>CM051241.1:73997897-74407909 GCA_027917425.1 Gastrophryne carolinensis
GGGAACGGGGGGGGGGGGGGGGGATGCCACACTGCCTGTATGGGGAATGGGAGGGGGAATGCCACACTGCCTATATGGGGAATGGGAGGGGGAATGCCACACTGCTCATGAGGGAATGGGATGTGGGAATGCCACACTGCCTATATGGGGAATGGGAGGGGGGAATGCCACACTGCCTATGGGGAATGGGAGGGGGGAATGCCAACATTGCCTTTATGGGGGGGGGGGGGGAGAATGCCACACTGCTTATATGGGGAATGGGAGGGGGGAATGCCACACTGCCTATATGGGAATGGGAGGGGGGGAATGCACACTGCTTATATGGGGAATGGGAGGGGGGAATGCCACACTGCCTATATGGGGAATAGGAGGGGAGAATGCCACACTGCCTATATGGGGAATGGAGGGGAGAATGCCACACTGCTTATATGGGGAATGGAGGGGGGAATGCCACACTGCCTATATGGGGAATGGGAGGGGGGAATGCCACAATGCCTATATGGGGAATGGGAGGGGGGAATGCCACACTGCCTATATGGGGAATGGGAGGGGAGAATGCCACACTGCCTATATGGGGAATGGGAGGGAGAAATGCCACACTGCTCATGAGGAATGGGATGTGGGAATGCCACACTGCCTATGGGGAATGGGAGGGGGGAATGCCACACTGCCTATGGGGAATGGGAGGGGGGAATGCACACTGCCTATATGGGGAATGGGAGAGGAGAATGCCACACTGCCTATATGGGGAATGGGAGGGGGGAATGCCACACTGCTCATGGGGAATGGGAGGGGAGAATGCCACACTGCCTATATGGGGAATGGGAGGGGAGAATGCCACACTGCCTATATGTGGAATGGGAGGGGGATGCCACACTGCTCATGAGGAATGGGATGTGGGAATGCCACACTGCCTATGGGGAATGAGGGGGGAAATGGTACACTGCCTATATGGGGAATGGGAGGGGGATGCCACACTGCCTATATGGGAATGGAGGGGAGAATGCCACACTGCCTATATGGGGAATGGGAGGGGGGAATGCCACACTGCCTATATGGGAATGGGAGGGGAGAATGCCACACTGCCTATATGGGGAATGGGAGGGGGGAATGCCACACTGCCTATATGGGGAATGGGAGGGGAGAATGCCACACTGCCTATATGGGGAATGGGAGGGGGATGCCACACTGCTCATGAGGAATGGGATGTGGGAATGCCACACTGCCTATGGGGAATGAGGGGGGAAATGGTACACTGCCTATAGGGGAATGGGAGGGGGGATGCCACACTTCCTATGGGAATGGGAGGGAGGATGCCACACTGCTTATGGGAAGGCTATGGGGTGGGGAGGGGGGCACACTGCCTATGGGAATGGGATGGGGGAATGCCACACATGCTTATGGGGAAGGGGAGGGGGGAAATGCTACACTGCCTATATGGGGAATGGGAGGGGGGATGCACACTGCCTATGGGGAATGGGAGGGGGGAATGCCACACTGCCTATGGGGAATGGGATGGAGGAATGCCACACTGCCTATGGGGAACGAGGGGTGGAAATGCTACACTGCCTATATTGGGAACGGGAGGGGGGATGCCACACTTCCTATGGGGAATGGGAGGGGGGAATGCCACACTGCCTATATGGGGAATGGGAGGGGGGAATGCCACACTGCCTATATGGGGAATGGGAGGGGGGAAATGCCACACTGCCTATGGGGAATGGGATGGGGGAATGCCACACTGCCTATGGGGAATTAGGGGGGGAAATGCTACACTGCCTATATGGGGAACGGGAGGGGGGATGCGACACGTCCTATGGGGAATGGAGAGGGCAATGCCACACTGACTATATGGGGAAGGGGAGGGGGGAATGCCACACTGCCTATGGGGAATTGGGAGAGGGGAATGCCACACTGCCTATGGGAATGGGAGGGGGAATGCCACACTGCTTATGGGGAAGGGGAGGGGGGAAATGCTACACTGCCTATATGGGGAATGGGAGGGGGGATGCCACACTGCCTATGGGGAATGGGAGGGGGGAACTGCCACACTGCCTATGGGAATGTGATGGAGGAATGCCACACTGCCTATGGGGGGGAAACGAGGGTGGAAATGCTACACTGCCTATATTGGGAACGGGAGGGGGTGATGCCAACACTTCCTATGGGGAATGGGAGGGGGGAATGCCACACTGCCTATATGGGGAATGGGAGGGGGGAATGCCACACTGCCTATATGGGGAATGGGATGGGGGGAATGCCACACTGCCTATGGGGAATGGGATGGGGGAATGCCACACTGCCTATGGGGAATTAGGGGGGGAAATGCTACACTGCCTATATGGGTAACGGAGGAGGGGGGACGCGACACGTCCTATGGGGAATGAGGAGAGGGCAATGCCACACTGACTATATGGGGAAGGGGAGGGGAGGAATGCCACACTGCCCTATTGGGAATGGGAGGGGGAATGCCACACTGCCTATGGGGAATGGATGGGGGGAATGCCACACTGAGCTATGGGAGAATGAGGGGGGAAATGCTACACTGCCTATATGGGGAACGGGGGGGGGGGGGGGATGCCACACTGCCTATATGGGGAAATGGGAGGGGGAATGCCACACTGCCTATATGGGGGAATGGGAGGGGGGGAATGCCACACTGCCTATAAGGGGAATGGAGGGGAGAATGCCACACTGCCTATATGGGGAATGGGAGGGGGAATGCCACACTGCCTATATGGGGAATGGGAGGGGGATGCCACACTGCTCATGAGGAATGGGATGTGGGAATGCCACACTGCCTATGGGGAATGAGGGGGGAAATGGTACACTGCCTATATGGGGAATGGGAGGGGGGGAATGCCACACTGCTTATGGGGAAGGGGAGGGGGGAATGCCACACTGCCTATGGGAATGGGAGGGGGAATGCCACACTGCTTATGGGGAAGGGGAGGGGGGAAATGCTACACCTGCCTATATGGGGAATGGGAGGGGGGGATGCCCACACTGCCTATAGGGAATGGGAGGGGGGAATGCCACACTGCCCTATGGGGAATGGGATGGAGGAATGCCACACTGCCTATGGGGAATGAGGGTGGAAATGCTACACTGCCTATATGGGAACGGGAGGGGGGATGCCACACTTCCTATGGGGAATGGAGGAGGGGAATGCCACACTGCCTATATGGGGAATGGGACGGGGGAATGCCACACTGCCTATGGGGAATGGGATGGGGGAATGCCACACTGCCTATGGGGAATGAGGGGGGAAAATGCTACACTGCCTATATGGGGAATGGGAGCGGGGATGCGACACTTCCTATGAGGAATGGGAGAGGGCAATGCCACACTGACTATATGGGGAAGGGAGGGGGGAATGCCACACTGCCTATGGGGAATGGGATGGGGGAATGCCACACTGCCTATGGGGAATTGGATGGGGGAATGCCACACTGCCTATGGGGAATGAGGGGGGAAATGCTACACTGCCTATATGGGGAAACGGGGGGGGGGGGGGATGCCACACTGCCTATGGGGAATGGGAGAGGGCAATGCCACACTGCCTATATGGGGAATGGGAGGGGGGAATGCCACACTGCCTATATGGGGAATGGGAGGGGGGAATGCCTCACTGCCTATATGGGGAATGGGAGGGGGAATGCCACACTGCCTATATGGGGAATGGGAGGGGAGAATGCCACACTGCCTATATGGGGAATGGGAGGGGGGAATGCCACACTGCTCATGAGGAATGGGATGTGGGAATGCCACACACTGCCTATATGGGGAATGGGAGGGGGGAATGCCACACTGCCTATATGGGGAATGGGAGGGAAGGAATGCCACACTGCTCATGAGGAATGGGATGTGGGAATGCCACACTGCCTATATGGGGAATGGGAGGGGGAATGCCACACTGCCTATGGGGAATGAGAGGGGGGAATGCCACGCTGCCTATATGGGGAATGGGAGGGGAGAATGCCACACTGCTTATATGGGGAATGGGAGGGGGGAATGCCACACTGCTCATGAGGAATGGGATGTGGGAATGCCACACTGCCCATGGGGAATGGGAGGGGGGAATGTCACACTGCCTATATGGGGAATGGGAGGGGAGAATGCCACACTGCCTATATGGGGAATGGGAGGGGGGAATGCCACACTGCCTATGGGGAATGCCACACTGCCTATATGGGGAATGGGAGGGGGGAATGCCCACACTGCCTATATGGGGAATGGGAGGGGGGAATGCCACACTGCACATGAGGAATGGGATGTGGGAATGTCACACTGCCTATGGGGAATGGAAGGGGGGAATGCCACACTGCCTATGGGGAATGGAGGGGGGAATGCCACACTGCCCTAGATGGGGAATGGGAGGGGAGAATGCCACACTGCTTATATGGGGAATGGGAGGGGGGAATGCCACACTGCCTATATGGGGAATGGGAGGGAGGAATGCCACACTGTTTATGGGGAAGGGGAGGGGGAATGCCACACTTCCTATGGGAATGGGAGGGGGAATGCCACACTGCTTATGGGGAAGGGGGGAAATGCTACACTGCCTATATGGGGAATTGGAGGGGGAATGCCACAATGCCTATATGGGGAATGGGAGGGGGGAATGCCACAATGCCTATATGGGGAATGGGAGGGGGGAATGCCACACTGTTTATGGGGAAGGGGAGGGGGGAATGCCACACTTCCTATGGGAATGGGAGGGGGAATGCCACACTGCTTATGGGGAAGGGGGGAAATGCTACACTGCCTATATGGGGAATTGGAGGGGGAATGCCACACTGCCTTTGGGGAATGGGGGAATGCCACACTGCCTATGGAGAATGAGGGGGAAAATGCTACACTGCCTATATGGGGAACGGGAGGGGGGATGCCACACTTCCTATGGAATGGGAGGGGGAAGGACTGCCACACTGCCTTATGGGGAAGGGGAGGGGGGATATGCCACACTGCTATGGGAATGGGAGGGGGAATGCCACACTGCTTATGGGGAAGGGGGGAAATGCTATACTGCCTATATGGGGAATTGGAGGGGGGATGCCACACTGCCTTTGGGGAATGGGGGAATGCCACACTGCATATGGAGAATGAGGGGGAAAAATGCTACACTGCCTATATGGGGAACGGGAGGGGGGATGCCACACTTCCTATGGGAATGGAGGGGGAATGCCACACTGCTTATGGGGAAGGGGAGGGGGGGAATGCCACACTGCCAAAATGCGGATGGGAGGGAGGATGCCACACTGCCCTATCAGGAATGGGAGGGGGGATGCCACACTGCCCATGGGGAATGGGAGGGGGAATGCCACACTGCTCATGAGGAATGGGAGGGGGGAATTCCACACTGCCCATGGGGAATGGGAGGGGGTGTGTTACGTTCAAGTCACTAACCAGACTTGATCTGGCTTCTGTTGTCCGATTCCCAATTACTATATTCTAAGAGAAATCAATACACGCGACAAGGTGTGTAGCAAAACCTCAGAGAAACACACTGAGCAGGGGACGCTTCTGACCCCTGATTTTATTGAAAACTTTCATAGTTAGAGCATGCGCAGAACAGACAATTACCTAAGTTAAAAATAATGAGAACAGAAAATTTATGACCATGTACAAGGTTGAGTTCAGGGAGTATTTTATAGTTTTCTCAGTTCCCAGAGCCCCCCATGCGAAGCAGCACATTCCTTAGATAAGGAATAAGGGATAAGGAGAAGCCTTGCAAAAGCAATTACAGAAAAGTCCAGTGTTAAAGCGTTACTCTAACATACAGAAAATAAACCATAGTCTTTCAGAACTATGTTTCTTAAATCTGGAATCTTCTCATTTCCCCCCTTTTGACATCTCCATCTGTCTTTCCTTTGACTGTGTCCACTTCGGAAGGTTTATAGCCAGTTCAGTCACTCAGGTACTATCCCAGGCCGGCGAGTTGCCTAGGGGAACACAGGTCTTCTCCAACTGGTTCCATCCCCCAAGTACTTGAACAGCATCCTTCCAAAGAAGAGTCTCGAATTTTGACAGATGATATGTCAATTCTAAAGGAAAGAAACATAGTTACTCACTTAGGAAAGCGCATTATCTGCAATCAAGATACGTTTATGTGTTACTTTAGGTGTCTTGATCTTGGCTACAAGGCAAAGAGCTAGTTTTACTAGAACATAAATCATTATACCCAGAAGAACACAATGCCAAAATATTATTTATACTTTAGCAAAAGAAACTTTTGATGATAAGTGCCGCCTATCTCCCTTCTATTTCTTATAGGTGCAGGGGATGAAATATTGAGGCAGAAAGCCATTATCATTGTTAAGAGGAAATATTTAATTTTCCCTCTGGACCTGTAACCTTTTTACAATGACTTGCGTGTATCCAAGTGGATTTCAAGCTTCACTGAAGTAGGCGTTGTCAAAAGAACTTGAAAGGGTCCTTCAAACCTTGATTCCAAAGATTTTCTAGAATGTTTCTTTACATAGACAAAGTCTCCTGGTTGGAGATTATGAGTTCCTGTTATCTGGTCGGGGTCTGGAAGAGAATCAAAAACACTTTTGTGCAGTTTAGTGAGATGTTTCTGCAACTGTATCACATAATCAGTCAATTCATCACATTTTAGGGCAAGATGTTGTGGAAGTTACAACCCAGTTCTGGGAGCCCTTCCAAACAGAATTTCATAAGGTGACAACCCTGTTTTCTTTGTAGGGGTGCATCTTATTGAAAATAACACAATTGGTAAACAATCTATCCATGGTTTACCTAATTCCTTCATAGTTTTCTGTAACTTCAGTTTAATGGTGCCATTCAGTCTCTCCACACTCCCTGAACTCTGTGGGTGATAGGGTGTATGGAAGGACTGCTGGACACCTAGCATTTGTATCATGTTTTGCATTATTTCACCTGTAAAGTGCGAGCCACGGTCTGACTCTCTAGGGTCTCGAAGAGACCAAAACGTGGTATTAATTCTGTGATTAATTTCTTAGCCGTGGTTTTAGCTGTTGCTGATTTTACTGGGTAAGCTTCTGGCCATCCCGAAAACAAGTCAATACACACAAGTACATACTCAAAGGGTCCACTCTTAGGGAGTTGGATGTAATCAATTTGAAGCCTTTGAAATGGATAGAGAGACCTAGGTTGATGTCTTACGGTGTCTTAACAACCTGTCCTGGGTTCTCCGTCAAACTGATAGAGCATGCTGCACAGTATTGTCGTGCCATGCTACTAAAGCCTGGAGCATACCAAGTCTGATTGGTACTCCTTACCATAGAGTTTGCACTCTGATGTGTAGGCAGGTGTGATACCTGTGCCTGTTCTGGGTATAGGAAGCTAGGCAAGCACAATCGGCTTCCTTTGACCCATAATCCATCATTTTGCTGGGCTCCTGCTCTGAGCCATTTTTCCTTTTCCCTCAGGCATTACCTTGTCCTGAAGATTTTTCATTAGTTCCATACTTACCCGCCGATTCCTGGGTAAGATTTACACTTACACTCTCTATCTTCTTCAAGCTGCTTGTTTAGCTGCTAAGTCAGCTTTTTCATTACCTTTAGCCTCTTTGGTTGTTTGTTTTGTGTGGGCCGCTACTTTTACTATAGCCACCTATTTGACATTGTTCAGGTTGGTCAGAATTTCTTTAACTAAATCAGCATGTCTAATGGGGGTTCCTGCAGCTTGTTAAGAAGCCCCTTGCTTTCCACAGGTGGGCGTAATCGTGGGCAATACCCCAAGAATAGGCGGAGTCTGTCCAGATCATGCCTGTAGTGTCTTTTAGCAGCATTAATGCCCTAGAGAGGGCTGTAAGTTCGGCTTCCTGAGCAGACATATGAGGTGGTAATGGCTCAGCTTCTACAACTTCATGTTCAGTTACTATTGCATAACCTGTATGAAACTGTCCTTTTTCATCAGCATATCTGCTGCCATCTACAAAAAATTCAAATTCTGGGTTTTCTAAAGGTGTATCATGCACATGTGGTAAACCCATTGTCTCTTGCTTCATAAGTTCAATGCAGTCATGTGTGTCTTCAGTATATTCAAATTCTAAAAAATTCTCAAAATCTTCACTATTACTCCCCCCCTTCAGAATCTGAAGAAATTGGTAACAAAGTCGCCAGATTCAGAGAAGTACATCTTTGAAACTTAATTGTTGGGGGTAGTAAAAGGGTACACTGCAGCTTAAGCTGTCTAGCCATTGACAGGTGTTTGGGATTAACTTGTGATAATATCCCATGAATGTCGTGATTGGTAGACACAGCTAATTCATTATCAAGTACAATTTCAGAAGCTTTGTCTACCAATAGAGAAACTACTGCTACACGAATAATAAGCAATAGGTCTTTGTTTTGTGCCATGTGCCTGCCTTAAAACTCCTGTAGCGTGTCCTTGTATTTCAGTAGCCATGAGTGTAAATGGCTGAGAATAATCAGGAAGACCTAAAGCTGTGCTTGTGTGACTGCAAGTTTAAGTTGTTCAAAAAGCATCTCTTACTTCTGGTGTTAGGCAAAAAAAAAAGTGTGACTTTTGACACAATCATACAGTGGGTTGCATAAGTGAACTGGCATGCATAATCCACTGTCTACAGTAAGAGATGAGTCCTAGAAACGCTCTTAACTGTTTATGTGTCCTTAGGAGGTGGACATGTTCTTGACTATTTCCACTCTGTCTTTAGTAAAGTGTCTAGTGCCTTGTGAAATGCAGTGACCTAGAAAGGTAACTTGTGTTTGGCAGAATTGTAGCTTTTCTTTGCTAGCTTTGCAGCCATTCTCAGCCAAAAATGTAAGAAGAGACAAAGTACCCTCCTCACATGTGATTTTGTCTGGGCAGCAAAGAAGCAAAACGTCTACCTATTGTAGAAGTACACAATCTGTTGATGGTTTCCATCCTGCCAAGACTGAAAAGCGAAGAGGTGGTAACATTCAGGTGCTAAAGGAACCGAAAAGAAAGCTCCCGTTAGATCCACGCAAGAAAAAATACATGCTTGTACTCGGTATTTGAGAAAGCAATGTATGAGGGTTTGGAACCACTGGTGTCATTGGAGCCAAAATGTTATTAATGGCTCTAAGATCTTGTACCATCCTGTATTTCACAGGCTGTCCTGGTTCCAAAACCTTTTTCCTGACTGGATACAAAGGAGTATTAGCCCCTGATTGCATCTGAATCAAAGCACCCTTGGCCAAAAGCTCGTCAATTTGTTCTCCTATAGCTTGTTCTTGTGCAGCACTCAAAGGGTACTGCTTAAGCTGTGGTAGGGTAGATCCTGGTTTGATATGGACCTCTACTGGTGAGACAGGGAGAAGTCCTATATCAGACCCTGACTTAGACCATAAATGGTCAGGTACAGTTCTTAGTAAATCTTGATCATTCTCTGTAAGTACATTAGTGAGTTCAAAATCTTCAAGAGCTTGTACTTGCATACAATATTCTAAATCATCAGGATGGTCAGGCAAAGTTAGAACAACGTTAGAACAAAGTTAGAACTTCTTGAAAATCAATTTTTGCTTGAAGTTTAGTTAAGTTATCTACACCCAATAAATTGTAAGGAGCTGAATCACAGACTAGAAATTTAGAGATAAACATGTGTGGACCAAGCCTGCCCTCTAGTGGTTTAGATATGGGCATAACTTTAGGCAGACCATCGAAACCTGAAGCTATAGTTTGGGCTTCTGACTGCTGTTTCTTACTTAAAACTTTATTACTAATGACAGATTTAGTCGCTCCTATAGCAATCAAAAATTCAACTGTTTTGCCATCAATTTCAATCGGTATTATGGGTGTTTTGGCTGGTACTGTGAATGTTACTGCCGATAGTCAGTCTTGTTCTTTACTTTTAGATTCTGACTTATTGGGGGCTGTTCCTTGATCGGCAGCAAACTTTCTACAATTCCTCTTAATGTGACCAGGTTTGTCACAGTAGTAACATTTTAAAATTTTACTCTGAAAATTACCTTGAGATTTAGGTCTAACATCAGTGTTAACCTGGGCAACCATACGCACCTTGGGCTTGTCATGCATATCCATTTCAATACCCTGTGCTTTAGCTAACAATTGTGCCATAGTATGGTTAGTTCTCCAATCTGGGGTAGAAGCCTTTAACTTTTCCTTAATGGTTGGTTTTAAATAGGGATGAGCGAATCGATCCGGACGAACCCGGATTCGATCCGAATTTCAGGAAAAATTCGATTCGGATCGAATCCGAATTTCCCCGCGATTCGATCACTCGAAGTTTTCCTTTAACATCCATTCATTTACATTACAGGCATTCTAAGATGGCGGACGGGACATGTCTGGACATGTATCCCGCGCCAGTGCAAGCTGGGGCAGTCACATGCAGCCTATCAGCAGCCAGCAAGCCCGGTGACGTCACACAGCGGTATTTAACGGCGGCCATCTTGCTTTTCCTCATTTCTCTATTGCATTCGTGACAGACAGACAGAACGCTGTGTAGCTGAGGCAGTTAGGCAGGCTGGAGACAGGGACAGACAGGGACAGGCTGGAGACAGGCAGGAGACAGGCAGGAGACAGACAGGAGACAGACAGAAAGCCAGGGAAAGGTAGGAAAAACGGAGCTGGCTGACAGGGAGATTTTTTTTTTTTCATCCAGCCTTTGTTAGCGTTTTCAGGCTGCTTATAGTAACTAACTGTGCATATATACTGAACTGATCTTAAGTCTGCTGTGAGGCATCCCATTCTGTGACTAAAGCAGCCTCTGTTTAAGACCATATAAGCATTTGCTCTTATCATATTTGAAATTAGGCCTGATAAAGACACTTTTGCTGGCCAAAGCACTACTGGACCCTGCCAGCTCGATTCCTGCCCGGGGCATCCCATTCTGTGACTACAGCAGCCTCTGTTTAAGACCATATAAGCATTTGCTCTTATCATATTTGAAATTAGCCTGATAAAGACACTTTTGCTGGCCAAAGCCCTACTGGACCCTGCCAGGTCGATTCCTGCCCAGGGCATCCCATTCTGTGACTAAAGCAGCCTCTGTTTAAGACCATATAAGCATTTGCTCTTATCATATTTGAAATTAGGCCTGATAAAGACACTTTTGCTGGCCAAAGCCCTACTGGACCCTGCCAGCTCGATTCCTGCCCGGGGCATCCCATTCTGTGACTACAGCAGCCTCTGTTTAAGACCATATAAGCATTTGCTCTTATCATATTTGAAATTAGCCTGATAAAGACACTTTTGCTGGCCAAAGCACTACTGGACCCTGCCAGCTCGATTCCTGCCCGGGGCATCCCATTCTGTGACTAAAGCAGCCTCTGTTTAAGACCATATAAGCATTTGCTCTTATCATATTTGAAATTAGGCCTGATAAAGACACTTTTGCTGGCCAAAGCACTACTGGACCCTGCCAGCTCGATTCCTGCCCGGGGCATCCCATTCTGTGACTACAGCAGCCTCTGTTTAAGACCATATAAGCATTTGCTCTTATCATATTTGAAATTAGCCTGATAAAGACACTTTTGCTGGCCAAAGCACTACTGGACCCTGCCAGCTCGATTCCTGCCCGGGGCATCCCATTCTGTGACTAAAGCAGCCTCTGTTTAAGACCATATAAGCATTTGCTCTTATCATATTTGAAATTAGCCTGATAAAGACACTTTTGCTGGCCAAAGCCCTACTGGACCCTGCCAGGTCGATTCCTGCCCAGGGCATCCCATTCTGTGACTAAAGCAGCCTCTGTTTAAGACCATATAAGCATTTGCTCTTATCATATTTGAAATTAGGCCTGATAAAGACACTTTTGCTGGCCAAAGCCCTACTGGACCCTGCCAGCTCGATTCCTGCCCGGGGCATCCCATTCTGTGACTACAGCAGCCTCTGTTTAAGACCATATAAGCATTTGCTCTTATCATATTTGAAATTAGCCTGATAAAGACACTTTTGCTGGCCAAAGCACTACTGGACCCTGCCAGCTCGATTCCTGCCCGGGGCATCCCATTCTGTGACTAAAGCAGCCTCTGTTTAAGACCATATAAGCATTTGCTCTTATCATATTTGAAATTAGCCTGATAAAGACACTTTTGCTGGCCAAAGCCCTACTGGACCCTGCCAGGTCGATTCCTGCCCAGGGCATCCCATTCTGTGACTAAAGCAGCCTCTGTTTAAGACCATATAAGCATTTGCTCTTATCATATTTGAAATTAGGCCTGATAAAGACACTTTTGCTGGCCAAAGCCCTACTGGACCCTGCCAGCTCGATTCCTGCCCGGGGCATCCCATTCTGTGACTACAGCAGCCTCTGTTTAAGACCATATAAGCATTTGCTCTTATCATATTTGAAATTAGCCTGATAAAGACACTTTTGCTGGCCAAAGCACTACTGGACCCTGCCAGCTCGATTCCTGCCCGGGGCATCCCATTCTGTGACTAAAGCAGCCTCTGTTTAAGACCATATAAGCATTTGCTCTTATCATATTTGAAATTAGGCCTGATAAAGACACTTTTGCTGGCCAAAGCACTACTGGACCCTGCCAGCTCGATTCCTGCCCGGGGCATCCCATTCTGTGACTACAGCAGCCTCTGTTTAAGACCATATAAGCATTTGCTCTTATCATATTTGAAATTAGCCTGATAAAGACACTTTTGCTGGCCAAAGCACTACTGGACCCTGCCAGCTCGATTCCTGCCCGGGGCATCCCATTCTGTGACTAAAGCAGCCTCTGTTTAAGACCATATAAGCATTTGCTCTTATCATATTTGAAATTAGCCTGATAAAGACACTTTTGCTGGCCAAAGCCCTACTGGACCCTGCCAGGTCGATTCCTGCCCAGGGCATCCCATTCTGTGACTAAAGCAGCCTCTGTTTAAGACCATATAAGCATTTGCTCTTATCATATTTGAAATTAGGCCTGATAAAGACACTTTTGCTGGCCAAAGCCCTACTGGACCCTGCCAGCTCGATTCCTGCCCGGGGCATCCCATTCTGTGACTACAGCAGCCTCTGTTTAAGACCATATAAGCATTTGCTCTTATCATATTTGAAATTAGCCTGATAAAGACACTTTTGCTGGCCAAAGCACTACTGGACCCTGCCAGCTCGATTCCTGCCCGGGGCATCCCATTCTGTGACTAAAGCAGCCTCTGTTTAAGACCATATAAGCATTTGCTCTTATCATATTTGAAATTAGCCTGATAAAGACACTTTTGCTGGCCAAAGCCCTACTGGACCCTGCCAGGTCGATTCCTGCCCAGGGCATCCCATTCTGTGACTAAAGCAGCCTCTGTTTAAGACCATATAAGCATTTGCTCTTATCATATTTGAAATTAGGCCTGATAAAGACACTTTTGCTGGCCAAAGCCCTACTGGACCCTGCCAGCTCGATTCCTGCCCGGGGCATCCCATTCTGTGACTAAAGCAGCCTCTGTTTAAGACCATATAAGCATTTGCTCTTATCATATTTGAAATTAGCCTGATAAAGACACTTTTGCTGGCCAAAGCCCTACTGGACCCTGCCAGGTCGATTCCTGCCCAGGGCATCCCATTCTGTGACTAAAGCAGCCTCTGTTTAAGACCATATAAGCATTTGCTCTTATCATATTTGAAATTAGGCCTGATAAAGACACTTTTGCTGGCCAAAGCCCTACTGGACCCTGCCAGCTCGATTCCTGCCCGGGGCATCCCATTCTGTGACTACAGCAGCCTCTGTTTAAGACCATATAAGCATTTGCTCTTATCATATTTGAAATTAGCCTGATAAAGACACTTTTGCTGGCCAAAGCACTACTGGACCCTGCCAGCTCGATTCCTGCCCGGGGCATCCCATTCTGTGACTAAAGCAGCCTCTGTTTAAGACCATATAAGCATTTGCTCTTATCATATTTGAAATTAGGCCTGATAAAGACACTTTTGCTGGCCAAAGCACTACTGGACCCTGCCAGCTCGATTCCTGCCCGGGGCATCCCATTCTGTGACTACAGCAGCCTCTGTTTAAGACCATATAAGCATTTGCTCTTATCATATTTGAAATTAGCCTGATAAAGACACTTTTGCTGGCCAAAGCACTACTGGACCCTGCCAGCTCGATTCCTGCCCGGGGCATCCCATTCTGTGACTAAAGCAGCCTCTGTTTAAGACCATATAAGCATTTGCTCTTATCATATTTGAAATTAGCCTGATAAAGACACTTTTGCTGGCCAAAGCCCTACTGGACCCTGCCAGGTCGATTCCTGCCCAGGGCATCCCATTCTGTGACTAAAGCAGCCTCTGTTTAAGACCATATAAGCATTTGCTCTTATCATATTTGAAATTAGGCCTGATAAAGACACTTTTGCTGGCCAAAGCCCTACTGGACCCTGCCAGCTCGATTCCTGCCCGGGGCATCCCATTCTGTGACTACAGCAGCCTCTGTTTAAGACCATATAAGCATTTGCTCTTATCATATTTGAAATTAGCCTGATAAAGACACTTTTGCTGGCCAAAGCACTACTGGACCCTGCCAGCTCGATTCCTGCCGGGGCATCCCATTCTGTGACTAAAGCAGCCTCTGTTTAAGACCATATAAGCATTTGCTCTTATCATATTTGAAATTAGCCTGATAAAGACACTTTTGCTGGCCAAAGCCCTACTGGACCCTGCCAGGTCGATTCCTGCCCAGGGCATCCCATTCTGTGACTAAAGCAGCCTCTGTTTAAGACCATATAAGCATTTGCTCTTATCATATTTGAAATTAGGCCTGATAAAGACACTTTTGCTGGCCAAAGCCCTACTGGACCCTGCCAGCTCGATTCCTGCCCGGGGCATCCCATTCTGTGACTACAGCAGCCTCTGTTTAAGACCATATAAGCATTTGCTCTTATCATATTTGAAATTAGCCTGATAAAGACACTTTTGCTGGCCAAAGCACTACTGGACCCTGCCAGCTCGATTCCTGCCCGGGGCATCCCATTCTGTGACTAAAGCAGCCTCTGTTTAAGACCATATAAGCATTTGCTCTTATCATATTTGAAATTAGGCCTGATAAAGACACTTTTGCTGGCCAAAGCACTACTGGACCCTGCCAGCTCGATTCCTGCCCGGGGCATCCCATTCTGTGACTACAGCAGCCTCTGTTTAAGACCATATAAGCATTTGCTCTTATCATATTTGAAATTAGCCTGATAAAGACACTTTTGCTGGCCAAAGCACTACTGGACCCTGCCAGCTCGATTCCTGCCCGGGGCATCCCATTCTGTGACTAAAGCAGCCTCTGTTTAAGACCATATAAGCATTTGCTCTTATCATATTTGAAATTAGCCTGATAAAGACACTTTTGCTGGCCAAAGCCCTACTGGACCCTGCCAGGTCGATTCCTGCCCAGGGCATCCCATTCTGTGACTAAAGCAGCCTCTGTTTAAGACCATATAAGCATTTGCTCTTATCATATTTGAAATTAGGCCTGATAAAGACACTTTTGCTGGCCAAAGCCCTACTGGACCCTGCCAGCTCGATTCCTGCCCGGGGCATCCCATTCTGTGACTACAGCAGCCTCTGTTTAAGACCATATAAGCATTTGCTCTTATCATATTTGAAATTAGCCTGATAAAGACACTTTTGCTGGCCAAAGCACTACTGGACCCTGCCAGCTCGATTCCTGCCCGGGGCATCCCATTCTGTGACTAAAGCAGCCTCTGTTTAAGACCATATAAGCATTTGCTCTTATCATATTTGAAATTAGGCCTGATAAAGACACTTTTGCTGGCCAAAGCACTACTGGACCCTGCCAGCTCGATTCCTGCCCGGGGCATCCCATTCTGTGACTACAGCAGCCTCTGTTTAAGACCATATAAGCATTTGCTCTTATCATATTTGAAATTAGCCTGATAAAGACACTTTTGCTGGCCAAAGCACTACTGGACCCTGCCAGCTCGATTCCTGCCCGGGGCATCCCATTCTGTGACTAAAGCAGCCTCTGTTTAAGACCATATAAGCATTTGCTCTTATCATATTTGAAATTAGCCTGATAAAGACACTTTTGCTGGCCAAAGCCCTACTGGACCCTGCCAGGTCGATTCCTGCCCAGGGCATCCCATTCTGTGACTAAAGCAGCCTCTGTTTAAGACCATATAAGCATTTGCTCTTATCATATTTGAAATTAGGCCTGATAAAGACACTTTTGCTGGCCAAAGCCCTACTGGACCCTGCCAGCTCGATTCCTGCCCGGGGCATCCCATTCTGTGACTACAGCAGCCTCTGTTTAAGACCATATAAGCATTTGCTCTTATCATATTTGAAATTAGCCTGATAAAGACACTTTTGCTGGCCAAAGCACTACTGGACCCTGCCAGCTCGATTCCTGCCCGGGGCATCCCATTCTGTGACTAAAGCAGCCTCTGTTTAAGACCATATAAGCATTTGCTCTTATCATATTTGAAATTAGCCTGATAAAGACACTTTTGCTGGCCAAAGCCCTACTGGACCCTGCCAGGTCGATTCCTGCCCAGGGCATCCCATTCTGTGACTAAAGCAGCCTCTGTTTAAGACCATATAAGCATTTGCTCTTATCATATTTGAAATTAGGCCTGATAAAGACACTTTTGCTGGCCAAAGCCCTACTGGACCCTGCCAGCTCGATTCCTGCCCGGGGCATCCCATTCTGTGACTACAGCAGCCTCTGTTTAAGACCATATAAGCATTTGCTCTTATCATATTTGAAATTAGCCTGATAAAGACACTTTTGCTGGCCAAAGCACTACTGGACCCTGCCAGCTCGATTCCTGCCCGGGGCATCCCATTCTGTGACTAAAGCAGCCTCTGTTTAAGACCATATAAGCATTTGCTCTTATCATATTTGAAATTAGGCCTGATAAAGACACTTTTGCTGGCCAAAGCACTACTGGACCCTGCCAGCTCGATTCCTGCCCGGGGCATCCCATTCTGTGACTACAGCAGCCTCTGTTTAAGACCATATAAGCATTTGCTCTTATCATATTTGAAATTAGCCTGATAAAGACACTTTTGCTGGCCAAAGCACTACTGGACCCTGCCAGCTCGATTCCTGCCCGGGGCATCCCATTCTGTGACTAAAGCAGCCTCTGTTTAAGACCATATAAGCATTTGCTCTTATCATATTTGAAATTAGCCTGATAAAGACACTTTTGCTGGCCAAAGCCCTACTGGACCCTGCCAGGTCGATTCCTGCCCAGGGCATCCCATTCTGTGACTAAAGCAGCCTCTGTTTAAGACCATATAAGCATTTGCTCTTATCATATTTGAAATTAGGCCTGATAAAGACACTTTTGCTGGCCAAAGCCCTACTGGACCCTGCCAGCTCGATTCCTGCCCGGGGCATCCCATTCTGTGACTACAGCAGCCTCTGTTTAAGACCATATAAGCATTTGCTCTTATCATATTTGAAATTAGCCTGATAAAGACACTTTTGCTGGCCAAAGCACTACTGGACCCTGCCAGCTCGATTCCTGCCCGGGGCATCCCATTCTGTGACTAAAGCAGCCTCTGTTTAAGACCATATAAGCATTTGCTCTTATCATATTTGAAATTAGCCTGATAAAGACACTTTTGCTGGCCAAAGCCCTACTGGACCCTGCCAGGTCGATTCCTGCCCAGGGCATCCCATTCTGTGACTAAAGCAGCCTCTGTTTAAGACCATATAAGCATTTGCTCTTATCATATTTGAAATTAGGCCTGATAAAGACACTTTTGCTGGCCAAAGCCCTACTGGACCCTGCCAGCTCGATTCCTGCCCGGGGCATCCCATTCTGTGACTACAGCAGCCTCTGTTTAAGACCATATAAGCATTTGCTCTTATCATATTTGAAATTAGCCTGATAAAGACACTTTTGCTGGCCAAAGCACTACTGGACCCTGCCAGCTCGATTCCTGCCCGGGGCATCCCATTCTGTGACTAAAGCAGCCTCTGTTTAAGACCATATAAGCATTTGCTCTTATCATATTTGAAATTAGGCCTGATAAAGACACTTTTGCTGGCCAAAGCACTACTGGACCCTGCCAGCTCGATTCCTGCCCAGGGCATCCCATTCTGTGACTAAAGCAGCCTCTGTTTAAGACCATATAAGCATTTGCTCTTATCATATTTGAAATTAGGCCTGATAAAGACACTTTTGCTGGCCAAAGCCCTACTGGACCCTGCCAGCTCGATTCCTGCCCGGGGCATCCCATTCTGTGACTACAGCAGCCTCTGTTTAAGACCATATAAGCATTTGCTCTTATCATATTTGAAATTAGCCTGATAAAGACACTTTTGCTGGCCAAAGCACTACTGGACCCTGCCAGCTCGATTCCTGCCCGGGGCATCCCATTCTGTGACTAAAGCAGCCTCTGTTTAAGACCATATAAGCATTTGCTCTTATCATATTTGAAATTAGCCTGATAAAGACACTTTTGCTGGCCAAAGCCCTACTGGACCCTGCCAGGTCGATTCCTGCCCAGGGCATCCCATTCTGTGACTAAAGCAGCCTCTGTTTAAGACCATATAAGCATTTGCTCTTATCATATTTGAAATTAGGCCTGATAAAGACACTTTTGCTGGCCAAAGCCCTACTGGACCCTGCCAGCTCGATTCCTGCCCGGGGCATCCCATTCTGTGACTACAGCAGCCTCTGTTTAAGACCATATAAGCATTTGCTCTTATCATATTTGAAATTAGCCTGATAAAGACACTTTTGCTGGCCAAAGCACTACTGGACCCTGCCAGCTCGATTCCTGCCCGGGGCATCCCATTCTGTGACTAAAGCAGCCTCTGTTTAAGACCATATAAGCATTTGCTCTTATCATATTTGAAATTAGGCCTGATAAAGACACTTTTGCTGGCCAAAGCACTACTGGACCCTGCCAGCTCGATTCCTGCCCGGGGCATCCCATTCTGTGACTACAGCAGCCTCTGTTTAAGACCATATAAGCATTTGCTCTTATCATATTTGAAATTAGCCTGATAAAGACACTTTTGCTGGCCAAAGCACTACTGGACCCTGCCAGGTCGATTCCTGCCCGGGGCATCCCATTCTGTGACTAAAGCAGCCTCTGTTTAAGACCATATAAGCATTTGCTCTTATCATATTTGAAATTAGCCTGATAAAGACACTTTTGCTGGCCAAAGCACTACTGGACCCTGCCAGCTCGATTCCTGCCCGGGGCATCCCATTCTGTGACTAAAGCAGCCTCTGTTTAAGACCATATAAGCATTTGCTCTTATCATATTTGAAATTAGCCTGATAAAGACACTTTTGCTGGCCAAAGCACTACTGGACCCTGCCAGCTCGATTCCTGCCCGGGGCATCCCATTCTGTGACTAAAGCAGCCTCTGTTTAAGACCATATAAGCATTTGCTCTTATCATATTTGAAATTAGGCCTGATAAAGACACTTTTGCTGGCCAAAGCACTACTGGACCCTGCCAGCTCGATTCCTGCCCGGGGCATCCCATTCTGTGACTACAGCAGCCTCTGTTTAAGACCATATAAGCATTTGCTCTTATCATATTTGAAATTAGCCTGATAAAGACACTTTTGCTGGCCAAAGCACTACTGGACCCTGCCAGCTCGATTCCTGCCCGGGGCATCCCATTCTGTGACTAAAGCAGCCTCTGTTTAAGACCATATAAGCATTTGCTCTTATCATATTTGAAATTAGCCTGATAAAGACACTTTTGCTGGCCAAAGCACTACTGGACCCTGCCAGCTCGATTCCTGCCCGGGGCATCCCATTCTGTGACTAAAGCAGCCTCTGTTTAAGACCATATAAGCATTTGCTCTTATCATATTTGAAATTAGGCCTGATAAAGACACTTTTGCTGGCCAAAGCACTACTGGACCCTGCCAGCTCGATTCCTGCCCGGGGCATCCCATTCTGTGACTACAGCAGCCTCTGTTTAAGACCATATAAGCATTTGCTCTTATCATATTTGAAATTAGCCTGATAAAGACACTTTTGCTGGCCAAAGCACTACTGGACCCTGCCAGCTCGATTCCTGCCCGGGGCATCCCATTCTGTGACTAAAGCAGCCTCTGTTTAAGACCATATAAGCATTTGCTCTTATCATATTTGAAATTAGCCTGATAAAGACACTTTTGCTGGCCAAAGCACTACTGGACCCTGCCAGCTCGATTCCTGCCCGGGGCATCCCATTCTGTGACTAAAGCAGCCTCTGTTTAAGACCATATAAGCATTTGCTCTTATCATATTTGAAATTAGGCCTGATAAAGACACTTTTGCTGGCCAAAGCACTACTGGACCCTGCCAGCTCGATTCCTGCCCAGGGCATCCCATTCTGTGACTAAAGCAGCCTCTGTTTAAGACCATATAAGCATTTGCTCTTATCATATTTGAAATTAGCCTGATAAAGACACTTTTGCTGGCCAAAGCCCTACTGGACCCTGCCAGGTCGATTCCTGCCCAGGGCATCCCATTCTGTGACTAAAGCAGCCTCTGTTTAAGACCATATAAGCATTTGCTCTTATCATATTTGAAATTAGGCCTGATAAAGACACTTTTGCTGGCCAAAGCCCTACTGGACCCTGCCAGCTCGATTCCTGCCCGGGGCATCCCATTCTGTGACTACAGCAGCCTCTGTTTAAGACCATATAAGCATTTGCTCTTATCATATTTGAAATTAGCCTGATAAAGACACTTTTGCTGGCCAAAGCACTACTGGACCCTGCCAGCTCGATTCCTGCCCGGGGCATCCCATTCTGTGACTAAAGCAGCCTCTGTTTAAGACCATATAAGCATTTGCTCTTATCATATTTGAAATTAGGCCTGATAAAGACACTTTTGCTGGCCAAAGCACTACTGGACCCTGCCAGCTCGATTCCTGCCCGGGGCATCCCATTCTGTGACTACAGCAGCCTCTGTTTAAGACCATATAAGCATTTGCTCTTATCATATTTGAAATTAGCCTGATAAAGACACTTTTGCTGGCCAAAGCACTACTGGACCCTGCCAGCTCGATTCCTGCCCGGGGCATCCCATTCTGTGACTAAAGCAGCCTCTGTTTAAGACCATATAAGCATTTGCTCTTATCATATTTGAAATTAGCCTGATAAAGACACTTTTGCTGGCCAAAGCCCTACTGGACCCTGCCAGGTCGATTCCTGCCCAGGGCATCCCATTCTGTGACTAAAGCAGCCTCTGTTTAAGACCATATAAGCATTTGCTCTTATCATATTTGAAATTAGGCCTGATAAAGACACTTTTGCTGGCCAAAGCCCTACTGGACCCTGCCAGCTCGATTCCTGCCCGGGGCATCCCATTCTGTGACTACAGCAGCCTCTGTTTAAGACCATATAAGCATTTGCTCTTATCATATTTGAAATTAGCCTGATAAAGACACTTTTGCTGGCCAAAGCACTACTGGACCCTGCCAGCTCGATTCCTGCCCGGGGCATCCCATTCTGTGACTAAAGCAGCCTCTGTTTAAGACCATATAAGCATTTGCTCTTATCATATTTGAAATTAGCCTGATAAAGACACTTTTGCTGGCCAAAGCCCTACTGGACCCTGCCAGGTCGATTCCTGCCCAGGGCATCCCATTCTGTGACTAAAGCAGCCTCTGTTTAAGACCATATAAGCATTTGCTCTTATCATATTTGAAATTAGGCCTGATAAAGACACTTTTGCTGGCCAAAGCCCTACTGGACCCTGCCAGCTCGATTCCTGCCCGGGGCATCCCATTCTGTGACTACAGCAGCCTCTGTTTAAGACCATATAAGCATTTGCTCTTATCATATTTGAAATTAGCCTGATAAAGACACTTTTGCTGGCCAAAGCACTACTGGACCCTGCCAGCTCGATTCCTGCCCGGGGCATCCCATTCTGTGACTAAAGCAGCCTCTGTTTAAGACCATATAAGCATTTGCTCTTATCATATTTGAAATTAGGCCTGATAAAGACACTTTTGCTGGCCAAAGCCCTACTGGACCCTGTCAGCTCGATTCCTGCCCGGGGCATCCCATTCTGTGACTAAAGCAGCCTCTGTTTAAGACCATATAAGCATTTGCTCTTATCATATTTGAAATTAGCCTGATAAAGACACTTTTGCTGGCCAAAGCCCTACTGGACCCTGCCAGGTCCATTCCTGCCCAGGGCATCCCATTCTGTGACTAAAGCAGCCTCTGTTTAAGACCATATAAGCATTTGCTCTTATCATATTTGAAATTAGGCCTGATAAAGACACTTTTGCTGGCCAAAGCCCTACTGGACCCTGCCAGGTCGATTCCTGCCCAGGGCATCCCATTCTGTGACTAAAGCAGCCTCTGTTTAAGACCATATAAGCATTTGCTCTTATCATATTTGAAATTAGGCCTGATAAAGACACTTTTGCTGGCCAAAGCACTACTGGACCCTGCCAGGTCGATTCCTGCCCAGGGCATCCCATTCTGTGACTAAAGCAGCCTCTGTTTAAGACCATATAAGCATTTGCTCTTATCATATTTGAAATTAGGCCTGATAAAGACACTTTTGCTGGCCAAAGCCCTACTGGACCCTGCCAGGTCGATTCCTGCCCAGGGCATCCCATTCTGTGACTAAAGCAGCCTCTGTTTAAGACCATATAAGCATTTGCTCTTATCATATTTGAAATTAGGCCTGATAAAGACACTTTTGCTGGCCAAAGCACTACTGGACCCTGCCAGGTCGATTCCTGCCCAGGGCATCCCATTCTGTGACTAAAGCAGCCTCTGTTTAAGACCATATAAGCATTTGCTCTTATCATATTTGAAATTAGGCCTGATAAAGACACTTTTGCTGGCCAAAGCCCTACTGGACCCTGCCAGGTCGATTCCTGCCCAGGGCATCCCATTCTGTGACTAAAGCAGCCTCTGTTTAAGACCATATAAGCATTTGCTCTTATCATATTTGAAATTAGGCCTGATAAAGACACTTTTGCTGGCCAAAGCACTACTGGACCCTGCCAGCTCGATTCCTGCCCGGGGCATCCCATTCTGTGACTAAAGCAGCCTCTGTTTAAGACCATATAAGCATTTGCTCTTATCATATTTGAAATTAGGCCTGATAAAGACACTTTTGCTGGCCAAAGCCCTACTGGACCCTGCCAGGTCGATTCCTGCCCAGGGCATCCCATTCTGTGACTAAAGCAGCCTCTGTTTAAGACCATATAAGCATTTGCTCTTATCATATTTGAAATTAGCCTGATAAAGACACTTTTGCTGGCCAAAGCCCTACTGGACCCTGCCAGCTCGATTCCTGCCCGGGGCATCCCATTCTGTGACTAAAGCAGCCTCTGTTTAAGACCATATAAGCATTTGCTCTTATCATATTTGAAATTAGGCCTGATAAAGACACTTTTGCTGGCCAAAGCCCTACTGGACCCTGCCAGGTCGATTCCTGCCCAGGGCATCCCATTCTGTGACTAAAGCAGCCTCTGTTTAAGACCATATAAGCATTTGCTCTTATCATATTTGAAATTAGCCTGATAAAGACACTTTTGCTGGCCAAAGCCCTACTGGACCCTGCCAGGTCCATTCCTGCCCAGGGCATCCCATTCTGTGACTAAAGCAGCCTCTGTTTAAGACCATATAAGCATTTGCTCTTATCATATTTGAAATTAGGCCTGATAAAGACACTTTTGCTGGCCAAAGCCCTACTGGACCCTGCCAGCTCGATTCCTGCCCGGGGCATCCCATTCTGTGACTACAGCAGCCTCTGTTTAAGACCATATAAGCATTTGCTCTTATCATATTTGAAATTAGCCTGATAAAGACACTTTTGCTGGCCAAAGCACTACTGGACCCTGCCAGCTCGATTCCTGCCCGGGGCATCCCATTCTGTGACTACAGCAGCCTCTGTTTAAGACCATATAAGCATTTGCTCTTATCATATTTGAAATTAGCCTGATAAAGACACTTTTGCTGGCCAAAGCCCTACTGGACCCTGCCAGGTCCATTCCTGCCCAGGGCATCCCATTCTGTGACTAAAGCAGCCTCTGTTTAAGACCATATAAGCATTTGCTCTTATCATATTTGAAATTAGCCTGATAAAGACACTTTTGCTGGCCAAAGCACTACTGGACCCTGCCAGCTCGATTCCTGCCCGGGGCATCCCATTCTGTGACTACAGCAGCCTCTGTTTAAGACCATATAAGCATTTGCTCTTATTATATTTGAAATTAGGCCTGATAAAGACACTTTTGCTGGCCAAAGCACTACTGGACCCTGCCAGGTCGATTCCTGCCCAGGGCATCCCATTCTGTGACTAAAGCAGCCTCTGTTTAAGACCATATAAGCATTTGCTCTTATTATATTTATATTATAAGACACTTTTGCTGGGCATAGGCTTACTGCTGCCTGCCAGGTGCACTTCTGTTGAGGCATCCCATTCTGTAACATAGCATACCCCTCTTTATTTACACTAAGCAGCTCTCTTATTTACACTAAGCAGGCCTGTTGGAGGCTGAGTGTTACTGCTCACTTTTGGTGTGCATTATATTCTGTTTTATATAGACCCACTGCTGCCTGGGGGTTCTTAAAATATCACCTACTACCACGCCAGTTAGACTATGTCGGGCAGACAAGTGCCTGGAAGTGAAAAGAGGAGTGGCAGAGGCCAAGATTCCGCAGGCAGAGCTCGCATCAGACTGGGGGCCAGTAGCAGCAGGAGTCACGCTGAGAGACCTAATCTGCCAGTATCTGCTAGCGGTCGGGTCTCCACCAGTAACGCATCTGCCGTGGTAGATTGGCTGACGCGCTCATCAACAACATCATCACAACTTACATCTGAGACCCCCAGTCTAGGGTCGGTAGGTTCCTCTGACACAACCCTGAGTTGGCATGCCCCGAGAGCAGTCCCTGTCCTCCCATTGCCTCTGTCCTACGCCGTTCCCTCCCCCAGCGACGTATCCTATGCTTTGGGTTCAGCTCCACTCTTTAGTGAGGAGGACGATCAGATACAGGAGGACAGTCAGCAGCTACTGCCCAGCCAAGAAATGGAGGTGGCTTCTTTAGCTAGGCAGACAAATAGTGATGTGGACAGTGTCGTGGGTGCTGCGAGCGTTCCAGCTCCTGCGCCAGACACTGTTGACGAATCCACGAACATCAGTGACGTACAGCCACAACCCGGTGATGATGATGATGATGACGATGAAGCCGATCGCACTTGGGAGCCGGGTGATGAAGGGGCTTCATCGTCATCATCAGGAGAAGAGGGGCGCAGGTTGCCCCGGAGTCAGCAGCTGAGGCAGCAAGGTGGTAGCAGTCAGCATGGGGGCACAATTCCAAAGGCTGGAGCCGGCCGGGGCCGGGGCCGGGGTAGAGCACCTGCTGTGCGGCAGTCTACCTTATCGGGAGGTAGTGGAGCAGGGGTTCCTGGAGTTGGCAACAGCAGCAGTGAATCAGTGAGGCCAGGGGGTGGGAAAAGTAGCTACTCGGCAGTGTGGCAGTTTTTCCTGAGGCATCCGCAGGAGGGTAACATGGCCACATGCAAGATATGTAGGCAAAAGGTGAAGCGTGGCCAGGGTCCAAATGTTGGCACCACGGCCCTGCGTCAACATATGATGCGTCACCATAAAACGACCTGGGAGAACCGAGGCTCCCAAGGGGTGGTCCAGTCTGCTTCCTCACCAAGTGAGCTCCCAATTTCTGCCAGCCAAGGCTCCAGCACCTCAGCCGAAGGCAGCTGTGCGTCACACCCATCCTCTGTCGCTCCTGCTCCTCCTCCTCCTCCTCCAAGTCATGCATCCCGCCAGCAATCCATCAGCGAAGCCATGTCCAAGAGACAGCAGTATGCGCCCACTCATCCTACGGCGCAGAAGCTGAATGTGCTCCTGTCCAAGTTGCTGGTGCTGCAGTCGCTCCCTTTTCAGGTGGTGGAATCTGCACCTTTCAGAGAACTGATGGCTTGTGCCGAGCCGAGGTGGAGAGTCCCAAGCCGTCATTTCTTTGCCAAGAAGGCAGTACCAGCGCTGCACACTTTTGTTGAACAGAAGGTGGGCCAGTCCTTGAGCCTGTCGGTGTGTAGCAAAATACATGGCAGCGCCGACATCTGGAGCTGTAACTACGGTCAGGGGCAGTACATGTCGTTTACGGCCCACTGGGTGAATGTGGTCCCTTTGCAGCAGCAACTTGGACAGGTCACGCCGCTTCGGCCTCCGCGCTCTCTGCCCATTGGGCCTGTGACACCGTGCGACTCGGCCTCCTCATCCTCCGCCATCTCCTCACCCTCCACTGTAGGCTCAAGTCTCAGTGCCCCTCCAGTCTACCATGTGTGCAGGGCACGGAGGTGTCACGCAGTGCTTCACATGGTTTGTCTTGGCGAACGGAGTCACACAGGGGAGGAACTGCTTAAATGTATTCATCAGGAAATCCAAACATGGCTTACTCCGAGAAAACTTAAAATGGGAATCATGGTTACCGACAATGGGAAGAACATTTTGTCTGCGCTGCGCCAAGGAAGCCTGACCCATGCCCCCTGCATGGCTCACGTCTTCAATCTGGTTGTCAAGCGGTTTCTGAAGTGTTCCCCCCATCTGCAGGACATCCTAACAACTTCACGGAAACTTTGCATGCACTTCAGCCACTCCTACACCGCCAAACACACCCTTCTTGAGCTACAGCGTCAGAATGGTATCCCCCAACATAGTCTGATTTGCGATGTTTCCACCCGTTGGAATTCCACCCTTCACATGTTGGACCGATTATATGAACAGAGAAAAGCCATCACGGATTTCCTGATGATCCAAGCAGATAGGGGGACTCCCCTGTGTAACTTCAATGTCAACCAGTGGCAGCTCATACGTGACACCTGCCGTTTGCTCAGGCCCTTTGAGGAAGCCACTTTATTTGTCAGTCGGCAGGATTACGGGATGAACGACGTGATTCCACTGCTTCATGTACTACAGCACATGTTGGAAACCATGGCTGGTCAGGGCACTGGAGACATGGCGTTTACATCTTACGGCCACATGAACCCCCTTGGAGCTGAACTGGAGGAGGAGGAGGAGGAAGAGGAGGAGGAGGAGTTGCCCAGCGAAACACAGTTTAGGCTTGGCGAAATGGCTGGTTTATCTAGTCAGCGGACAGGAGAGGAGGAGCAGGAGCAGCCAGAGGAGCTAGAGGTTTTTGAGGAAGGAGAGACAGAGGACCCGGGCACACCGTGGCAGTATGCAGTGGAGATGGAGACAGGTAGTCCATCCGAGTCACTTGCGCAAATGGCACGAAGCATGCTCACGTGCTTGCGTAGTGACCCCAGAATTGTTTCCATCTGTCGGCGGGATGACTTCTGGCTGTCCACCTTATTGGACCCTCGCTTCCGGCACAAAATGGGGGCATTTTTTAAACCCACCGAGAGGGAGGACAAACTCAACTACTACAAAGACATTCTACGTAGGCAGTTGGCCGATGCCTATCTGCGCCATGGTCCATACTCTCGCAGGTCTGACTCGAGGGGACCTCTGCGCTCACCTTCCACTGCCATGGCCGCTGGGGGGGTTGGCAGCAGCAGCAGCAGAAGCTCCATCAGCAGCAGCAGCCTCAGTCTTCAGTCGCTAATGAGTAGCTTTCTACACCCGCATAGTGAGGCTACTCATGAGCAGCAGGAAGACCTGGAGCAGGACCTGAACCAGCAGGTCATGTCATACTTTGACATGACCATGCCAACACACCTTGAGGATCCGCTGGACTTCTGGGCAGCCAAACTTGATTTGTGGCCGCAACTAGCAGAGTTTGCCCTGGAAAAGCTGTCCTGCCCGGCAAGTAGCGTGCCATCTGAGCGGGTGTTTAGTGCGGCGGGGGCCATAGTTACGGCGAGGAGAACTCGTCTGTCAACTAAAAATGTGGAGAGACTCACCTTTGTCAAAATGAATCAGGGATGGATCAGCCAGGATTTCCACCCACCAATGCCTGATGCATGCGACTAGATTCAGCATGGTGCCACGTTTTACACTTTCCAAATGGTGCAAAACATATTTATGTCTTTAGGCCATTTTTTGGGCTCCTGCTTGCTGCTACTGTCAACTCCTGCCAACTCCAGGGTGTGATTCATCCAATTTTTGGGCTCCTGAAGCCAACTCCAGTGTATATTTGGGCTCCTGCTGCTGCTGCTGCCAACTTCTGCCAACTCCAGGGTGTGATTCATCCAATTTTTGGGCTCCTGAAGCCAACTCCAGTGTATATTTGGGCTCCTGCTGCTGCTACTGTCAACTCCTGCCAACTCCAGGGTGTGATTCATCCAATTTTTGGGCTCCTGAGGCCAACTCCAGTGTATATTTGGGCTCCTGCTGCTGCTGCTGCCAACTTCTGCCAACTCCAGGGTGTGATTCATCCAATTTTTGGGCTCCTGAGGCCAACTCCAGTGTATATTTGGGCTCCTGCTGCTGCTACTGTCAACTTCTGCCAACTCCAGGGTGTGATTCATCCAATTTTTGGGCTCCTGAAGCCAACTCCAGTGTATATTTGGGCTCCTGCTGCTGCTACTGTCAACTCCTGCCAACTCCAGGGTGTGATTCATCCAATTTTTGGGCTCCTGAGGCCAACTCCAGTGTATATTTGGGCTCCTGCTGCTGCTACTGTCAACTCCTGCCAACTCCAGGGTGTGGTTCATCCAATTTTTGGGCTCCTGAGGCCAACTCCAGTGTATATTTGGGCTCCTGCTGCTGCTACTGTCAACTCCTGCCAACTCCAGGGTGTGATTCATCCAATTTTTGGGCTCCTGAAGCCAACTCCAGTGTATATTTGGGCTCCTGCTGCTGCTGCTGCCAACTTCTGCCAACTCCAGGGTGTGATTCATCCAATTTTTGGGCTCCTGAAGCCAACTCCAGTGTATATTTGGGCTCCTGCTGCTGCTGCTGCCAACTTCTGCCAACTCCAGGGTGTGATTCATCCAATTTTTGGGCTCCTGAGGCCAACTCCAGTGTATATTTGGGCTCCTGCTGCTGCTACTGTCAACTTCTGCCAACTCCAGGGTGTGATTCATCCAATTTTTGGGCTCCTGAAGCCAACTCCAGTGTATATTTGGGCTCCTGCTGCTGCTACTGTCAACTCCTGCCAACTCCAGGGTGTGATTCATCCAATTTTTGGGCTCCTGAGGCCAACTCCAGTGTATATTTGGGCTCCTGCTGCTGCTACTGTCAACTCCTGCCAACTCCAGGGTGTGATTCATCCAATTTTTGGGCTCCTGAAGCCAACTCCAGTGTATATTTGGGCTCCTGCTGCTGCTGCTGCCAACTTCTGCCAACTCCAGGGTGTGATTCATCCAATTTTTGGGCTCCTGAAGCCAACTCCAGTGTATATTTGGGCTCCTGCTGCTGCTACTGTCAACTCCTGCCAACTCCAGGGTGTGATTCATCCAATTTTTGGGCTCCTGAAGCCAACTCCAGTGTATATTTGGGCTCCTGCTGCTGCTGCTGTCAACTCCTGCCAACTCCAGGGTGTGATTCATCCAATTTTTGGGCTCCTGAAGCCAACTCCAGTGTATATTTGGGCTCCTGCTGCTGCTGCTGCCAACTCCTGCCAACTCCAGGGTGTGATTCATCCAATTTTTGGGCTCCTGAAGCCAACTCCAGTGTATATTTGGGCTCCTGCTGCTGCTGCTGCCAACTTCTGCCAACTCCAGGGTGTGATTCATCCAATTTTTGGGCTCCTGAAGCCAACTCCAGTGTATATTTGGGCTCCTGCTGCTGCTGCTGCCAACTCCTGCCAACTCCAGGGTGTGATTCATCCAATTTTTGGGCTCCTGAGGCCAACTCCAGTGTATATTTGGGCTCCTGCTGCTGCTACTGTCAACTCCTGCCAACTCCAGGGTGTGATTCATCCAATTTTTGGGCTCCTGAGGCCAACTCCAGTGTATATTTGGGCTCCTGCTGCTGCTACTGTCAACTCCTGCCAACTCCAGGGTGTGATTCATCCAATTTTTGGGCTCCTGAAGCCAACTCCAGTGTATATTTGGGCTCCTGCTGCTGCTGCTGCCAACTTCTGCCAACTCCAGGGTGTGATTCATCCAATTTTTGGGCTCCTGAAGCCAACTCCAGTGTATATTTGGGCTCCTGCTGCTGCTACTGTCAACTCCTGCCAACTCCAGGGTGTGATTCATCCAATTTTTGGGCTCCTGAAGCCAACTCCAGTGTATATTTGGGCTCCTGCTGCTGCTGCTGTCAACTCCTGCCAACTCCAGGGTGTGATTCATCCAATTTTTGGGCTCCTGAAGCCAACTCCAGTGTATATTTGGGCTCCTGCTGCTGCTGCTGCCAACTCCTGCCAACTCCAGGGTGTGATTCATCCAATTTTTGGGCTCCTGAAGCCAACTCCAGTGTATATTTGGGCTCCTGCTGCTGCTGCTGCCAACTTCTGCCAACTCCAGGGTGTGATTCATCCAATTTTTGGGCTCCTGAAGCCAACTCCAGTGTATATTTGGGCTCCTGCTGCTGCTGCTGCCAACTCCTGCCAACTCCAGGGTGTGATTCATCCAATTTTTGGGCTCCTGAGGCCAACTCCAGTGTATATTTGGGCTCCTGCTGCTGCTACTGTCAACTCCTGCCAACTCCAGGGTGTGATTCATCCAATTTTTGGGCTCCTGAGGCCAACTCCAGTGTATATTTGGGCTCCTGCTGCTGCTACTGTCAACTCCTGCCAACTCCAGGGTGTGATTCATCCAATTTTTGGGCTCCTGAAGCCAACTCCAGTGTATATTTGGGCTCCTGCTGCTGCTGCTGCCAACTTCTGCCAACTCCAGGGTGTGATTCATCCAATTTTTGGGCTCCTGAGGCCAACTCCAGTGTATATTTGGGCTCCTGCTGCTGCTACTGTCAACTCCTGCCAACTCCAGGGTGTGATTCATCCAATTTTTGGGCTCCTGAGGCCAACTCCAGTGTATATTTGGGCTCCTGCTGCTGCTACTGTCAACTCCTGCCAACTCCAGGGTGTGATTCATCCAATTTTTGGGCTCCTGAGGCCAACTCCAGTGTATATTTGGGCTCCTGCTGCTGCTACTGTCAACTCCTGCCAACTCCAGGGTGTGATTCATCCAATTTTTGGGCTCCTGAAGCCAACTCCAGTGTATATTTGGGCTCCTGCTGCTGCTACTGTCAACTCCTGCCAACTCCAGGGTGTGATTCATCCAATTTTTGGGCTCCTGAAGCCAACTCCAGTGTATATTTGGGCTCCTGCTGCTGCTGCTGCCAACTTCTGCCAACTCCAGGGTGTGATTCATCCAATTTTTGGGCTCCTGAGGCCAACTCCAGTGTATATTTGGGCTCCTGCTGCTGCTACTGTCAACTCCTGCCAACTCCAGGGTGTGATTCATCCAATTTTTGGGCTCCTGAGGCCAACTCCAGTGTATATTTGGGCTCCTGCTGCTGCTACTGTCAACTCCTGCCAACTCCAGGGTGTGATTCATCCAATTTTTGGGCTCCTGAGGCCAACTCCAGTGTATATTTGGGCTCCTGCTGCTGCTACTGTCAACTCCTGCCAACTCCAGGGTGTGATTCATCCAATTTTTGGGCTCCTGAAGCCAACTCCAGTGTATATTTGGGCTCCTGCTGCTGCTACTGTCAACTCCTGCCAACTCCAGGGTGTGATTCATCCAATTTTTGGGCTCCTGAAGCCAACTCCAGTGTATATTTGGGCTCCTGCTGCTGCTGCTGCCAACTTCTGCCAACTCCAGGGTGTGATTCATCCAATTTTTGGGCTCCTGAGGCCAACTCCAGTGTATATTTGGGCTCCTGCTGCTGCTACTGTCAACTCCTGCCAACTCCAGGGTGTGATTCATCCAATTTTTGGGCTCCTGAAGCCAACTCCAGTGTATATTTGGGCTCCTGCTGCTGCTGCTGTCAACTCCTGCCAACTCCAGGGTGTGATTCATCCAATTTTTGGGCTCCTGAAGCCAACTCCAGTGTATATTTGGGCTCCTGCTTGCTGCTACTGTCAACTCCTGCCAACTCCAGGGTGTGATTCATCCAATTTTTGGGCTCCTGAAGCCAACTCCAGTGTATATTTGGGCTCCTGCTGCTGCTGCTGCCAACTCCTGCCAACTCCAGGGTGTGATTCATCCAATTTTTGGGCTCCTGAGGCCAACTCCAGTGTATATTTGGGCTCCTTCTGCCCCTCATAGTGATGCCACTTCAACTCTCTGCAATTGTGCCGCTCTGCGATTCTATTAGCGATGCCTCTGATCTGCATGTGATATTTCTTCAAAGTATTATTTAACTAACCCAGCACGCATCCTGTGCGTGTTACAGCAAGGCTGAATGGTTTACAACCCTATTGAGGCTGTAGGAGGCTCAGAAATAGCCGTTTTTAATAGCGATTCGTCGCGAATTTATTCGGGTCGAAACGATTTTTGTCGGAAAATTCGGCGAATCAGTCGAATCGAATTTTTCAAAAGTTCGCTCATCTCTAGTTTTAAACTATCAATATAGGCTCTAACAAACAACCTTTGAACTCCAATATTTCCAACATCTAAGCCTTCATCACTATATGTTGGTTCAAAATAAAAAATCAGTTCTACTGTCCCCAAGTCTAACATTCTGTGGTACATGTGCTCTCATATAATCAGTAAATTGATGAAACATAGTAGGGGACATTTTCATCCTACAAAGATCTTCTCCATCCAACCAGGTGGCATTATGTGACTCCATCATTTGTACTACATACCTGCCAAACCTAGAAGGGCTAGTACGGGGATCAGGTGCATTCTGCAACAAAGCCATACATTCAGCTGGAGTCCATGGCTTATAATAAGGGGTTTCTTGGTTAATAAATTGACAAACTGTCCTGCATTTTGAGCATCTGGACTCTGCCTGCTATGGGTAAACACAGGCGCAACTAATTTATATGTGTTGTTCCTGGGAGGGGGTCCTGTGTACCTATAAGTTTTACACCTTGGACAATGTGTAACATTTTCTGGTAAACCATAAGTCATACAGTGATGGCAAGTCCATGATTTTTCAGTAACTAAATTTACTTTTTTCTTTCTTGTGCTAACACCATTTATTCTCTCATCTGGATCCCCTCCTTGCTGATCTGCTCCACAAACATTACATTCTTCTTGTTCTAAACCCATCCCTCTACAACCACAAACTACACATTTCCATGTTCCTTCTTCATTTACTACTTTATCCTGCTCCCTTACTTTACACTGAGTACACATTCTGTCCCAACCCTTATTTATCATTCCACAATAGCATTGCCATAAGCCGCTATCGCCATCATCTGGTCCTGGATCTGGACCATACGTACTGTTACTGGCCAATGGGGAGTCTAGGATACAACTTACTAGTTTCTTTCTTTTAGTGTCTTTTCATATGGGGGTGGCGGTACTGGGTTTGTTGGAACATCAGGTATGGGGTCTACTTGGGGATGAAGCAATGGTGTAGTATTCCATTGTTTCCTATGTGGACTGTACGTCCAGCCTTCCTTTTCTGCTAAACTTGAAAGTTTCAGAGCACATTCCACTTGATGATCCCATCCTTTGTCGAAAATAATTCCATGTTTCCCTTTAGCTATCTGTTCCCATTTCCCTAAATCTAATTGTCATTTATGAACTAGCTTAAATTCCTTCCAAATCTTTTTCAAATTCCTAGCGGCATCTAAGCCACACCTTTCCCTGGTGATTTCTTCTAATGTCTGCCACTTCTCTTCCTGGGGTATCTCTTTGGACTGTTCTTTTCCCACCTTCCTAGCAACCTGCCTCAGGTACCTTATTGGGGTCTAACCTCTCTGTGGGCTAGCCTTCTTTGGCTTCCTCCTAAGGAACTAGGAACTGGAGTACCTCTCTGTGGGTCTCTCCTGGTAATGTCTAGTGATCCTACACGCTAACCAAATAGCAACACATAATCCAAGACAAACAATTAGGATCACAAACAACACATCACCTATCATATGGGTAAGTGACAGTCCTAGATACACTAATTGTATCTTATTCCCATCCCAGTAATATTGGCTTTAATTTTCTGAAATCACCACAAACACATCACCTATCATATGGGTAAGTGACAGTCCTAGATACACTAATTGTATCTTATTCCCATCCCAGTAATATTGGCTTTAATTTTCTGAAATCACCTATCGACTAGTCCTGGTCTTCTAACTAAGCCTGGGAACTGTGGTTCTTATAACTCAACGTAGTCAAGATCGGCTGGCATGCACCGTAAAGGCGCCGTCAAATCCGGTCAACTTGACAAACTGGCTCACGCCTAAATGAGTTGTGGAACCGTACAGGGTAAAATTTTTATCTAAAACTTCTTCTGGTCACCACTTGCGTTCACCGTCACTGGGTTATAGCGGGTTTACCCTCGCCAGTGGGATGGGGCGTCTAATGACCTTCCAAAGTTTTTAACTAAATGCCAGGCTCATAAAGTTTTTTATCACACTCTCAAAAATAACAAATTCTTAAGGGAACAGACAGACAAGACAAATACAAACAGACAAAACAAATGCAGACAACAGAAGCACCTTAGGATTCTTAAAATGACCCTCTTTCGCAGAGGCTGGCTATGCCTATCTCACCTTAGAACGGACCCGCTGATGCCTCACAGGGGAAGAGCAGAGTATAAGAGTACATAAAAGCTGTCTCTTACCTGGCCAGGTTTTGAAGTCTGCTGTTCCGAGGTGGCATCAGTTGATGTTCCGTTCGGCGGGTGCGATACCTCTTGCGACAAAATAGAGAGTTCCTGTTCGGAGCGCCACGTAATGTTACGTTCAAGTCACTAACCAGACTTGATCTGGCTTCTGTTGTCCGATTCCCAATTACTATATTCTAAGAGAAATCAATACACGCGACAAGGTGTGTAGCAAAACCTCAGAGAAACACACTGAGCAGGGGACGCTTCTGACCCCTGATTTTATTGAAAACTTTCATAGTTAGAGCATGCGCAGAACAGACAATTACCTAAGTTAAAAATAATGAGAACAGAAAATTTATGACCATGTACAAGGTTGAGTTCAGGGAGTATTTTATAGTTTTCTCAGTTCCCAGAGCCCCCCATGCGAAGCAGCACATTCCTTAGATAAGGAATAAGGGATAAGGAGAAGCCTTGCAAAAGCAATTACAGAAAAGTCCAGTGTTAAAGCGTTACTCTAACATACAGAAAATAAACCATAGTCTTTCAGAACTATGTTTCTTAAATCTGGATCTTCTCAGGTGCCACACTGCTCATGAGGAATGGGATGGGGGAATGCCACACTGCCTATATGGGGATGGGAAGGAGGATGCCACACTGCCCATATGGGGATGGGAGGGAGGATGCCACACTGCCTATATGGGGAATGGGATTGGGAAATGCCACACTGCCCATTAGGAATGGGATGGGGGAATGCCACACCACCTATGGGAATGGGAGGGGGAATGTCACCCTGCCTTTTTTTTTCTTATTTTCTTCCTCCAAATCCTAGGTGCGTTTTATATTGCGAAAAATATGGTACAGCAATATAAACACCTTGAATATGCAAATGAAAAATGTAATGTAAAGATCTGCATGTTACACCTCAAAGAGGGACAACAGAGAACAACGAGGGACAGAGGGGGATGGACAGTTCCTCCAAATCAGGGACATTTGGAAAGTATGGGAGAGTGGCTGCACTGCAGTTTGATGGTAAGCCTGCGCTTTTCTTCCCTCACCAGATGCTGCACAACAAGCATGTGATGGTCCGCGTGGGCGGGGGCTGGGAGACCTTTGCCGGCTACCTGTTGAAGCACGACCCTTGCCGCATGCTGCAGATCTCCCGCGTGGATGGCAAGACCTCCCCGGTGCAGAACAAGTCACCGACCATCAAGGACCTGAACCCCGATACCTACCTGGTGGTGGCCGCACACTACAAGACCAAGAAGGAGGTGAAGTGAGCCTGTCACCACCACCACCCGAATACTAGAAGTTAATCTGCTATGTTTAGTCCCGCTTTAAAAAAAAATTCTGGACACAGATTTTGTATTTTAACTGGAAGCCACTGCGGGCTAAGCGCGCTGATCTCTATAGAGGAAACTAGAGAGCCTCTGCTCCTCTTGATCTTCTTGCCATTGTTCCTCCCACCCTCCCATCTTCCCTACTGGCCACTGACGTTTTCACGGGCTGAAGGTGAAGGCTTGTCAAACATGATGGAGGACTTAACCATCTCGGCCCCCCCCCCCCCCTTTCCCAATGTGAGCCTTCTGTTGGTACGGTCTTACTGCCATGGCTCCTGCCTCTTTAAGAAACTACACATTAAAATGAACCCAAACCTTCTCCGCCTGGCCCAAGGGTTCACTGATATGGGATGCCCCTGTGAAATCCCAAAGTTCGCCTCAACCTGGTGATTCCACAGCACATGCATGCAGCATCCCCTGCACCCCTCTATCCACTTACAGTGGACTAAAACCCTCTACTCCCAGCCCAAGAGCCTCAAGTACTAAAGTGCACCAATTTGGGGTGCCCCTGTGAAAACTCCTAGTTTGACATATACTCGCATCAATCTGGCAATCCCACAGCGCATGCACAGGCCAGCTATTGCATTCCCTGCATCTACTGAGCTCATCCACTTTAGGCTAAGTAACTAGGGGTGGGCGCATGCAGCTGAGTGGAGCAGCCAGTGGGATCTAAGCGGCAAAGAGCTGAGTATGCTAAGACCCGGGGTTTCAAACACAGAGGCATCCCGATTTGAAGTGGACCAAAACCAGAACGAAAATGGCCCATAGGAATAGTTTATCCCCTGGGCATCCTGATAAGGATTCCAGGCCACTTGGAATTGGCAAAATGGTCACCCAACCAGTCTTGGATTCTGCCCCATTAAATAATGGTGACCTGCACCTTAAAGTGGACCAAAACCCTCTCCACCCAGCCCAAGAGTCTCAAATACTCAAGTGCACCAATTGGGGATCCCCCTATGGAAGCCCCCAGTTTGCCATACACTCACCTCAATCCGGCGATCTTGCGGTGCATGCATGGGCCAGTAGCAACATAATTTGCACCCCTCCATTCACCTCCATTCATGACATCCACCTCTAGGCATATCTAAATAGCTAGGAGTAGGTGAGTGCACCTGAGTGGGGCAGCCAGTGGCAAAAAGGTGAGATTATGGCAACCCAGAGGGTTTTCAAACACCAGAGCATCCCAATTTAAAGTGGACGCATCTCTGACACCACACACCCCTACCCAAAGAACCCCCATTGGCCCCTGGTGGTCACGTGGGATGAATATGTGAGGCACCATGAACCAGGTGGGTATTTTTGTCCAATTCCCAGGCTTCCTAAGGGAATTAAAAATGACGGATGTGGGGGAAGCAGTGGTCACCATGGGAAATGGTGACTTGAGGTCTGCTTTAAATCCCCTTTTTTCCTGATAAGGCACCCTCCCTTTCCAAAGAACACTTACCTGCACTATGCTGCTAGCCATGGGACACCCGACCAGCCAATGAGAATGCTGATCCTGTGCAGACAGATTGTGATGTCACAGTCAATGTCAGAGAAGCCCTGCAGAAATGCGGAGTCAGGTGAGTATTCTATGGATGGGGGAAGGGCATGTTTTTCAGATTATGGGATGAGAGGGGGAGGGGTAGTCTTCCTAAAGGACTTCCTAAGCTCTTCCTTTTATTTTATCTTTTCTTATCTTAGCTCACTGTTCAAAGCAAGGTGGGGAGTTCACAGGAGAAGCCTGTCCCACAATGATTAGGGTGCAGGTCCCCTATAACAGCCGTACTTTTGTATTATAATTTGTTAAGACAATCCGGAAACAAGGTGTAAAATTGCAGCGCTTCCCTCCGCGCTCTTCCGTTTGTGTAGTTTTAGGATTTTTCTTTGTGTAGCATCTTCTTATATTTTCATAAAGAGGTTTCCAAAATGAAATGTATTTGTGTGTGATTCTGCCGCGTGTCATAATTATAGTGCTTGCTCATAAATGAAGTTGCTCGGGCATAGAAACCCAGTTCACAAAGCTCATAAATGAATTTGCTTGCACATAGAAACCCAGTTCACAAGGCTCAGAAATATGTATTCCATATGCTTCCACTATTCATGACATATGGGTTATGGTCCAGTAGAGGGCGAACTTCTGCAGAGATGAAAGCAAAAAAGAAGCCCCAGTCCATAAATACCTGGGACCTCCCTCACATTCCCCAGTTCCTTCTCTGCAGGACGGCGAGCAAGTCAGAAGATGTCTGCTTCTCTTCCTTGCAGGTAAGCCGGGCTTACGCCCGGCCATTTTTTGCCCTATTTCTGCCCGGACCTTTATACATTAAGACCAATATTAGCCTCCCAGCCTTGGCTGCAGGTCCGGGCGAGGGTAGGAATCACCTTATTAGGTGTTTAGGGAGCCATGCTCCCCCGTGAGTCCCCATATAAAGGGGTAGGTGGAATCCGGGTTGGTGCTCCCGGTTTGGGATGCCCTGTCCCTAATTGCATATATATATATATATAATAATATATATATATATATATATATATATATATATATATATATCCCTTACACCATATTTGGTACGGGATTATCCCCCTTCCGGGTCCCTCGGTTAACCCTCCAGTGGGGGGGGGGGGGGGTCTTTTCCTCTTTATTTCTAGTGTGAGTGTGTATGTGTGTTTGGTGCTGCACTTTACTGGCTGGTCGCCATTTTTTACTTCTGCTGAGGGGAGCTTCTTCCCCTCAGGCTGCGGTGTTAAGGGGGCGGGGCCAGGCGCTTGCGCGTTGCCACAGCCCGCCCCCCCTTCTGGTTGGAGCCAATTACGGAGCCCAGCCCACGGCTGGGAACCGCGCTGCTGGTTGTGTTGGTAGGGGGGCAGGGCCAGGCGCGACGCGCGATCCGCGCTGGCCCGCCCCTTCTCCCTCTTCCTCTGAACTGATCAGTGGTGGCAGCCATCATACAAAGCATGTGAGTGCCCTCCCGGGCTCTCCCCTTTTATTACCGGACTTAGCCTTGTGCCCCATTCTGCAGGGGACAGCGCTAGTCCTTGTCACATTTTTGCCTTGATTAGGATGATATAGTTTATATGTGTATATATATATATATATATATATATATATATATATATATATATATGGTGTGTGTGCATGTGCTTATGGCCTCTCCTTTGTGTCTTTCAGGAGGACTCCCTGTGCCTTGCTTAAAAGAGGGTTCTCCCGGTCCTAGGTCCCTAGCAGAAATTTGGGGCACTTAAAAATCCTCCCACTTGGGACTTAAGGGGCATCCCGGGTTGCTTACCAGCGTAATTCCCTCAGGTCATTGCGACTACCTTAAAATCACCATATGGAGGCTCCACAGGATACCGGGTTCGGGCTCCCCTTGGGACAATCCCGGCTATGTGTGGGTTGTGGGGTATCCCTTACGGGGGAGAATGTGCTTATTTGTATACCATGTGCGCAACAGGCCATAACGCGGCAGTCGGGACCCCAGGCGTCTGGGTCAGTGCCGCCCGCCTCTCCTACCCCACCCCGCATCATCCGTACCCCAAGTGACACTGTCATTAGTGGGGAGTCGCACTCGGATGTATGTGCCAGGCTGGCCAACCTCGAGAAAATTATTTCTAGCTTAGTGGGCAGAAAGGCCACTGCTAAGAAAAGGCATCTGTCACCGGCTACGCCGGTAATTGATTTTGATGATTATGACTCACCTGATTGGGCTGATTATTCCCCGCTTGAGGAAGGGGAATTGTTTGAGGAATCTGAGACTGAGGAATTGCAGTTCTTTGATTCTGATGCCGGGCAGGCGCTGGGGGATGCTGTTGACACCCCCAGGGTCCTGACCCATCTGTTAGAGGTTCTGGATATTTCCCCACCAGCGGAGGCTCCTCCGAAGAAGGGGGAATTCTTTGGGTTCTCTAAGCCCCGCTTGGAGTTTCCAAATCAGGATCATTTGGACAGCATGATTTTTAGAGAATGGGAGAAGCCGTGTCGCCTTCACGGTGTTCCTCAGGGATGGGATAGGAAGTATCCCTTTCCGATGGACGCGGTGAAGTGCTGGTCTTCCCCTCCCGAGGTTGATACGCCCATTCTAGGATTGTCCAACACCTCCATTGTACATACTCCTGACGCTACTACCCTTAAGGATGGCGAGGACAAGCGCATTGATCAGATGGCATGTCATGCCTTTGCCAGTGTATTTGTAATTGGATTCTGTGGCAAAGGGTGGGAAGCTACCTCAGCATAAGAAGCTGCGTCGCTCCTTTCGGGGGGCAAGGTCCTTTAATCCTGCCTTTCGCGGTGCCAGAGGGGGCAGAGGCCTTGCCTACTCTGGCTTTAGAGGTGATTCTTGGAACAGAGTAGAAGACGTGCCCGTACAGCCTCTACCTGGGGTTCCAGGCCCAAGCCCGCTGCCAAGCCAGCTCAACAATGAGGAGGCGCCCTCAACCTTGCGGGTGGGGGGACGGCTGCGGCTCTTCTTCCAGGTCTGGGCCCAGGAGGTCACAGACAAGTGGATATTGGAAGTGGTCTCGTCTGGGTACAAACTGGAGTTCGAGTCCCGGCCTCCTCCCAGATTCCTAAGGCCGCGGGTGCCATCGGATCCTCTGGCGGCGCAGGGGCTCCTCTTGGCTGTAAAGAATCTCCTGGACATGGCGGTCATATGCCCGGTGCCTCTTTCAGAGAGAGGCCGGGGCTATTATTCCAACCTCTTCACGGTTCCCAAAAAGGATGGCTCCATAAGACCCATCCTGGATTTGAAGCTTCTCAACAGGCATAATGGCCCTGCTCAGAGCCCAGGGCATTAGCATTGTGCCGTATTTGGACGACCTACTCATTACAGCTTCTTCCCTCTGCCAGGCGCAGTTGGACACCAGGATGGTGGTGGTGACGCTGGAGAGGTTCGGATGGGTGATCAACCACCCCAAGTCTTCTCTCTCCCCATCAAGGGAGATCTCCTTTCTGGGCATGAATCTGGATACCAGTCAGGCCAGAGTGTTCCTACCTCAGCCAAAGGTGCAGAGGGTTCAGTATTTGATACGTGTTCTCCTGACCAACCCTCGCCCTTCCATTCGGCTAGGGATGACTCTGGTGGGTTTGATGGTGGCCTCCTTCGAGGCAGTCTCCTTTGCTCAATTCCACATGAGGTCGCTACAACTCCATCTATTGCTGAAATGGGACGGATGTCCACAGTCCTTGGATCAGTCATTTCTCCCAGGGTTCGGCAGTCCCTTCAGTGGTGGCTGGAATCTAGCAATCTGATGAGGGGCAGATCGTTCCTGGCCCCTCGTTGGGAGACGGTTACCACGGATGCCAGCCTGTCGGACTGGGGAGGTTTCTGGAAAGATCATCAGTTCCAGGGGTTGTGGGTTCCTCAGGAGGCTCACAACCCCATCAATGTCTTGGAGCTCAGAGCTATCCGCTTGGTTCTGTCGCGTCTGACACTGCACCTACAGGGTTTACCGGTTCAGGTTGGATCAGACAATTGTACTGCGGTAGCTTACATCAATCACCAAGGAGGGACTCGCAGCAGGAGTGCCCTCAGGGAAGTCTCTCTGATTCTGACATGGGCGGAGAGCAATGTTCCTTGCATCTCGGCAGTATACATTACGGGAGTGGAGAACACGGAGGCGGACTCCCTGAGCAGGGGTTCTCTCGCCGAGGGGAATGGTCTCTCAACCACAGGGTGTTTCGGGCCCTGTGTCACAAGTGGGGGACTCTGGAGGTGGATCTCTTTGCCTCTCGGCACAATCACAAGCTCCCAACCTTCGTATCTCTGTCTCAGGATCCTCTGGCCCTGGCAGTGGATGCCTTGTCCCTTACCTGGAGGGATCTAGGGTTTCTGTATCTGTTTCCCCCCTTCTCCATGGTGGGCAAGGTAGTGTGCAAGCTGGCTCTAGAGGGGGCACCAGCAATTCTGGTGGTCCCAAGGTGGCCAAGACAGCTTTGGTTCACAGACGTCGTAAGATTGGCGGTAGATCAGTACAGGCTGCCCCTGTCTCCGGATCTGATCTCTCAGGGTCAACTACGTTACCCCAATTTACAAACGCTTGCTTTGAGGGCGTGGCTGCTGAAACCTTCATCCTGAGGGAGGAAGGTTTGTCTGAGGCGGTTATTCAAACCTTGATTAGAGCTAGGAAGAGGTCTTCCTCTACTATTTACTATAGGACTTGGTGGTCCTATATTGACTGGTGTGAGGCTAGCCTTGCAGGATGTTTTCGATTCCTAGGATTTTGGAGTTTCTACAACACGGTCTGGATCTGGGGTTCTGCCCTGGCTGTCTTTTTTCAAAGGTCTTTTGCTTTGCATCATCTGGTCAAGACTTTTTTCCAAGGGCTCACTCATGTTCGGTCCCCTAGAAAGCCTTTGGTTCCCGTTTGGGACCCAAATTTGGTTCTTTCGGCCCTCCAGGGGCCTCCCTTTGAACCGATGCAGGATGTGTCTCTTTCTGTGCTTACTCAAAAGGTTGACTCTGCTCGGCGTGTCTCTGAGTTGGCGGCTCTGTCTATTCAGGCCCCTTACTTTGAGAGACACCAGGATAAGGTGTTTTTTCGTTTTAAACCAGATTTCCTTCCTAAGGTGGTTTCTGCTTTCCATCTCAATCAGGATTTAGTTCTCCCTTCCTTGTGTCCTAAGCCTAGCAATGACCAGGAGAGGGTTTTGCACTCTTTGGATGTGGTTCGTTGTGTGAAGTACTATTTGGTTGCTACTTCTCCTTTTCGTAAGACGGACGCCTTGTTCGTGGTGCCTTCTGGGCCCAGAAAAGGTTTGGCGCCCGCCAAGTCTACCATTAGTAAATGGATACGCCAGGCCATTGTTGGGGTCTATTCTGCTAAGGGGAGGGTTCCTCCTTTTAAGATCACTGCTCATTCTACTCGTGCTGTTGGGGGCTTCCTGGGCTTTTCAGCACCAGGCTTCTGTTGAACAAGTTTGTAAGGCTGCTACTTGGTCTTCCGTTCATACTTTTTCAAAGTTTTATAAGGTTGATGTGCGGGCCTCAGCGGATGCTGTTTTTGGCCGTAAGGTTCTGCAAGCTGCAGTGGTTTAAATTGGTGCATTTTTTGCTGTATTTGGATCCCACCCATGACGGACACTGCTATTGGATGTCCCATATGTCATGAATAGTGGAAGCGGGGTGTGTGACATACTTGGAATAATACCATTTTGTGATTACTCACCTTTAAAATGGGTATTATAAGTATGTCACACACCCCGCTTCATCCCGCCCTTTATTATTCTGGATCCTTTATATGGTGGACCTTTTATTGTTAAGAATGTTTTATTAGTTCTTCCTAGTCCCTTTACTGCTGTCATATACTGGGGAGGGAGGTCCCAGGTATTTATGGACTGGGAGGGGCTTCTTTTTTGCTTTAATCTCTGCAGAAGTTCGCCCTCTACTGGACCATAACCCATATGTCATGAATAGTGGAAGCGGGGTGTGTGACATACTTATAATACCCATTTTAAAGGTGAGTAATCACAAAATGGTATTTTGTCAGCCATACCATGCTCACGAAGGTAGAAACCTAGTTTACAAAGCTCAAAATAAAATAGTTTGGGCATAGAAACCAAATGCACAAATCTCATAATGAAGTGGCTTGGGTATAGAAACCCAGTTCACAAGGGTCAGAAAATACAATTCTGTGATTCTCACCTGTAGAATTGGTATTATGAGTATACAGTACGTCCTGCTCCAGATATAATACTTACTATCGGGTATTACTCCGCCAGATGGCGCTGGACTGCAGAGACATCGAAAATAGGCTCCTCCCAGCCCCTCAAATACCCAGGGACCTCCCACAAATCCCCAGCATGGAAAAGCAGTTAACGAGAAGCCGGGAGAATTAAAACAACCCAAACTAGTAACTATAACAATGATAACAATCACCATACAGGGGATCCAAGATAATGCAAAACCAAGGGTGAGGTGGAGCAGGACGTACTGTATACTCATAATACCAATTCTACAGGTGAGTATTTCACAGAATTGTATTATTCTTAGTATACAGTACGTCCTGCTCCAGATATAATACTTGCTATCGGGACATCCAATAGCAGTGTCCATAAAGTAGGGTGGGATCCCCAAAAAAGGTAACAGCAGACAGTTTAAACCACTGCCGCCTGCAAAACCTTGCGGCCAAAAACAGCATCAGCTAAGGCCCTAACATCAACCTTGTAAAACTTTGAAAATGTATGAACAGAAGACCAAGTAGCGGCCTTGCAAACTTGTTCAACAGAAGCCTGGTGCTGAAAAGCCCAAGAGGCACCAATAGCACGCGTAGAATGAGCAGTAAGGTGGAAGGGAGGATTCTTCCCCTTAGCAGAGTAGGCCTGAATCACAGCCTGACGGATCCATTTGCTGATAGGAGCCAAACCCTTCCTGGGACCAGAAGGGACCACAAAAAAGAGCATCAGTTTTTCTGAAAGGTGCAGTAGCCACCAGATAGTACTTCAGACACCTAACCACATCCAAAGAGTGCAAAACCCTCTCCTTATCATTACTAGGATTAGGGCACAATGAAGGAAGAACAATGTCCTGATTCAAATGAAAGGCAGACACTACCTTAGGCAGAAAATCTGGCTTGAAGCAAAACACCACCTTGTCCTGGTGTCTCTCATAGTAGGGGGGCTGAATGGAAAGTGCCGCCAACTCAGACACACGCCTAACAGAGGTGATAGCCACCAGAAAGACAACCTTGAGAGTAAGAATGGCCAGGGCCGCATCCTGCACAGGTTCAAAGGCAGCACCCTGCAAGGCTGACAAAACCAAGTTCAAATCTCAAACAGGCACCATAGGCTTACGTGGGGGATGCACATGAGTCACCCCTTATCAGAGAATGCTGAGCAAAGGACTTCTGGAAGAAAAACAGCCAGGGCAGAAACCTGACCTTTCAGAGTACTAAGTTGGAGCCCCATCTCCAACCCATGCTGTAGGAACTCCAGAATCCTGGGAATAGAGAACACACGACAGGGAAGAGACTTAGACTCACCACAAGTCAATGTAGGCACACCAAACCCTGTAATAAATGGAAGAAGAAGACTTCTTCCTAGCCTTTATCATGGTATCAACAAACGAGGTAGACAACCCCTTCTCCATCAAGATGGACACCCTGCTGCACAGGGACCTTTCTCCCTGGTGAGAGTTCCCCTGGTCAGAGAGTCTGCCAGGAGATTTTCCACCCCCGGGGATGTACACAGCTGATATGCAGGAACATTGGTCTCCGCCCAGGTCAGGATCAGAGACACTTCCTGGAGGGCCCTCTTGCTCTGGGTCCCTCCCTGATGATTTATGTAGGCAACTGCCGTCTGGTTGTCCGAGCGCACCTGAACAGGCAGGCCCCGAAGGTGAGGAGTCAACTGAGCCAGAACTAACCTGATCGCCCGCAGCTCCAAGACGTTGATAGGTGTGTGGGCCTTCTGAGGGCCCCACCTCCCCTGGAACTGCAGGGACTTCCAGAAACCCCTCCAACCTGACAGACTGGCATCCGTGGTGACCGTCTCCCAGGAAGGGGTCAGAAAGGATCTGCCCCCCAACAGGTTCCTTGAGTCCATCCACCACGAGAGGGACCTCCTGACCAGGGGGGAAAGCACACAGACCCTGTCCAGGGACGCTGGATCCTTGTCCCACACTGACAAGAGGTGGAGTTGCAGAGGCCTCAAGTGGAACGGAGCATAAGGGACCGCCTCGAAGCACGCCACCATCAGGCCCACCAGCTGCATTCCCTGCCTGATGGAGGGATGATGACAAGATAGCAGGAACTGGACCTGTGCAATCAGACTGTCCACCTTCTGTTGAGGAAGGAAAATCCTTGCCTGAACTGTATCCAGATTCATTCCTAGGAATGGAATCACCAAGGAGGGGGACAGAGAAGACTTGGGGTGGTTGATCACCCATCCAAATGACTCCAGTGTGGACACCACCAGCTGAGTATCCAATTCTGCCTGATGTAGAGATTGGGAGGTGATGAGAATGTCGTCCAGATAAGGCAGCACGCGGACGCCCTGATACCTGAGCAGAGACATCACGCCAGCCAGCACCTTGGTGAACACCCTGGGAGCTGAGGTGAGACCAAAGGGCAATGCCACAAACTGGTAGTGTTGATCCTCCAGAGCGAACCTGAGGAACCTTTGATGGCCTGGAAATACAGGAATATGAAGGTAAGCATCTTTGATGTCCACAGACGTCATGAAATCCCCTGGGCGCAGGGAACTGACGGCAGAGCGCAGAGTTTCAATGCGAAAGAGTCTGCTCCTGACAAATTTGTTGAGGATCTTCAAGTCCAGAATGGAATGAGTGACCCATCTTTTTTGGGTACTGTGAATAGGTTGGAATAGAAGCCCTTGCCTTTGTCTCTTAAAGGGACCTTGCAGATGACCCCCAGCTCCAGAAGGTCTTGCACGGCCTGCACTAGCTCCTGAGCTGACACAGGGTCCTGAAGAATCTGGGATCTGAAGAATCTTGGGGGTGGTCAGGCAGCAAACTCTATCTTGTAACCGGAGGACACTACCTCCTGAATCCACCGGTCTGAGACATGAAGCCTCCAGACGTGAGCAAAGTGCTGAAGCCATCCCTCCACCCGGATGGGTGAGGGCGCCTCATCATGCCTGAGGGGGCTTGGGAGAGGACTTAATTTTGGGGCCCCAGGAGGAGCCAGGATGTCCACGTCCTCTGCCCCTACCCCAGAAGTCTCCCCGGGCCCCAGTAAAGGAGACCCCCATCCCTTGTCTAGCACCACGGTAGGGGGAGGAGAAGGAGCCTTGACCCAGAAAGGGCAGAGACTGCCGCCTGCGCTGGGGTAACCTGCCTCCCTTAGCAAAAAGGTCCAGGCGGTCCCCAAACAGGCGTAGTCCTTTGAAGGGAAAACCAGTGAGGGCCTTCTTGGCAGCGTTGTCAGCAGCCCACTGGCGTAGCCAAACCGAGCGGCGTATAGCCACCACAAGGGCAGATGTCCTGGCACACATTCTCATGGTGTCATTCAAGGCAGATAGGACAAAATTTACAAAAACATCACAACTGGAGAGTGCATTAAACACCTCACAAGGCAAATCATCAGGGGCACTATCAAGTATACTTCTGAGCAGGGTCCTAATGGCCACAGCGGTAATGGCCGAGGCACAGACCGGGCGCAGCGCCGTCCCCACACATGCGAAGGCATGGGACGCCAGCTGGTCAATGCGCCGGTCTCAGCATCCTGCAGGGTAGTAGAGTCAGGGGAGTGCATGACAGAGGTGTTAGATAACCCTAGGACCGGGGCATCCACTTCAGGAGGGGATGACTAACACTTTACCACATCAGCAGGAAAGGGATACTTCCTATCCCAACTCTTAGGTACACCAGGAAGTCTACTGGGACGATCCCATTCCTTGAGCACAAGGTTATTGAAATGTGCTTGCTCAGGAAATTCCAAGCGTGACTAAGCGGTATGGAAAAGTTCCCCCCTTTGCCTGGGAGCCGCAACAGGTGGAGAAATGGACAGAACCTCAAAAATCTGGGTCAGCAATCTATCAATATCATCCGGGGCCCAGGGGTCAGAGCCAGACCCCTGGACCTCTCATCAGATGAGCCTGAGTCAGAGAATATCTCCCCTTCGTCCGAAGGGGTATAGCCACAAAGATGCCAAAACTCATCAGTTTCCATAGGGAAAAGAGTGACATTAGGCGTTAAGTGCCGGTTTTTAGCAGGGGCCTTACGCGCCAAGGTATTAGCAATTAACTTCTCAACACTAGCCAATCTAGAAGACACATCAGGCTGAGAATCCCCATTTGTATGCAACTCAGTAGGAGTGAGATTTAAGCTTGGGGGGGTAGGTGAAGTGAAACGAGATGCAGGCCCAGCCACTGGAAGGCCAGATTGCAGCTCAAGCACCTGCTCAGCACAGGGTACACAGACCCGCGCCTTGTCAGCGTCAACATGAGACTCCCCACACGCTACACACAGCCGGGCTTGTCCCGAAAGAACCCCGGTCACATTTTCCTGAGATGCCTCCATATGGTGATTATAGCGGCACTATAGATCGATAGGGATTAACGCTATACAGCAACCCGGGATGCCCCAATAACCCGCTAGGGAAGTGGGAGTAATTATACTAGGCCTCGCAAGTTAACCAACTAATAGAGGGCCGGGAGAAGCCAATGGATTCCCCCGTCTGAAAGACACAATCAAATGAGCCGTAAGCAGACAGTAATAAAAAGGTGGTAATAAAGCCGCCCGCGAGGGCACTTACGGCCCGCGGTAGGTAGAGGTCCGTCAAGCAGAAGCCGACCAAGCAGACAAAATGGCATTGGCATACCTCGAGGGGAGGGCCCGCACAAGCAATGACGCAGAACGCGTCAAAGACAGGCCCCGCCCCCCCGAAGAGCGAAGCCAACACGTGACAAGCAGCCAATGACGGCGCGCCGGCGCCTGAGGTAACGCCGCTGCCAAGCGTGGAACATAGTGACAGAAGGCGCACGGCAGCGGCGGCGGCAATTTTAAGTATAGTAATAGTAAAACAAGTCAGCGTGGCGGCTGACACAAAACATAATGTAATAAAGCACAAAGCCAATACACGTAAATACATACAAACACACACACACACACACACACACACACACCCTTCCCCCCCGAAGGCTACAAGGAGAGTGAGGGAGGACAGCGGCCACTTAACATAGGGCCCATCGATAGACATGGGCAATAGTGCGGGAGGGGCATCCCATAGAGGCTCACCATATGCCTGAACCGCCTACCCTTTGCAGTGGAGCAGCACTCCTAAGCACCTAACAGCGGTGCTGCCAACCATCACCCGACCAGCGCAGCCAAGGCTGGGAGGCAATTACTGATGGAACGGGTGGGAATAGTCCTACAGGGCCGCAGGCCAATAGCTCCGCTCACCTGCGAGTAGAGAGAGCCATTTCTCGTCCGCAGTCCAGACTGCAGAGAAAATCTGGGGATTGTGGGAGGTCCCTGGGTATTTGAGGGGCCAGGAGGAGCCCATTTACGATGTCTCTGCAGTCCAGCCATCTGGCGGAGTAATTCCCGATAGTAAGTATTATATCTGGAGCAGGACATACTGTATACTAAGAATAAATGTTTCTCAGCCATACCATGCTTGTGAAGCTCATGAATAACATTTACCAATCACAGGAACACAGTTCTTGAAGCTCATAAAGATGTTGCTAGGTCATAGGCACCCAATTCAAGAAGCTCATGAATGAATTTTTTCAGGCATAGACCTTTTTCTCTTTGTGTAGCGTCTTCTTATATTTTCAGAAAGATGTTTCCCTAATGAAATGTGTTTGTGGCTCTGCAGTGTGTAATAATGCTTTGCGATAGAAAGCCCATTTACCAAGCTCATAAATGAAGTTGCTCAGGCATAGGAACCCATTGAACGAAGCTCATAATGAAGTTGCTTGGAATAGAAGACCAGTCCACAAGACTCAGAAAGATGTTTCTCAGCCAAACCATGGTTATGAAGCTCATAAATGAAATTTACCAACCATAGGATCACCGTTCTTGAAGTTCATAATGGAGTTGCTCAGCCATAATGCTCATAATGAAGTTGCTTGGGCATAGAAACCCAGTTCACAAGGCTCAGAAAGATGTTTTTCAGCCATACCACACTCATGAAGCTCATAAATGAAATTTTCAACAATAGAAACATTGCTTTTGAAGCTCATAATGCTGTTGCTAGGACATAGACACCCCTATCCTGCCTGAGAAGCTCATAAGTAAAGCTTCTCAGACATAGACACCCCTATTCCTGATGCATATTGAAACCCAGTTCATGAAGCTCATAATGAATTTGCTTGGCAATAGAAACCTAGTATATAAAGTGCATAAAAGATGTTGCCATAGAATGCCATGATGCTCATGAATAAAGTTTGTCAACCACTGGAACCCAATTCACTAAGCTCATAATGATGATGCTAGTCCATTCATAAATGAAGTTTCTCAACCACAGGCATCCAATTCCTGATGCATATATAAACCAAGTTCAGGAAGCTCATAGGGAAGTTGCTCAGCCATAGAAACGTCGAGGCTTATTCATTACTAAAGCCAGGTATCAACAGATGAGCGTCTGTATAGCGGTGCTTAGAGCGACTGCTAGTAGACGCTGTAAGCGGATATCGGGCGCTGTAACAGAGCGCCTCAGTCGCTGTATTAACCTGGCCGGCATTGATGAATGTGATGTGTGTTGGGCGCTCTAACACCAGTACAGAGGTGCAGGGAGGGAGAGGTAGCGCCAGCTCAGTGCGACCGACTCTCAGCCACTCACACCATATTCAACAAAAAAGACTCACAGAGCTTCGGCGCTCTAAAGCTGGGCGCTATAGCATAGAGCAGCAGACGCTGTGTGATTAAAGTCTGTTTTTGAACACATATCCACCAGTAACAAAGCGAAAACACTTGGAATGATATTGTTGTAACATTGTGACATTAATATTTTAATGCCAGACCTGTAATGACAATTTTGCATAAAATCAAAAAAAATCAAAAAAGTTTTCAAAAATGACCTTTTCTAGGCCAGGAGAGGTGACAATTATTTGAGAGAAAAAAAAAAAAAAAAAAACCCTGTTTAAACTGAAGAAAAGGAACGTCCATTGAAATGTATGGGAGAGCGACATGTAGCGACGGGTAATACCTGGCGCTCTGGAAGCCTATACGCTGAGCCACCTTCAATGATGAATCGGACACTACATGGCGCTGTTAGAGTCGCTCGCCAGAATTGCCTTCATAAATGTGGTTTTGCGTACAGCTTCCAGCGTTCACCAGACTCTGCCTGCCGCTACGGGGTACTACCTGCCGATATCCCTTGATGAATAAACATCTTAATTCATGATGTTCATAGATGATGGTGCTCAGCCACAGAAACCATGTTTGTATTGATAATAAAGATGCTTGGTTTTCTGTGTCACTTACCTGCACGTAGGCTACCCCTTCACTCAGGTCCGGAAAAGAAAAGGAGGAAGAGGGAGAGAGAGGTGTAAAAGAAATGCAGAAAAAAGAGAAAAGACAAAAATAGAACAACAAAAGAGTGAAGAAAAAGTATGGAAAAAGTGAAAATCATGAAGGAAATGCAAGTAGGAAAAATGAGGAGTGAAAATGACAGAGTAGAAAAAAAGCTAAAAAATAAAAAGAACAGGCAGAATGAAAAAAAAGAAGAGAAGAAATGAGGAAAGTAAAGAAGGAAATGTGATAAAAAAGAAGAGTGAAAAAGACCAAGAAATAGACAGAAAAAAACTAAGTGGAGAGAAGTAGGAGGGGAAAAAAAGAGCAAGCGTAAAATAAAAAAAGAGAAAGAATGAGTAAGAACGGTAAAGATAGAGTAATAAGAAAAAAAAGTGAAAAGAGAGAAAGGAAAGAGAAAAGACAAAAATGTGAAAAAGAAATGAATAAATTAAATATAACTAAAGTAAGGGGAAAAAAGGTGAGGTTACAGGTAAGTAGAAAAAAAAGCAAAAGAAAAATATGAGTAAAATTAGAGAAAACCCAGAAAAAAATAAAAAATTTAGAAAGAGTGAAAAAATACAATTCTCTGAGTACTGACCTGTAGAATTGTTTTTAATATGCACAGCACAGCCTGTTTCATTTAATCCTTACATCTGGGTAATCCGCCACAAGGTGGCGCAGTGGACTGCTGAAGATTTGTGGCTCCTCCTGGCCCCATATAAAACCAGGAATCTCCCAATAGACCCCCAGAGTTGAAAAGCAGTTATACAAGAAGCCGGGAGCTAATCAGGATAAAAAAGATAAAATCCTCACACAACTAAACTTTGGGACAAATCACCATAAAAAGGCTACCAAAGAAAACGATAACAAGGGAGGGATGAAACAGGCCGTGCTGTGCATAGTAAAAACAATTCTACAGGTGAGTACTCACAGAATTGTATTTTTCCTAATGCACAGCACGGCCTGTTTCATTTAATCCTTACATCTAGGACATCCAAAAGCAGTGTCCGTCAAAGTAGGGTGGGATCCCCAAAGAGTAACGGCAGGCAGTTCAAACCACTACCGCCTGAAGTACCTTGCGACCAAAAGCAGCATCAGCTGAGGCCTTAACATCAACCTTGTAAAACTTGGAAAAACTATGAACAGAAGACCAAGTAGCGGCCTTACAAACTTGTTCAACAGAAGCTTGGTGCTGAAAAGCCCAAGAGGCACCAATAGCACGAGAGGAATGAGCAGTAACACAAAAGGGAGCTTCCTTCCCTTTAGCAGAGTAGGCCTGCTCCACCGCCTGATGGATCCACTTGCTGATAGTAGATTTGGCCGAAGGCAAACCCTTCCTAGGTCCAGCAGGAAGAACAAAAAGAGCATCAGATTTTCTAAAGGGCTCAGTAGCAACCAAATAAAACTTCAGTGCCCTGACAACATCCAGAGAATGAAGGGTCCATTCCTTAGAATTAGCAGGGTTAGGACACAATGAGGGTAAGACAATGTCCTGGTTGAGATGGAAGGCAGACACAACCTTGGGCAGGAAATCCGGTTTAAGGCGGAACACAACCTTATCCTGATGCCGCTCAAAATAAGGAGGTTTCATGGAGAGCGCCGCCAGCTCAGAAACTCGCCTGACCGAAGTAATAGCCACCAAAAAGGCCACCTTAAAGTGGACCAACACCCAGGAATTTGACTACCCCGATCAGGGGTGCCCCGCTGTGTGAAACCCCCGCTCTCACGCTGCAGCCAATCCCCGCCGGCAGAGCACGTCCGCCGCCGCCTCACGTGCATCCCTCTTACAGGGAGCGCACCTGCCATTTACAAACGGCCGTCGCGGGAGCACGCCCTGCTAGAGGGACGCGCAGGAGGCGGCGGACGCACATGCGCCGCTGGAACGTGGAAAAGGTAGGATTGTGGGCTTCCTGGGGGGTTTCACCCCACGGGACATCCCGATTTCGGATGCCCCGCGGGGAGGGATCTGATCGGCCCAGGAATGTTATAGATTCCCGGGGCCGATCCCCCCTGGGTGTTGGTCCGCTTTAAGAGTCAGAATGGGCAATGCAGCCTCACGTATAGGTTCAAAAGGAGAGCCATGTAGAGCAGACAACACCAAATTTAAGTCCCAAACCCGTAGCACAGGCTTACGTGGTGGAAGCACATAAGTAACTCCCTGGAAGAAAGTCTTAACAAGCCTGTGATTGGCAAAAGATCTTTGGAAAAAAAATTGCGAGAGCCGACACCTGCCCTTTGAGAGTACTAAGCTGAAGGCCCGAATCCAATCCATGTTGTAAAAACTCCAGAATCCTAGGTATAGAAAACACCCGACAAGGAAGAGACTTGGACTCACACCAGGCAATAATAAGCATGCCAGACCCTGTAGTAAATACAACACAAGGATTTCTTCCGAGCCCAAATCATGGTATCAACAACAGAAGCCGGCAACCCCTTGCCCATCAAGATGGAGGTTTCAGCAGCCAAGCCGTTAAAGCCAGCGTTTGTAAATTGGGATGGCACAGTTGTTCCTGAGTGAGAAGATCTGGATCCTTGGGCAAGACGTACCATTCTACTGCCAACTGCACGACGTCTGCGAACCACACCCTCCTCGGCCAACAAGGGGCCACCAGAATGGCCGGTACTCCCTCCTGGGCTATCTTGCGCAGCACCCGGCCCAGCAGAGGAAAGGGAGGGAACACATAGAGGAGTCGAAACTCCGCCCAAGGAATTGCTAGCGCATCCGTGGCGAAAGCCAGAGGATCCTGTGACAGGGAGACAAATCTTGGAAGCTTGTGATTGTGACAGGACGCAAACAGGTCCACATCCGGCTGACCCCAGCGGCGACACAGGGCGTGAAAGACCTTGTTGCTAAGAGACCATTCCCCCGGCCGAGACATCCTCCTGCTCAGGGAGTCTGCCTCCTGGTTCTCCACCCCCGGAATGTAGACCGCCGAGATGCAGGGGACATTCTCTTCCGCCCAAGACAGTATCAGGGACACTTCTTTGAGGGCTTGCTTGCTCCGAGTCCCACCCTGATGATTGATGTAGGCTACCGCCATCTGGTTGTCCGAGCGGATCTGAACAGAACAACCCCGAAGGTGTGGAGAGAACTGGAAGAGAACCAACCGGATCGCCCGCAGTTCTAGAATGTTGATGGGTGCATGGGCCTCTTGGGGGCCCCACTGACCCTGGAATTTCAGAGACTTCCAAACTCCCCCCCCCCAACCGGACAGACTGGCATCTGTGGTGACAGTCTCCCAGCACGGAGGTAGAAAGGTCCTGCCCACTAGAAGATTCCTCGAGTCCAACCACCACGAGTAGGACTGCCTGGCCAGAGGGGACAGAGCAAATTCCCGATCCAGGGACACAGGGTCCCGATCCCAAAGTGACAAGAGATGTAACTGAAGAGGCCTCGAAGCAAGACACCATCAGACCCACTAACTGCATCCCTTGCCAAATGGAAAGATGAGGACACAAGAGCAGGGCCCGTGCCTGCATCTGAAGGCCCTCCACTTTCTGCTGAGGGAGAAATACCTTGACCTGAGAGGTATCCAGAGTCATGCCCAGGAAGGACCTTGCCAGAGATAGAGACAGTGAAGACTTGGGATAGTTGATCACCCAGCCGAAGGACTCGAGAGTGGATGTCACCACCTGAGTATCCTTCTCGGCCTGAAGAAGAGACTGAGCAGCAATCAGAATGTCATCCAGGTAAGGGACGATGCGAATGCCCTGGTTCCTCAGAAGAGCCATTTCGCCCGCCAGCACCTTGGTGAATACCCGAGGAGCCGAGGTGATACCGAATGGTAAGGCTGCAAACTGGAAATGCTGATCCTCCAGAGCGAACCTCAGGAATCTCTGATGACCTGGAAAGATTGGTACGTGAAGATGTCCACAGTGGTCATGAAGTCGCCCGGCCAAAGGGAACCGACAGCCGAGCGTAGCGTCTCCATGCAAAGTGCTTGAACCGGACAAACCTGTTGAGACCCTTCAAGTCCAGGATGGGCCGCAGAGAACCGTCCTTTTTGGGCACCGTGAATAGATTGGAATAGTAGCCCTGACCCTGTTCCTGGTGAGGTACTAGGCAGATGACCCCAGATTCCAACAGGCGATGAACTGCTAGGCACAACCCCTGAGCTAACAGGGGATTTTGAGGAATCTGGGATCTGAGGAATCTTGAGGGCGGCCAGGCTGCGAACTCTATCTTGTAACCGGAGGACACCAACTCCTGAATCCACCAGTCCAAGACGCGAAGTCTCCAGACGTGAGCAAAGGTCCGAAGCCGTCCCCCCACCCGGAAGGGTGAGGACGCCTCATCATGCCTGAGGGGCCTTGGGGGGGTTTAGGTTTGGATCCCCAAGAAAGACCGGGATGACCACGGGATCTGCCACGGCCCCAAGAGTCTCTGCGGCTACCAGAGAAGTGTGCGCCACGACCTCCCCTTGAGACACGAAAGGAGGAGGTGGAGGGCCCCCGAAAGGGCCGGGACTGCTTCCTACGCTGAGGAAGCCTACCATCCTTGGCCAGAACATCCAGACGCTCACCAAAGAGACGAAGACCCGTGAAGAGAAGCCCAGTGAGGGACTTCTTAGCTGCAGTGTCAGCTGTCCACTGGCGCAACCAAACCGACCGGTGCATAGCCACCAAGAGGGCCGAGGCCCTACCGCCCAGCCGGACGGCATCATCCATGGCAGCCAGCACAAAGGCAACAAAATCAGAGCAAAGTAAGAGGTCCCTGTAATCCTCCCTTCTTCTACCAGACTGTGATACGTGTGTGATAAGAATGATGTCTGGACGGTATTTTTAGACATCTTTTTGATAGGAATATGTGGTGAATGAGAATCATAGGCCTAAAAACCTGAGAACCATATCCTTTGGATGAACTGCAAACGTAAGCAGTTTGCAGAACTTGTTTTTCCCAAGTTGTTGATCACAAAAAGAACAAATACTCACTTTGATCATGCATTTTGCAAGGGGGGGGAGGGGAGTGGTGTCCCATTGGTTGAGGGGAGGAGGGGGCCACATTATTAAGATTGGGAGGGAGAGAGCCGAGCTTTGGAGATGCAGCAATCCGCTCTGGTAGACGTACTGATAGCGTGATGAATAGGACCGGTGATTCCTCCAAGTCGATCTCTCGCTCTCCCGATCTAATGGAGTGATGCTACAAAAACCGGTAAGGTACATTTTGATGCTTAAACTCTATGATTCTTAAGTTAAGTTTTATTGTAACGATATTATTAAAATTATATTACTAAAAGCATTCAAGAAACTACTTAAAGGATTTTAAGTGTTGTGTCTAATTAGCCAAATTTGTACGTTAGTGAGGCATTGTTAGTTACTTTTGAGAGATAGCAACACACAGCCATCAGCAGGACACTTGAGCTTCCTCTTAAGGGCAATAGCCGTAATGGCCGTGGTGCAGACCGGACGCAGGCCTGCCCCTACAAAGGTGAAAGCATGACAGGCCAGCTGATCCATGCGCCGGTCCGCACTGTCCCGCAGTGTAGTAGTGTCAGGGGACGGCATGCCCGAAGTATTAGATAATCCTAGAAAAAGGGATACCTTCTGTCCAATCCCTTGGGCACCGTGGGCAATCTGTTAGGACGTTCCCACTCCTTGAGCACCATATTGGAGAAATGGCCCTGCTCCGGGAACTCCATGTTAGGCTGTGCCGGACACCTTTCTCTCTTAAGCTGATAATCCCCAATCTCCACCGCCTCTTCTGCCTTTAGACAAGTCCCCGCTCGCAGGAGACGCGGATTATGCCTCTCCAGACTCGGTTACCCCCAGGACTTAATGGGCGCAAAGCTTACCAGCTTAAGGTGGAGACTGATGAACTCCCCAAAGGAGGATGCTTGGGAGAGAATGTCCAAAAACTAGCCGAGGTCAAACCAGGAGGTCACAGAGCGAGGTATCCAGCGGAGGTAACAAAGAGGAGTCAAAACAAGCCGAGGTCAATCCAGGAGGTCACGGAGCGAGGTATCAGAAGGGTCAGGCAAAATCGAAGTCAGGCAGGCAAAAGGTCAGGGCAGGCAGCAAGCGAGGATGGTCAGAGATAACAAGCCGGGTATAAACAATTAAGGACAATCTAGAAGCGCACCCACAAACCAGAGGCTATAACGGGCACTGGGAAAAATAGAGCAGCATGGATATAAAGGAAGTACTGGCCAATAGGAAGGGGAACTCAAGGAGGGAAATGGAATGATTGGTGCAACATATAAAACGGGAGCGGTCCCAGGAACTGAACCGCCCAGGCCAGACAGGCCATCCAGTCCCTGGGCTCCACTCCCACCAGGAAGATGGTAATAGGACACTTCAAATTTGCCTCCGGCGGATGCGCTGGGAGAAGCGCCGCCGGGAGGCATAAAGAGAACGTGCTCTCGCGCGTGAGCACGTTGCTGGCCGAGTGCGCGCCCGCCAGGAGGAGGAAGAGCCGCGTCGGCAGACAGGCTGGGGGGACCGCCCAGCCCCACTGACCGGGCCGCAGCGCGGCCACCACCACACCCCGCCGCCGCCGAACCCCGGACCCCACAGCAGCGCCGGGGGGCAGCAACGCGAGGGGACCGCCGGACAGGAAGCGGCGGCGAGCTGCCCGAAGACGCACCGCGGGACCGGGGACGGCGAGACGGTAAGAGCCTTACATTACCCCCCCCCCCCCCCCCCCCGAGGAGGGGCCACTGGACCCTCCAAGCTGGGCTTCTGAGGATTCTCCCTATGAAATTTCTTCACTAAACTCTGCGCATGAACCTCCCTGGCTGGAACCCAAGATCTTTCCTCAGGGCCGTAACCCTTCCAATCAATCAAATACTGAAGGGAGTTTCGAAAAAAGCGAGAATCCAGAACCCGGGCAACCTCAAACTCCTGTTGCCCTTCAACCAAAATAGGATTCGGAGGATTATTAGGTTCATAGTTCCTGGCAGGTTTCAAAAGGGAAACATGAAAGGAGTTGCAAATCTTCATAGAGGAGGGGAGATCTAAACGATAGGTAACTTGATTGACTTTCTGCAGTACGGGAAAGGGACCAATAAATCTCGGACCCAACTTAGCAGAGGGTTGGCGTAAGGCCAAATTCTTAGTCGAAAGCCAAACCAACTCCCCCACACCATAATCAGAATTACAAGATCGTCTACGATCAGCAAAATTTTTTTGTTGAAGAACAGCCTTAGACAAATGTTGCTGAATCTTATTCCATAACCCCGGCCATCGGGACATCCATTCATCCAGGGAAGGAACTCTAGAGGGTCGGTCCAACAAGGCTGAAAATCTCAAATCTTTACCATAAACACAATGAAAGGGAGAAATTCTAGTGGAAGAGTGCGAAGCATTATTCAGTGCGAATTCAGCAAACGGAAGGAACAACACCCAATCCGTTTGAGTATCAGAAATGAAACAACGTAAATATTGCTCCAAAGACTGGTTCGTTCTTTCGGTTTGCCCATTGGACTGAGGGTGAAATGCAGAAGAAAGGGAGACAGTTAAGCCCAACTTGGCACAGAAAGCCCTCCAAAACCGGGAAACAAACTGGACCCCCCTATCAGACACAACATCTTCTGGAATGCCATGGATTTTAAAAATGTGTGTGACAAAGAGTTGAGCTAAGGTCTGAGCTGTGGGAAGCTTCTTTAAAGGAATGAAGAGAGCCATTTTGCTAAAGCGATCCACCACCACCCAAATGACAGTACATCCCTGGGAAGGTGGAAGATCCATTATAAAATCCATGGCCAAATGGGTCCAGGGGCAGGAGGGAATGGGCAATGGTAGTAGGGAACCCTCGGGAGAGTGTCTTAATGACTTACTCCGAGCGCACACTTTAAAGGCTTGGACATATTCTCGTGCATCTTTTCTAAAGGATGGCCACCAGACTTGGCGAGACAGCAAAGAGATGGTCTTTTTGACCCCAGGATGACCTGCCGTCTTAGAGTCATAAAAATGGGATAGAAAAGCAGCACGATAAAAGGAGGGCACGAACTGGGCAAAATTAGGCTTTTCAGGCAGAGCTTCAGACTGAAATTGAGTTAAATCAGGGAGTTGTGGTTGGATGGCGGCTACCACCATAGAGTGGGGCAAAATGGGTGCATTCTCCCTTTCTGGTAAATTAGAAAAAGAAAAACTCCGGGATAAGGCATCAGCCTTAATATTTTTGGACCCTGGTTTATAGGTTATGGAAAAGTTAAACCGAGAGAAGAACAAGGACCAGCGAGCCTGTCTAGGAGTTAGTCTTTTAGCAGATTGGATATACTCTAAATTCTTATGATCAGTAAAGACTGTAACCGGGTACTGAGCCCCCTCCAACCAGTGTCTCCATTCCTGAAAGGCCAATTTAATTGCCAACAACTCCCGGTTACCAATGTCATAATTTCTTTCGGCCGTAGTAAACTTTTTAGAGAAGAAGGCACAGGGATGAAGGCGCTCAGGGGACCCACTGTATTGAGACAGTACCGCTCCCACACCAAGCTCAGAGGCATCCACTTCTACAATAAATGGTAACTGGCAGTCCGGATGCACCAGCACAGGGGCACAACTAAAGACTTCTTTAAGTTTTTCAAAAGCATGAACAGACTGTTCCGGCCATACAACAGGGTACCCCCCCTTCTTAGTGAGATTAGTCAAGGGAGCTACCAGAGAGGAGAAATTTCTAATGAACCTTCTATAAAAATTGGCGAACCCCAAAAACCTTTGTAAACCTTTCAGATCTTTGGGCTGTTCCCATTCTAATACTGCTTTAACTTGGGATTGATCCATGGAAAGACCAGTATTAGATATGATGTAACCCAAAAAAGGAACTTCTGAAACTTCAAATTGACATTTTTTTAACTTGGCAAATAAACAATTTTCTCTGAGTTTTTGTAAAACCATACGAACATGTTTACGATGTTCTGAAAGTGATGAAGAAAAAATCAGAATGTCATCCAAATAAACTACTACAAAACGACCTAAGTATTCTCTAAATATCTCATTCACGAAATCCTGAAAGACTGCGGGGGCATTACACAGGCCAAACGGCATTACTAAATATTCATAATGTCCTTCAAGGGTATTGAAGGCCGTTTTCCATTCATCCCCCTGCCTAATTCTGATGAGATTATAGGCACCACGGAGATCTAGTTTGGAAAAAAACTTGAGCCCCAACCACCTGTGTAAATAGCCCCTCAATAAGTGGCAGGGGATACTTGTTTTTGATAGTGATCTTGTTTAAACCCCGATAGTCGATACATGGACGGAGCCCCCCATCTTTCTTTTCAACGAAGAAAAACCCTGCTCCTGCCGGGGAAGAGGATGCCCGGATAAACCCCTTCTTAAGGTTTTCTGCAATATACTCCCGCATGGCAAGGTTTTCGGCTCGAGTTAAATTAAAAATTCTCCCCCTCGGAGGCATGGTACCCGGAAGGAGCTCAATGGGACAATCCCAAGGCCTATGGGGGGAAGTTTATCTGCCGCCTTTTCAGAAAAGACGTCAGAGAAATCAAGGTATGGAGTGGGAACCTTCTCCAGGGATAATTGAGTGACTCGAACTGGAAGTTCCAGACAGGCCTGAAAGCATTGGTGACCCCACTTAACAATTTGCCCAGACACCCAATCAATTTGGGGATTGTGTTTCTGCAGCCAAGGCAATCCAAGAACTAAGGGGGTGTTGGGCATGCTAAGGACAAGGAAAGTGATAATTTCAGAACGGCCGGCTCCCACTCTAAATGATACTGGTAAAGTTTTATACTGAACGAGTCCTCCTGCAATTGGTGTGCCATCAATGGCAGAGACTCGAATAGGTGCAGGTAGGGACTGGAGCGAAATTCCTAAGCTCTGAGCTAAATCAGAGTCGAGGAAATTCCCTGCTGCTCAACAATTTAAGAGAGGCTCTAGATTCAAACATTTTAAACCAATTTTAATCTGAACCGGAATTATGACTGGAGACGATACATGAGGAGATACCTTACAGCCTAGGTGGGTCCCCTCGATACCCCCTAGGCTCTGAAGTTTCCCGACGGCTTCTTAGGGCAGATTCTGACCATGTGACCAGTTCCCCCACAATACAGGCACAGACCCTCCGACAAGCGCCGACGTCTCTCGACTTCAGTGAGTCTAGTAGCTCCCAGCTGCATAGGTTCCTCAGAAGAAAGCATAACTGGGGCCTCGGCTTTCAAACTTGAATCGGGATGCCATCCTTTCTCTAAGCGTCTCTCCCGTAGACGTCGATCAATGCGGATGGCAAGGTGCATAGTCTCATCTAATGTCTGGGGAACTGGATAATTCACCAAGGTATCCTTAATGGAATCGGCCAGTCCTAGCCGAAACTGGCCGCACAGGGCTGGATTGTTCCAACGCGAATCCACTGCCCACCGCCGGAACTCTGAACAATATTCCTCGGCCGGCCGCCGTCCTTGACGTAGGGTACGAAGCTTAGCATCTGCCGTAGCTCCTCTGTCAGGGTCATCATACAGAACCTCCATAGCGGAAAAAAAGTTATCTGCTGAGAGACGAGCAGGATCTTGGGACGGCAGACTGAAGGCCCAGGATTGTGAATCACCTTGGAGGAGGGAGATGATCAGACCCACTCGCTGCTCCTGTGACCCTGAAGAAACAGGACGAAGTTGGAAGTAAAGTTTGCATGAGTCCCGAAAATTGGCAAACTTAGCTCTGTCACCATAGAATTTGTCTGGGAGTGGAATTTTGGGTTCCACCGGTGATGCGGCCGGAGCCCCTTGAGGGCTGGTGATGATAGGAGCTGGACGGTTCTCCTGGGCCGCTACGCGATGAGCCAGGTGCTCCACAGCCGCTGTTAAGGCCTGCACCTGCTCTAAGATCTGGTCCATTTTTTCTGGCCCGTTATACTGTTAGGCTGTGCCGGACACCTTTCTCTCTTAAGATGATAATCCCCAATCTCCACCGCCTCTTCTGCCTTTAGACAAGTCCCCGCTCGCAGGAGACGCGGATTATGCCTCTCCAGACTCGGTTACCCCCAGGACTTAATGGGCGCAAAGATTACCAGCTTAAGGTGGAGACTGATGAACGGCAGGGAGTCCCAAAGGAGGATGCTTGGGAGAGAATGTCCAAAAACTAGCCGAGGTCAAACCAGGAGGTCACAGAGCGAGGTATCCAGCGGAGGTAACAAAGAGGAGTCAAAACAAGCCGAGGTCAATCCAGGAGGTCACGGAGCGAGGTATCAGAAGGGTCAGGCAAAATCGAAGTCAGGCAGGCAAAAGGTCAGGGCAGGCAGCAAGCAAGGATGGTCAGAGATAACAAGCCGGGTATAAACAATTAAGGACAATCTAGAAGCGCACCCACAAACCAGAGGCTATAACGGGCACTGGGAAAATAGAGCAGCATGGATATAAACGAAGTACTGGCCAATAGGAAGGGAAACTCAAGGAGGGAAATGGAATGATTGGTGCAACATATAAAACGGGAGCGGTCCCAGGAACTGAACCGCCCAGGCCAGACAGGCCATCCAGTCCCTGGGCTCGACTCCCACCAGGAAGATGGTAATAGGACACTTCAAATTTGCCTCCGGCGGATGCGCTGGGAGAAGCGCCGCTGGGAGGCATAAAGAGAACGTGCTCTCGCGCGTGAGCACGTTGCTGGCCGAGCGCGCGCCCGCCAGGAGGAGGAAGAGCCGCGTCGGCAGACAGGCTGGGGGGACCGCCCAGCCCCACTGACCGGGCCGCAGCGCGGCCACCACCACACCCCGCCGCCGCCGAACCCCGGACCCCACAGCAGCGCCGGGGGGCAGCAACGCGAGGGGACCGCCGGACAGGAAGCGGCGGCGAGCTGCCCGAAGACGCACCGCGGGACCGGGGACGGCGAGACGGTAAGAGCCTTACACTCCAAGCGTTGTTTGCCAGTGCGAAAAAGCTCACCCTGCTTCCTCTTCGCTGCCTTAGGGGGGGCGATGTGTAATGTCTCAAATATGGCTGTCAACAGACTATCAGTGTCATCAGGGAGCCAGGTATCCTTATCAGAGGCGGACCCCAAGTCACTGTCATAACCTTCCTGATGGCCCCCAGAGGAGTCTGAATCATGGAAAAGCTCCCCCTCCTCTAGGGAGTCACGGCCGCCAAACACATCAAGGCCCTCATCCTCCTCGGCAAACAGGGAAGGCGCGGCGTCAAGATGCCGCTTCTTGCCAGAGGCCTTGCCCGCCACAGGTCGGGCCAGCTGCCTTTCAATGCTGGCCACGCGAAGTGCCAGATCAGATTGGGACCCCCTGCTAGTATCCCCCTCACTAGGGGCTAAATGCAGGTGCGGGGGAGTAGGAGATGCCGGAGGAAGCGCAGAACTGGGAAAAGAAGCACTCGTCCCAGCCTAGTCTGCAATAATACCTTGGGCGCACGGCACACAAACCGCGCCACCACCACTCAAAGGGCATGCCCCGCACATAACACATATCATCATCCTCCGGCACCGCCCCCACGAAGAGCGTGAAAAACGCACCTACGTGACCCAGCGCCATGACAGTCTGAGTAAAGACAGCAGTAAAAGCGCCGCCTACCGCGGCGGCGGCGAAAGACAAGCACCGCGGCAACACTCACAACCGCCACCCCCCCCTCTGACAACACTCGTCGGGGAGCGGAGGAGAGGGCAGGCCGCGGCGGGAGCCGTCTAAAAGGGGCAAAGGGGAGGGAGGGGGACAAGTGAGACCACACCAACAGGGAAGACTGGCTAGGAGCACAAGTCCCCAAACACAACTCACCCCCTACACCATAGCGACAGCAGTGCTTCTTCATACCTCAGCAGGCTCACCATAAAAAAGCCTATGGCCAGCTACCCTTTGTTGTACAGGGTCTGCGGCTTGGAGCAGCGCTCCCCGAGCACCTGACCCTAGTGCTCTCCTACCATCTCCCGATCCGACAGCCGAGGCTGGAAGGGAAAGAGGGTCCGGAAGCCGGTGGAGATAGGCCATACATAGGAGCCATCTTCAATCTTCGCAGTATGACTGCAGAGAAACGACTGGGGGTCTATTGGATGATTCCTGGTTTTATATGGGGCCGGGAGGAGCCACAAATCTTCTGCAGTCCACTGCGCCACCTTGTGGCGGAATGCCCAGATGTAAGGATTAAATGAAACAGGCAGTGCTGTGCATTAGGAAAAATAAAACAATAAAAAAGAGCAAAAAAGAAGCAAGATAACAAAGAGAGTCAAGAGAATAAAAAGAATCAAATTAAAAAGTGAGTGAAAAAAAAGTGAAAATGACAGAGAAGTAGAAAAGTGAAAATGTAGAAAAAGTAAAGAAAGGAAATAAAGAAGATAAAAAAGTGAAAAAGGAGATGGAGAAAGAGAAAAATGGAGGAGGAAAATAATGCACTAGACAGAAAAAAGAAAGAGAGAGAGAGAGAGAGAGAGAGAGAGAGAAACAGAAATAGAGAAGGGGAGAAAAAGAGAAACATAAAAAAGAGACAAAGGAATAAAGAAAAGGCGGAAAAAAAGAACACATGGCTCAGCAGGTGTTCCGAATAATAATCGCAATGCATGTATCTAACTACGAGCGGCTGCCACACAAGGTGTTCATCCAACTCTGGAAAATATTTCAGCATTCCAGCGCTCCCCACCATGCACCAGCGCTCCCCCACAATGCACCAGCACTCCCACCATGAACCAGCGCTCCCCACCATGCACCAGCGCTCCCCACTATGCACCAGCGCTCCCCACCATACACCAGCGCTCCCCACCATACACCAGCGCTCCCCACCATGCACCAGCGCTCCCCACCATGCACCGGCAGTCCCACCATGCGCCAGCGCTCCCCACCATGCACCAGCGCTCCCCACCATGCACCGGCAGTCCCACCATGCACCGGCAGTCCCACCATGCACCGGCACTCCCCACCATGCACCAGCACTCCCCACCATGCACCAGCACTCCCCACCATGCACCGGCAGCCCCACCATGCACCGGCGCTCCCCACCATGCACCAGCGCTCCCCACCATGCACCAGCACTCCCACCATGCACCGGCAGTCCCACCATGCACCAGCACTCCCCACCATGCACCGGCAGTCCCACCATGCACCGGCGCTCCCCACCATGCACCGGCAGTCCCACCATGCACCGGCAGTCCCACCATGCACCGGCAGTCCCACCATGCACCGGCAGTCCCACCATGCACCGGCGCTCCCCACCATGCACCAGCGCTCCCCACCATGCACCGGCGCTCCCCACCATGCACCGGCAGTCCCCACCATGCACCGGCAGTCCCCACCATGCACCGGCAGTCCCCACCATGCACCGGCAGTCCCCACCATGCACCGGCGCTCCCCACCATGCACCGGCAGTCCCCCCATGCACCGGCAGTCCCACCATGCACCGGCAGTCCCCACCATGCACCGGCAGTCCCCACCATGCACCGGCAGTCCCCACCATGCACCGGCACTCCCCACCATGCACCAGCAGTCCCACCATGCACCGGCGCTCCCCACCATGCACCAGTAGTCCCCCCATGCACCAGCGCTCCCACCATGCACCGGCAGTCCCACCATGCACCGGCAGTCCCACCATGCACCAGCGCTCCCACCATGCACCAGCAGTCCCCCCATGCACCAGCAGTCCCCCCATGCACCAGCGCTCCCACCATGCACCAGCAGTCCCACCATGCACCGGCGCTCCCCACCATGCACCGGCAGTCCCACCATGCACCGGCAGTCCCACCATGCACCGGCAGTCCCACCATGCACCGGCAGTCCCACCATGCACCGGCAGTCCCACCATGCACCGGCGCTCCCCACCATGCACCAGCAGTCCCCCCATGCACCAGCGCTCCCACCATGCACCAGCAGTCCCACCATGCACCGGCGCTCCCCACCATGCACCAGCAGTCCCACCATGCACCGGCAGTCCCACCATGCACCGGCGCTCCCCACCATGCACCAGCAGTCCCCCCATGCACCAGCGCTCCCACCATGCACCAGCAGTCCCACCATGCACCAGCACTCCCCACCATGCACCAGCGCTCCCACCATGCACCGGCAGTCCCACCATGCACCGGCAGTCCCACCATGCACCGGCAGTCCCACCATGCACCGGCAGTCCCACCATGCACCGGCAGTCCCACCATGCACCGGCAGTCCCACCATGCACCGGCAGTCCCACCATGCACCGGCAGTCCCACCATGCACCAGCACTCCCCACCATGCACCGGCAGTCCCACCATGCACCAGCGCTCCCCACCATGCACCGGCGCTCCCCACCATGCACCGGCAGTCCCACCATGCACCGGCGCTCCCCACCATGCACCAGCAGTCCCACCATGCACCCGCGCTCCCCACCATGCACCGGCAGTCCCACCATGCACTGGCAGTCCCACCATGCACCGGCGCTCCCCACCATGCACCGGCAGTCCCATCATGCACCGGCAGTCCCACCATGCACCGGCGCTCCCCACCATGCACCGCCAGTCCCACCATGCACCAGCGCTCCCCACCATGCACCGGCAGTCCCACCATGCACCGACGCTCCCCACCATGCACCAACGCTCGCACCTCATCATTATCAGGCTCTGACACTCTGCATTTCATTATATAATAATTTATTAGAATTAATTAGAATCATATAATACTTTTAAATATATCAACAAATATCACAGCCGGGCATCACCGCGAACACCAATTCACAGCAAGAGTCACAGGCGAGGGGCGTGGCCTCAGTCACATGAAAAATGCTTTAAAAGCAGTAACACCCATCAGGGCTTTAGTGGCAGTTGTGAGACCATGAGCCTTGAGGCATAAAGCTAATTGGCAGGAGGGGAAGCGTTGGAGAGCTCCTCCTAGATGGCGACTGGTGAGACCAGCGTAGCTGAGAACCAGGCAAGTAGTTAAAATGACAGGTCAGTGACGCCAGCCTCTTTCCAGGATACAAAAACTGGTGTGGCAGTGTTTAACGTCTTTCTATTTAGCAGCCAGTCACATCCTAAATCCCAAAGAGGAGGCGGAGTGCACCAAGAGGGATGAAGGGGGAAAATATTATCTATATTATGGATGCCATAGGCTGGGGATATTTTCATTACACACTTCTCGCCCTTTAACGAGCACAGAATGTAACGATCTTTTACCAGCTAGAGTAGCACTAGCTAAATCCACTATGCTGTTTACTCCACTGATAAAGGTTTGTTACATTCTATGCTGTGTGTGATGATAATATTCCCAGCCTGTTGAAGAAAAGGGGAAAGAAGATACTTGTCCTTTTAATGGAACAGAAATTAGGGAGGTGTGACATGTTCATCTTACTACATTATCCTGCCTCTCCCAGGTGGGTGTGCTCATTTCCCGTTGAGAAGAGAGTGAATGGCCCAAATTGGGGGCTCATCCGGGATTGGCGCAGAAGATGCAGCACAGGGCTGCAGGCCTTCGAGAGGTGCCGGACAGACAGGAAAAAACAAGCGAGGACAGACCTACAGCTTGCATAAGGATCATCTTTTTTTTTTCCTATCAAAAGGACAAGCAACACCTTCCACATCTTCTGCGAAGGGCTAGGGATAATTTCATTTCAAACTTTTCTCCCTCCAACCAGCATAGAATGTAACGATTTTTTATCAGCTCAGTAGCACAAAATGTAAAGGCGACTATGCCGTTTACTCAGCTGATAAGGTTTGTTACAATGTAAGATGAAAATATCTCCAGCCTGTTGAGAATAGAGTGCGTACCCCAAATTAGGGGCTCGTACAGGATGGGCGCAGGGAATGCGGCATTTGCTCGGACTCCACTGAGTGATCACAGGGCTGCAGGTCTGAGAGAGATGCTGGCAAGACAGGAGAAACCAAATAAGGGCAGATCTACAGCTTGCATAAGGAACATCTTTTTTTTCTATTAAAGCACAAGGATCAATTTTCTCATCTCCTGCCAAGGACTTGGTATAATTTAATCCACACTTTTCTTCCTCCAACCAGCATAGATTGTAACGATCAGCTTGAGTAGCACACAATGTAAAGGCCACTCAGTTGATAGACGTTTATTACATTCTATGCTAGTTAGAGGGATAAAATATCCCCAGCCTGTCGCAAAAAAGGAGAAAGGTGATACATGTTCTTTAAGTGAACAGGAATAAGGAAGGCGCCTGACACAGATCTTTGTAAATCTACCTATCCTGTGTCCCTTGCGGATATGATCTTTCCCCGCCGAGTAGGTAGGGTTCAGTAAAGAAATCAGTACCATAGCCAAAACGGGGGCTCCTGCGGGATAGACAAAGTAGAGGATGCAGCTTTAGAGAGAGCTGCTGGTTAGAGAGAAAGTAATCAGCCCTTTAAAGTGGACCAAAACCCAGGATTTTGACTAGCCTGGGTTTTGGTCCTTTCCCTGGGGGCACCCCAATCGGGGGTGCCCCACTGTGTGAAACCCCCCCAGGACCCCGAGACCAGCTCACCTCTTCCCGGTCCCATGGCACGTCTAAGAGCAGCGACTCTGACGGCCACATCCTCCGCTTCCCTCTAACAGGGAGCATGCCCACACCAGGAATTTGTGAATGGGCAGTGCGGGCACGCTCCCTATCAGAGGGAAGCGGACTATTGAGTTTTGAATAATAGTCAAAACTATTGACTATCCTGGGTTTTGGTCTACTTGAAGGGCATGTTAGGGCATGTCTACAGCTTACATGAGGAACAGCCGCTCCTTTTTTTTTTTTTTTAAATAACCGTGTTTAGGTAGGGGTGTGGCACAGGTCCCCCTCACTAACAATCCTGCATCCCTTGGGGTTCAGTAAAGAAATTAGTAGTGTAGCATAATTGAGGGCTTGCACAGGATCGGCAATGGAGCATGTGCCATTATTCTGCAGGACAGAAAGTAATCCGAGTGGGGACAGATCTACAGCCTACACAGAAAGTTTTTTCCTTTTACTATACCGGTTCAGGTAGGGGCATGGCACAGGTTCCCCTCACCAACAATTCTGCATCCCTCGGGTTGGATGTGCTCATTTCCTGTTGAGTAAAGTGTGTTCAGTAAAATACAACTCTGTGAAGTACTCACCTGTAGAGTTGGTATTATACGCATACAGCACGTCCTGCTCCCGAATAGTAATAACATGTGGGTAATCCTCCGCCTCAGGCGCCGTGCACTGCAGACATGTAGAAAACAGGCTCCTCCCGGCCCTACATATACCGAGGGACCTCCCACAAATCCCCAGCATTGAAAAGCAGTGAGAAGAGAAGCCAGGAGGAACCAACCACCCAGAGTAACTGGTAACAATATCTTAATCATAACAATCACCATACAGGGGATCCAGAATAAGTGAAACCAGGGTGGGGTGGAGCAGGACGTGCTGTATGCGTATAATACCAACTCTACAGGTGAGTACTTCACAGAGTTGTATTATTCTAAGCATACAGCACGTCCTGCTCCCGAATAGTAATAACATGTGGGACATCCAATAGCAGTGTCCATAAGCAGGGTGGGATCCCCAGAAAAAGCGAGGCACAGCAGACAGTAAAGGCGCTGTCACCTGCAAACTTGCAACAGGCATGACATGAGCAAAGGCTCTAACGTCAGTCTCATAACAGGACCATGAAGGTAAGAATAGAGACAGGCCATAAGTCTAGTAATTGAACTAACAGAGAAAAAATCCTGGTGCTGAAGGGAACGTGATACCCAAGCACCCAAGATAACGGAGTAAACAGTAAAGGGGGAGAAACACTCCCCTGAAGGAACATAGGTCAGTGTAGTGACCCAACCAGCTCACAGGCAAGGAGCCTTGTGGCAACTCTTGTAACACCCCCAAAGGGGAACAGAAACAGGTCACCCGTCCAAGGCGGGAATACAGACTCTAAATTATCAGGAAGCCAAGGCTTCCTCAGGATCAGGCAGCATCCAGAAGGATTGATCCAAAGGCGCTGGAATTGATATCAGGTGCATACCTATGGAGGTGCCTGTAGACTCCAAGAACAGCAGTCCCCCTAAAGGCAGAAGGCCGGCATGGGGAGAAGGGAAAAACCTGTAGAGGGATGTAGACCCTCATATTAGTATTATTAAGAACAAGCCCATGGCTAGACTAAGGGATTGAAGCAAAGGTCCAAATGACCACCTGGACCGGAGGCCCAGCGTAAAAGGAACACCCCCAGGCATGGGGCGCCTGTAGCCGTATAAATCTGTACATGTGTATGTATGTATACTTTGAGTCGGGGTCAAGCAACCAGATCCATCGTCTCAGGCACATGTCTGACGGAGTCAGGAGGCCCCAGAGGAGCGGGCTGGCCTACAGGGCAGCTGAAACAGCATTCAGGCAGGGTCCCCAGGAAGTCCGCATGGTAACCAGAGGGACTATGGAACTACTGGGGAAATGCAACTAGGCAATCCCCGAAGGAGTTCCCTACAAGGGTGACAGAACCGGACTCCTGCAAGAAGGCCAGGAAAAAACCTACACCTTCAGAGTCCCCGGATGGGGAGCCAACCCCAACTTACGCTGTAATGTCTTTAGAGGCCCTGGGAACCGAGAAGGTCTAACAGGGAAAAGACTAAGGCCCATGCCAATCAATATGGGATACCACAAATCCGAAATGGACGTAGTAAGGGAAGCTGGGGAGCAAGCTCCATCCAGTAGCTCCCAGGGGACACTGACGGCCAACCGACCCACTTTGGTCTGATGCGGGGACTGGGGAGTAAGGAAGACGACCTGGTAGGCCCCAACGCAGGCGCCCCACCTCAGGCGTGTCCCCAGTTACGCCAGGCTAGAAGCCTGGGCACGAAAGAGAGGCCCCAAGTAATGCCTCAATCCGCAGGGATGATCCTGCGACACTGTCTAGAAATAGTCTTGGCGTCCATCAGGCCCCCGGGAGACTAGGAAGAACTAGAGCTTGCAAGAGGCCGAAAGCCCCCCCCACGCAGGGGGCCCGTGACCTGAGACAGAGTTGTCATATATGGACTGCCTGTGAAGGTAGAATTGCTAAGCCTGCCATAGGCCAACGCGGTCCAGACTACCTCATACTGCTGAGGGGGGAGCAAGGAAAATATAGAGGCCAAAGCCCCATACCGTTAAGGCAATTTAACGAGTGCGCCCAGCACTGTAGGCCCGGTCCGGCCTGCGCCAATTTCAGAAAGGAAGGCAGGGGCTAGAAGCACTCTGGCAATCACTGGGGGGGGGGGGGGGGGGGGGGCGCCCAGCAAGAACCCATCCTGAGCCCAGGGGGATTAAATCCCGGAACCACCAGAAGGAGAAGGCATATTCCGGGATGTGAGACAGCTGTGGCAGTCTTCCCCCTCGCCCAGACGGGCGAGGGTGCCCCTTCATGCTTGAGAGGTTTTGGCAGATTTGGTCTTGGTTCTGCCAGAAGGCCCAGGGCGCTGCCTGCCCGCCCCGTGTTGGAAATCCACACCGAACAGCTGGAAACACACCTCAGATTCGCGTTTGACACTAAAATAGGGAGGTGGAGGGGTGACCCTGCGTCGTGGAGGCCGGAGCAGCCTTCTGCAGAAGGGTGCTATAGCCTTTTTCCCAAAAAGGTCCAAGCGGGCCCCGAATAACCGCCGCCCTCTGAATGGAAGGCAAGTGAGAGCCTTTTTTGTAGCTCCATCGGCGCCCCACTGTCGCAGCCAGACCAGGCGGCGAATGGCTACCGCAAGTGCCGAGTTCCTAGCACACATCTTGATGGTGTCATCCAGTGCCGATAGAATAAACTTCACAAACGCTTCGCAGTCTGATAGCGCGCTCAACACCCCCCAAGAGAGGTCCTCAGGACGGTGGTCTAGTATCTACCTGACAAGAGTCCTGGCGGTCACCGCCGTGATGGCCGCAGCACAAACCGGGCGCAGGGCCGTCCCAGCACACGAGAAGGCGTGTGAGGCCAGTCTGTCAATGCGCCGGTCCTCAGCATCCCGAAGGGTACGGTAAAAGGGAGCAGTCATAAAAGGGGGGTTTGTGACCCCTATAACCGGCGCGTGCACCACCAGGGGAGCTGACCATAAATTAGCCACATCAGGGGGAAAAGGGTACTTCCATTCCCAGGCCCCTGGGATCCCTTTAAGCTTACAAGGCGATTCCCATTCCTGGGATATAATATTCTGGAAATGTTCCTGTTCTAGGAACTCCAAGCGCGGCGGCGCTGTATGGAAACTCTCCCTTTTCGGCTTGGGGATCTCCCCAGGTGGAGAGATTGACAAAACCTCAAAGATCTTGATAAGGATTTCATCTGTGTCACACAGACCCCAGGAGCCAGGCTCAGATTCATCATGGCCCGCGGGCATCCCATGGGAGGAGCCCGAGTCTGAAAATAGCTCACCTTCCTCGGAAGGGTCAGGATCCTGCATATCAGCAGAATCATCGGTATCGTCAGGAACCAGAGAGCCAGGAGGCGTCAGGGACCTCTTTTTACCAGGGCCCATACGCTCCGCCAATCCAGAAAGCACCTGCTCCGCCGTGGGCAAAGCTCGCGGCACCGATTGCAGGTCATCCCCGCTGGAGTGGGACTCATCATGAGTGATATTTGGGAGCGGGGAGATGGGGGTGAGGAAGGGAGGTTCCTCTGTTAGCAAACCTGCCTGTTCTGCACACTGTCCGCAGACCTGTGCCCTGTCAGCCTCAGCCAGGGGCTGGCCACACACTGCACACAGCCGGTCACGTCCCGGAGGGACCCCGGTTCCATAATTCTGAAATGCCTCCATATGGTGATTTTTAAGCAGTATGATGCAGGGATTTATGCAATAGGCAACCCTGGATGCCCCAAAACCCGCTAGTAATGTGGGAGGATTTGTAAAGAGGACCGTTAGGCCGGGGACGGCAGCAAAGTCTTGGCTTCTGAAAGACATAATGGGACAAGGGGAGAGGAGTCAGTGCCATGTGCTGTCTGAAAAACGTAGAACCATGCCGCCCCGGAGGGCACTTACATGACCGAGGGAGGAGGCAAGGCATACCACGCGCGTGAAGATAGAGAAAATGGCGCCAGCGAACCTCGAGGGGAGGGCCAGGCCAGGCTGTGACGCGAGGCGCGTCATGCCGAGTCTCCGCCTCCCCCAAAGAGCGCGAAGCACCAACCAACTGCAAAGTAGAGCAGCGGAAAATAAGCAACTTCTAATGCTGACACGCTGGAATGAATCTCCCGAAGCAGACTGTTAGTAAAAAAGACAGCTCGCACTGTATAGTGAGGCGCGACACTGGCCCCATGATTAAAGGACCAAGGTCTAAGGCGAATTAGCACTAGAGCTGCCACACACACCCCCCCCCCCTTCTTTTCCCCCGAGTTACGGGAGGAAGCGAGGGGGGAAGCTGACGGTGTCCATGGACTAAGTCTGTGAGGGGCACGGGCAAAATTGCGGGAGGGGCATCCTCTAGAGGCTCACCATCGGCCTGACCGCCTACCCTATGGAGGGTATAGGCTCCATTCAGCACACCAGGTGCTACCTAATTTCACCCGACACGCGCAGCCTAGGCTGGGAGGCATATTTCTTCTTGAAGAGGACGGGTGGAAATAGTCCCACAGGACCTTGGGCCGTAAGGCCCGCTCGCCTGCGAGGGCGTGATACTTCATGTCTTCGCAGTTCCAGCACTGCAGATTTGTGGGAGGTCCCTCGGTATATGTAGGGCCGGGAGGAGCTTGTTTTCTACATGTCTGCAGTGCACGGCGCCTGAGGCGGAGGATTACCCACATGTTATTACTATTCGGGAGCAGGACGTGCTGTATGCTTAGAATATAATAGTAGTGTAATTGGGGGCTCGCACGGGATCGACCAAGCAGGAGGATTAGCTGAATGCCCACAGAAAGCAGCCGGCCTTTTGGGTGGGACATCATATCGGCTTACAAGATTAATTGGGTTCAGGTGGGAGTGCGGCACAGGTCCTCCTCACTAACAATCCTGCACCCCTCCTGTTGAGTAGAGAGCGTTCAGTAAAGAAATGATTTGTATCACATAATTGGTGCTCGTACGGGATCAACAAAGCAGATTTACAGCTGATTTCACAGTGCAGCTTTTCAGAGGGACAAGGGAGGTGTCGTAACACATTAAAGGGACACTAAAGTCAAATCATCCCTTCCTCATTCACATGTATGGCAGTCATGTGACCACTGGGGCGTGATGTGCAAGCCCTCCAGACAAACCCGATTGGTTAGCAGCAGCCATGTGATTGGTAGCTGTACAATGAATGAGGAAGTTGGTGGAATATAGTGCTGCTTTTTATTTTAATATTCCACCCCCCTGTCGTCTCTGCATGCTGTCAGAGGAGCAGGTGGAGTTTGTGAGGTTCTGCCCATTATCCCTTCTTCCTGGGGTATGGGCTGGACCAATAACTAAACACTCTTTTGTGGAGCGTCCCTGGAAAGCGGCTACTGAGGAGATTGGCACACAGTGGGCCCTACATGTGAGTGCTATTTGCAGCTGTGAGGGGCGGGGCACTGAACAGAAGTGGTCTAGGCTGGGAAGGGGGGTGAGCATCGTTTGGGCTAGGAAAAGGGATCAGGTCACAGGAAAACGGCGCTGGTGAGGCAGCAATACGCAGCTCCGCCGGCTGTCCTCAGGATCCACAAAGGCAAACAGCGAAAGCCAGACAATGGAGATCTGTTCCACGTACGGGCATCTGCAATCACGCCACAGAGTTCCGGGATCCTCCACCGCTAGCCGACATGCCACTGGAAGATAAAATGAGATCAGGGACTTTTGCAACATTCTAACAGTCTACTGTAACCCCAAACAGATTCCCGCAACATCCTTAGCCTCCGACAGCCTCCTGTAACTAACCCCCAGTAACCCCTGTAGTCTCTGACAGCCCCCCCCCCCCCCCCGTAGCCTCCTCTGGCAGACTCCTAACCGCTCCCTGTAACCTCTGCCAGACTCATGTAAAATGGTAGGCTTAGAGCTAGGTGCCCATGTTGCAGGCTCCTGTAACATGGCAGCAAGGTGGATGCTGGGAGAGTGTTGGGGTCTGCAGCTGTCAGCACATAAAATTAATAGAGATGAGAGCTGCCCCTTGCAAGCTGTGCAGAACATTGCACCCGTCTCATCACAGCAAGGTCAGGGGACTACTGCGCTTTGCAGCTACACCACATTATTACAAAGGAGTGCGCATGTGCACCATGGGCGAGGAGCACAGTCTACGAAGAATAGGCATTGCGCAATCCCTCCTACAAGAGAGGGACAAAAGGTCGTTCAGCTCCCCTGCCTGCACCACAATATCCATCCTGACAGGAGGGGCTCTGGCGCCACCCGGTTTCTACTGTCTCCTGTAACATGACAGAGGTCTCCATCGGTCTCCTGTAACATGACAGCTAGGTCTCCATCGGTCTCCTGTAACATGACAGCTAGTATATATATTGCACCATGTGTGAGCAGCAGAGGGTGTCACCTACTCGAAGGCCTCCACCTCCGCCTCCCCCCGCAGAGCCCGCATCCATTCGCTCCATCCTCTCCACCTCCTCCTTCTTCTTCTTCATGTGTTCCACAGAGGTTGGGTTCTTGATGCCCCGATTGGCTGCCTAACAGAAGGAAAACACATGGTATGTGTATGACGACATTACAATATGAGAAGACAGTTTCATGCTCCGCACCCCGCTGACCTCTGCACCAAGACCCCACCCCTGCTGAGCTCTGCACCCAGACCCCACCCAGTCTCTCCCCCGGCAGAAAGCTGTTTTAGCAGGCTACAACACCCAGTGTAAGAGTGGGCTCTGCCTATTACAGTACATCAACCAGTCATCAGCTTGGCAGTTGGCTGATGTACTGATGTGGGTGTGTTCTCGGGTGTCACCTGACCATCATCCATCCAGAGACCAGCATCTAAAGGAGTGCAAGAGCAGAGGGACAAAGCCCATCGGACAAGACTGGGGAAGTGAAGGGAGAGGGGCTGAAACCTTGTGCATTTTAAAGAGGACCTCCACCCTTCTCTGCTACGCCGTTTCAGGGAAGCCTGGTTGACAGAGGCACTAAACTAACCTGGCCTCCCCCCCACACCATCAGTGAGCCCTGCATTAGAGAGATACTCACCTTTTCCCAGCAGAGCTCCATCTGATGGGGGAAAGGAAACTAACCTCACCTAACCTTCAGACCATCATTGAGGGACCTAGTAGACCAAGACGATAAGCAGACTTTGGTGTAGATTTTCGTGTGATCATTTTCCTACTTTGTATTAGACTTGAAATGACCTAGTGAGACAACCCTTTTTTTCTCACGATGCTCTATTCAGGATCCAGATTGCCAACCGGAGAGGTTGGACCTAGGGATTTAGAATGGGATCCTGATGGATCATGTCCGGCCATGCTGGTAGAAGCCAGAAAGGTTTCTCTGACATGCAGGTCAGCAGAGAAAACCAAGGCCTCCAAGACCAATGTGGAGCTATCAGGAGGACCTTGGCCTGATCCCTCCTGATCTTTTTTTATCACAATCAGCAACAATCTCAATGGGAAGGAGTGAATAACATGATAGAATAAGGGGGCACAACCTGAAGCTAGTCGGGGGGAAGATCAGGAGCAATGTTAGAAAATATTATTTTACAGAAAGAGTAGTAGATGCTTGGAACAAAACAAATTTCCAGCAGAGGTAGTTGAAAAATCAACAATCACTGAATTTAAACATGCCTGGGATAAGCACACATCTATCCTAAGATAATGAGAACATACAGTATACACAAGGCCAGACTAGATGGACCGTATGGTCTCCTTCAGCCGTCAACAACTTTCTATGTTTCTATGTAAGATCAAATTCAATCCAGTGGCTACTGAATGCATCTAGTCCCCATACAAAACGGATCCCTACTCAGGGAGAAGCTTTGGCACTTTTGCCTTGTGGCAAACAGGTCTATGTCCGGCTGACCCCAACAATCCGTGATCTCACTGAATACCAGATGACCTAGTTACCAACTTCACTCTGCTGTGGAAATGTGCCTCTATATTCTGGTCCCCTTTTATGTGGCCCACCTGAAGGGAATATAACTTCCCCTCTAGGCTAAGTAACATAGCCACAGAAGCTCCTGAGATCTCGTTCCCCATGATGGTTCAGATATTGTCCGATACAATCCAGACATCTCTGTTCAGAAGCCCCCTTTACTCCCTAAAATTGGAGGACTTTTTAGCAGTGGCCTCTGACCATGAGCCCAGAGGTAATGACCCCGGCAATGAGCCCCCAAACCTAAGGTACTAGCACCTATTGTAATTATTAAAGGGTCCTTCTGATGCCAAGGTCTTCCACTCTCTAGGTTTTGGGTCAGAGTCCACCAGATCAGGCTCTGCAGGGCGTGACCTGACAGGGAAACTGTTTGATCTAAGGAAGCTGGGTTCTTGTCCCAGGTTCCTAGAAAGAAGGCTTGTAAGGGCCTAGAGTGGAGCCAGGCCCAAGGCATTGCTGGTATGGCTGAGGTCATTAATCCCAGCAAACCCAGGATCTGTGCCAAAGAGACTTGTGTGAACATGCACCACTACCCCACCAATCTTTCCACCTTTGGCTGATGGAGGAAAATCTTGTGCCTCTGGGTATCCACCACGTACCCCAGGTAAATGCATCTGTTGCTGGGGATGAGACTGGACGATATGGAGATTTTCCATATTTAGAATCCACCCCAACCTTCGCAAACAGTGCATGGGCCTTTGCAGTCCTGCTAGCAGGGAAACTCTGCCTGCCACAAAAAAGGAGTAGATCATCTAGGCTATAATGTTTACCAGATTTAGTCTCAAATTGACCATAGCCCCTGAAAGCACCTTCGTGAAGACTCAGGGAGCCAAGAGGAGCCTGAAGGGCATTGCTCGGGACTGCCAGGGACTTATCCTCCCTTCTAGCCTGCAGATCTACTGAGACCAACAGGGCGTCCCTTGGTAAGGTCTCTCTGCTGGAATAGATTGATCCCATCCTGAATTTTTGTATTTTATGCTGCAATTCAAAAGTTTTAGGTTTAAAATCATGTAGAATTTCCCTAATGGCTTTTGCACCAGAAAGGATGGAAGAATAAACACCTTTACCCTCCATGGTTTCTTAAATTCCTGCTGGGGAAATTTGGATTACTTACTATCCGTCCTTGGGGGGGGGGGGGGGGGGGGGGCTTTTCTTTTAACCGGAAATGTTATACCTTTCTTTGAGGAACGAGTTTAGGGCCAAACGAAGGTTTTTCCACAAATGGGAGGCCCCACAAAGGTGAGATTTGGATGCATGGAGGCATGTATAATGAATGTCTCCGTCTTGGAGACATATGGGAGCGCATCCAAAATCTCTTTCTTGGTAGCTTCCTTATTCAGATTATTCTGTAGCTATCAGGGGCTTAAAAAGAAAAAACGTCTGTGTCCCAGGCCCTCTTAAGGAGCATATTGGCTTGTTTATCCATGAGGGCCTTTAAACTACCCACAGCCTCAAAGGATAGGTTGGATCTTTTAGAGACCGTAGCAAAAGAAGCATCTAGCCTGTGTGACTTGGCCCATGGAGCTAGAACAGCTTCCTCAAAAGAGAATATATTTAGAGATCTCGCCTCTGGATTCTCTAGTTATAAGAGCCTTGGTCTAGTGGACAAAAAAGAAAGGTGTCTTGGGATCCTGAAGTCCCCGATACAATTAATCCTCTAAAGACATTGGTTGGGGAACTGTCTCAATCTTTAGAGGCTCAGCACCAGGCAGTTACAATTAGCCCGGTCACACCTATGCAGGTGCAGAGGTGGAGGCTAGTTGCTGTTTCTGTTCCAGTTTGGAGACCTTCACACCGGTCCGGATCCTGCACCTGGGCTGCATCTGGAACATACACAGCGACTGCACCTGCATAGGTGTGAACAGGGACCTGATCATCCACTTAGCACTTGTATTGTGTGTGTGGTACTTTGGTGCCACCTAATGACTTAAGGGTGAACTGCCTTTGCAAATGATCCCAAAGGCTCCTTACAGTTTATGTAACCTGTCATTAATAGATGCTGACCAGGATACGGGATGCCCCACTGTGTGAACCACCTCTCCCCCCAGATCACCTGGAAACCCCTTACCTTTCCACCGGTCCCTCGCCGCATCCCTGCTGCTGTGCTTGCCCCGGTGTGCAGCCAGATTGGTTGAGAATGTGGAAGCACGCACTCACACAGGGAAACTCGACTGAATATGACTTATATGGGATTTATTCTGTGTCCCTGGGAACATCCTGAATTGGGATGCCTTGCTGTGAGAAACCCCCTGAATGCCCAGTAAACCTCTCCTCCGTCCAATGGCGGCATCTTTGCCGTGTTTACCACCTTTGGCAAAGGGCTCTGACTGAATTCATTGGGGAGAAAGCACTGCTCTCCCTATTCACAACTATAGAGGTGTTTGCCAAATAAAGTAGTCATGTGCCATTGGAGTGGGGAAAGGTGAGTTAATACTACAAAGCGGGGTATCCTTATTCAGGATGCCCCGGGAGAAAGCCAGCGGCTGGCCCTGGACTCCATGGTGGCCATTCCAGGAGGACTACTGCTTACTGAACACAATGTGAGTCCAATGCATCCCGGCATTGCCATCTGCCCAATGTGCTATCTGGCCAACCTGGTCGTTTAGTATATATCCAGGGAGACAGCTGACCTCATCCTTTGGGCTGTACCCAGACCTGAGCAATTGCGTCAACCCCAGATCATAGCACAGTGCCCCCTACAGGATTGTACAGTAGCTTGCATTAGGCATGATGGGGGCATCACTTCATCTGCCCCTCTACTTACCCATTATTCTGGAACAAGGTAAATCTGGACTCGATAAAATGCATGTGCGGCCGCTCGTCCAATCAGCGCACTCGGAGCCGCTGACCTATGGACGTCTAACCTGACGCCTTAGCTTAGTGGCTCCAAGCGCGCTGGCGGCCGCATATCGCGCTTCCCTCTAACAGGGAGCATGCCACGCGCCCTGCTGTAGGGATAGTGGGGATGCGGCCGCGGCCCGCGCATGCGCCGTTGGACCGGGATTAAGGTAAGTGTAGCGGGCGACCTGGGGGGTTTCACACAGCGGGGCAGCCTAATTTTGGATGCCCTGGGGGGAGGGAATGGATCGGCCCAGGATGATTCAGCTGGGTTTTGGTCCATTTTAAAGAGCTACACAGCTGTTTAGCCCCAATCCCTCGAGTTCCCCTCACATAGTGCATGTGGAAATGCTCTTACTTTCACTATCAGACATCTGCCTAGGCTAAAAACGGAGTGCTGTGGATATGAGGTTATAGCAACGGGTATGCAGGTCTGTTTTACAGTGTTGTGGTAAGCAATGGAGGTGTGTGTGTGTTACAGAGTAATGGGTGATAAGGAAACATGTGTATGTAGGTTTGGATGCAAGTGTGTTATAGAAGTGTGTGTATTATAGAAGTCTGTATGTTCTACAGATGTGTTATAAAGGTAGGTGTGTTATAAAGTGTGTGTATACAGGTGTGCTATAAAGGTGTGTGTGTTATACAGGCATGCTATAGAGTTGTGTGTGTGTTACAGAAGTGTGTGAGTTCCACAGTTGTGTTATAGAGGTGTGTGTTATAAAGGCATGTGTGTGTTACAGAGGTGTGTTATAGAGGTGTGTGTGTGTGTGTGTTATACAAGTGTTTTATAGAGGTATGTCTGTGTTACATGGGTGTGTTATAGAGCCATGTGTGTTTTACAGAGGTGTGTGTGTTATACGGATGGGTTATAGAAGTGTGTGTTATACATGTGTGCTATAGAGGTATTTGTTATACAGGTGTGTTGAGGTGTGTGTGTATTATAGAGGAGTGCTATGGAAGTGTGTGTTACACAGGTGTGGTGAGGTGTGTGTGTATTATAGAGGAGTGCTATGGAAGTGTGTGTTACACAGGTGTGGTGAGGTGTGTGTGTATTATAGAGGAGTGCTATGGAAGTGTGTGTTACACAGGTGTGGTGAGGTGTGTGTGTATTATAGAGGAGTGCTATGGAAGTGTGGGTTACACAGGTGTGGTGAGGTGTGTGTGTATTATAGAGGAGTGCTATGGAAGTGTGTGTTACACAGGTGTGGTGAGGTGTGTGTGTATTATAGAGGAGTGCTAGGGAAGTGTGTGTTACACAGCTGTGGTGAGGTGTGTGCATTATAGAGGAGTGCTATGGAAGTGTGTGTTACACAGGTGTGGTGAGGTGTGTGTGTATTATAGAGGAGTGCTATGGAAGTGTGTGTTACACAGGTGTGGTGAGGTGTGTGTGTATTATAGAGGAGTGCTAGGGAAGTGTGTGTTACACAGCTGTGGTGAGGTGTGTGTGTATTATAGAGGAGTGCTATGGAAGTGTGTGTTACACAGCTGTGGTGAGGTGTGCGTGTATTATAGAGGAGTGCTATGGAAGTGTGTGTTACACAGGTGTGGTGAGGTGTGTGCATTATAGAGGAGTGCTATGGAAGTGTGTGTTACACAGGTGTGGTGAGGTGTGTGCATTATAGAGGAGTGCTATGGAAGTGTGTGTTACACAGGTGTGGTGAGGTGTGTGTGTAATATAGAGGAGTGCTATGGAAGTGTGTGTTACACAGCTGTGGTGAGGTGTGTGTGTATTATAGAGGAGTGCTATGGAAGTGTGTGTTACACAGGTGTGTTGAGGTGTGTGTGTGTGTTATAGAGGAGTGCTATGGAAGTGTGTGTTATACATGTGTGCTATAGAGGTATTTGTTATACAGGTGTGTTGAGGTGTGTGTGTATTATAGAGGAGTGCTATGGAAGTGTGTGTTACACAGGTGTGGTGAGGTGTGTGTGTATTATAGAGGAGTGCTATGGAAGTGTGTGTTACACAGGTGTGGTGAGGTGTGTGTGTATTATAGAGGAGGGATATGGAAGTGTGTGTTACACAGCTGTGGTGAGGTGTGCGTGTATTATAGAGGAGTGCTATGGAAGTGTGTGTTACACAGGTGTGGTGAGGTGTGCGTGTATTATAGAGGAGTGCTATGGAAGTGTGTGTTACACAGGTGTGGTGAGGTGTGTGTGTATTATAGAGGAGTGGTATGGAAAAGTGTGTTACACACGTGTGGTGAGGGTGTGTATTATAGAGGAGTGCTATGGAAGTGTGTGTTACACAGCTGTGGTGAGGTGTGTGCATTATAGAGGAGTGCTATGGAAGTGTGTGTTACACAGGTGTGGTGAGGTGTGTGTGTATATTATAGAGGAGTGCTATGGAAGTGTGTGTTACACAGGTGTGGTGAGGTGTGTGTGTATTATAGAGGAGGGATATGGAAGTGTGTGTTACACAGCTGTGGTGAGGTGTGCGTGTATTATAGAGGAGTGCTATGGAAGTGTGTGTTACACAGGTGTGGTGAGGTGTGTGTGTATTATAGAGGAGTGCTATGGAAGTGTGTGTTACACAGGTGTGGTGAGGTGTGTGCATTATAGAGGAGTGCTATGGAAGTGTGTGTTACACAGGTGTGGTGAGGTGTGTGCATTATAGAGGAGTGCTATGGAAGTGTGTGTTACACAGGTGTGGTGAGGTGTGTGTGTAATATAGAGGAGTGCTATGGAAGTGTGTGTTACACAGCTGTGGTGAGGTGTGTGTGTATTATAGAGGAGTGCTATGGAAGTGTGTGTTACACAGGTGTGTTGAGGTGTGTGTGTGTGTTATAGAGGAGTGCTATGGAAGTGTGTGTTATACATGTGTGCTATAGAGGTATTTGTTATACAGGTGTGTTGAGGTGTGTGTGTATTATAGAGGAGTGCTATGGAAGTGTGTGTTACACAGGTGTGGTGAGGTGTGTGTGTATTATAGAGGAGTGCTATGGAAGTGTGTGTTACACAGGTGTGGTGAGGTGTGTGTGTATTATAGAGGAGGGATATGGAAGTGTGTGTTACACAGCTGTGGTGAGGTGTGCGTGTATTATAGAGGAGTGCTATGGAAGTGTGTGTTACACAGGTGTGGTGAGGTGTGTGTGTATTATAGAGGAGTGCTATGGAAGTGTGTGTTACACAGGTGTGGTGAGGTGTGTGTGTATTATAGAGGAGTGGTATGGAAAAGTGTGTTACACACGTGTGGTGAGGGTGTGTATTATAGAGGAGTGCTATGGAAGTGTGTGTTACACAGCTGTGGTGAGGTGTGTGCATTATAGAGGAGTGCTATGGAAGTGTGTGTTACACAGGTGTGGTGAGGTGTGTGTGTGTATTATAGAGGAGTGCTATGGAAGTGTGTGTTACACAGCTGTGGTGAGGTGTGTGTGTATTATAGAGGAGTGCTATGGAAGTGTGTGTTACACAGCTGTGGTGAGGTGTGCGTGTATTATAGAGGAGTGCTATGGAAGTGTGTGTTACACAGCTGTGGTGAGGTGTGTGTGTGTGTATTATAGAGGAGTGCTATGGAAGTGTGTGTTACACAGGTGTGGTGAGGTGTGTGCATTATAGAGGAGTGCTATGGAAGTGTGAGTTACACAGGTGTGGTGAGGTGTGTGTGTATTATAGAGGAGTGCTATGGAAGTGTGTGTTACACAGCTGTGGTGAGGTGTGTGTGTATTATAGAGGAGTGCTATGGAAGTGTGTGTTACACAGCTGTGGTGAGGTGTGTGTGTATTATAGAGGAGTGCTATGGAAGTGTGTGTTACACAGGTGTGGTGAGGTGTGTGTGTGTGTGTGTATTATAGAGGAGTGCGATGGAAGTGTGTGTTACACAGGTGTGGTGAGGTGTGTGTGTATTATAGAGGAGTGCTATGGAAGTGTGTGTTACACAGGTGTGGTGAGGTGTGTGCATTATAGAGGAGTGCTATGGAAGTGTGTGTTACACAGGTGTGGTGAGGTGTGTGCATTATAGAGGAGTGGTATGGAAGTGTGTGTTACACAGGTGTGGTGAGGTGTGTGTGTATTATAGAGGAGTGGTATGGAAAAGTGTGTTACACACGTGTGGTGAGGGTGTGTATTATAGAGGAGTGCTATGGAAGTGTGTGTTACACAGGTGTGGTGAGGTGTGTGCATTATAGAGGAGTGCTATGGAAGTGTGTGTTACACAGGTGTGGTGAGGTGTGTGTGTAATATAGAGGAGTGGTATGGAAGTGTGTGTTACACAGGTGTGGTGAGGGTGTGTATTATAGAGGAGTGCTATGGAAGGGTGTGTTACACAGGTGTGGTGAGGTGTGTGTGTAATATAGAGGAGTGGTATGGAAAAGTGTGTTACACATGTGTGGTGAGGGTGTGTATTATAGAGGAGTGCTATGGAAGTGTGTGTTACACAGGTGTGGTGAGGTGTGTGTATTATAGAGGAGTGCTGTGGAAGTGTGTGTTACACAGGTGTGGTGAGGTGTGTGTATTATAGAGGAGTGCTATGGAAGTGTGTGTTACACAGGTGTGGTGAGGGTGTGTATTATAGAGGAGTGCTATGGAAGTGTGTGTTACACAGCTGTGGTGAGGTGTGTGTATTATAGAGGAGTGCTATGGAAGTGTGTGTTACACAGGTGTGGTGAGGGTGTGTATTATAGAGGAGTGCTATGGAAGTGTGTGTTACACAGGTGTGGTGAGGTGTGTGTATTATAGAGGAGTGCTATGGAAGGGTGTGTTACACAGGTGTGGTGAGGTGTGTGTGTAATATAGAGGAGTGGTATGGAAAAGTGTGTTACACATGTGTGGTGAGGGTGTGTATTATAGAGGAGTGCTATGGAAGGGTGTGTTACACAGGTGTGGTGAGGTGTGTGTACACTGCAGGCATGTGACATACCTCTGCCTGCCTCTTCTCTGCGGCTTCCACCAGTTGGCGTCTCTTCAGCTCCTGTCGGGAAAGAAACACAAAGCCATGTCAGTGTTGGGGTTTACAGTCAGCGCTGCAATCTGATTGGCTGCTGCAGAGGAATGTCTCAGCAGTGTGGACCATTTGACACCAGTTGCAGAGCAGTGTGACCCGGGACAGAGCAGCGTGGGGCATGCCGGCCTCTCAAATGACACAGCAGCTGCCCGAGGCTTAGTCTCATGTTTCAGTTACAGGGGCAGCCTGACAGGAAGAACTGACTCAGCGCTGGCTCAGCAATCACATGACACCCCCCCCCCCCCCCATGCTGCATCCTAAACCACAGCACAAGAGGGGATTGCACAGGAGATTTTCATTTTAGAGTTCCCCTTCATCCTAGCATCATTAGATGGCAGCTGAGTTCACTTTATGGTCACACAGAAGACTAGGTGAGCAGAGAGCCTGTGCATGGTTCGGGTGCCCATTAAAGTGGAACAACCACCCCCAGCACCCTAGAATCTAAAAAGATGCAGAGCTGTCACTGCACATAAGCCACCAAGCACAGCCGCTGGCAGCTCAATGCAGGGGGTGCAGATGTGATTGGTCGCATGAATTGCAGGAGGTGTGGATCTGATTGGTCAGTTGCGGACCTGATTGGTCATTTGAGCTGCGGGGCGTGCAGATCTGATTAGTCGGCTGAGTTGCATGGGGTGTGGATCTGATTGGTCAGTTGCGGACCTGATTGGTCATTTGAGCTGCGGGGCATGCAGATCTGATTAGTCGGCTGAGTTGCATGGGGTGTGGATCTGATTGGTAGGTAGGTTGAGTTGCAAGGCGTGCAGATCTGATTGGCCATTAGATTGCATTGCATAGTGTAAGGATGTGTTGTATTTACATTGTAAGATGACATTTTCCTTTTAGATGGAGAGCGATCAGATGCAGATTTGAGGTGACATCGCTGCACCCGCACATGCCACCCCAACCCCTGATCGCTGTCAGATGTTTTGTACGCAGTGCAAGCAAACTCCCCTCAGCCCTGCCAGTCACCCCCTAACCCTCTGCTCCCCCTTATAAGTGGGCGTGTCCAGCACTCACCGGATCCGGTGTCTCCACCACATCCTCCGCTGCGCCACCCAGACACGGCAGACACAGCCCCATCCCGGGCAGCAGCAACCTTCTCCTGCTAGCTGGGATAGGATCGGTGGGCGCGGCTTGGCCACTCACAACACAACAACAGGGCGGCAGAGTCTTCTCACAAATGTCTGCAGTCCTAAAACGGTGGTGGCCATTTTCTAGGAGACCACAATGCACGGCTCTCCATGGAGGTAGCCTAGGCAAAATGTCCGCTGAATCGGAGACAGCATTTCTACCAAACGCGAATGCAACCCCCGAGGTTGACCAAACTTTCTAGAACCCCCGGGATTGATAGGGCAACTCCGAAGGGGATAAACTCGGATGCAAGAAAGGCGCATTTCCATATGACCTTTATTCGGGTTCATGTGTGTGGCATGACTTGCGTTGCTACCTTCCGTTTTTTTTTACTTTACTAGTCACTGGCCTGGTGGTGCTGGTATTTGTTTCTTTACTGAGAATTTTAATTGCGGTTATACTTTTCCTATCCTAAATTTCCAGTAAAAAAAAAAACAAATACCAGCACCCCAGGCCAGTAAAGTAAAAAAAAAACAAAGACCAAGTAGCAACCTTACCTGTAACATGTGTCTGTGCAGCCATATATGATCTTCATTCTGTTCATTACAGGTTTACCTTAAAGCGGACCTTCACCCTGAATAAGAGTCTATCTTATATGTTTCCCACACCCTGTACATACAGATTGATCACATTAAAAATCATCCTACCTGCATCTACTGCATGTTATGAGCCTTTAAACATCCAAGATGGCGGCTCATGGAACATCAGGCAGCCTGCAAACAGGAAGTGCCCTCTGACTCTGCATTCTGGGATTGCTGACCTTTTCCTGACCCCAGCTCTGCTCTCTCTGAGCAAAGCACAGCTATAACCCGCCCCCCTGTACTTTATCCCACTCTCCTCAGTAAGTGTGATGCTTCTGAGTCAAGATGGCGGTGCCCGTATCCTAAAGCCCTGAACAGAGTTGCAGCCCAGTGGGGGAAAGAATAATAAGTGACTAAAAACTTAAAATATATTAATTTTAGATGCTGGGGAATCGTTTTTTAAGGGTTTGGGATTTTCAACAAATCATAGTGAAGGTCCGGTTTAAAGACTATTTCTTTATTTTTTTTTTTTGCATGGATTCTGAGTAAGTGGGTGTGGCTTAAAGGGCATGAATTACCTGTACCCGTGTGTAAGATGTGTCAGTGTAGCTCCATATATGACCTCTATTCAGTTTATTAGGTTACCATGGAAACAATTTTTTTTAAATGGATTCTGGGGAAGAGGGCGTGGATTAAAGGAATTGGGTGTGGCTTAACTTACCTGTGACCCATGTGTAAGCTGTGTCAGTTTGGCTCCATATGCTCCTCTATAAAAATACAATTCTGTGAAATACTCACCTGTAGAATTGGTATTATACGTATACAGTACGTCCTGCTCCAAATATAATATCTTTAAAGAGAGGGCCTACCAGCTCAGACCCAGGGGTCCACCCATTTAGCCGCTCAACAGAACCATCAAAAAGATTGTATAAACTTTATACAATCTTTTTGATGGTTCTGTTGAGCGGCTAAATGGGTGGACCCCTGGGTCTGAGCCAATCTTTTTGATGGTTCTGTTGAGCGGCTAAATGGGTGGACCCCTGGGTCTGAGCTGGTAGGCCCTCTCTTTAAAGATACATACTTTCGCCTAAATTGGGTGTTTAGGTCCACATTAGCCAGCATCCAGCTTTTGATACATGTTATTGAATTCACGCTGTGCAGGTTTATCTTCTCCTTTTTGTTGCTCCAAATATAATACTTACACTTGGGTTATCCTCCGCCAGAGGGCGCTGTGGCACTGCAGACATGCAAAAACAGGCTCCTCCCGGCCCTTCATATACCCAGGGACCTCCCACAAATCCCCAGCATTGAAAAGCAGTGAACCAGAAGCCGGGAGAAACCAACCACCAAAACAACTGGTAATGATAACAATAACAACAATCACCATACAGGGGATCCAGAATAAGTAAAACCAGGGTGGGGTGGAGCAGGACGTACTGTATACGTATAATACCAATTCTACAGGTGAGTACTTCACAGAATTGTATTAATCTAAGTATACAGTACGTCCTGCTCCAAATATAATACTTACAATTGGGACATCCAATAGCAGTGTCCATAAAATAGGGTGGGATCCCCAACAAAAAAGGCACAGTAGGCCGTCGAGGCACTGTAACCTGCAACCTCGCCACCGAAAGCGACAGGAGCAAAGGCTCCAGCGTCAATTAGTAAAAACCCATGAAAAGGTATGAACCAGAAACCAAGGTAGCCATTTAGCAAACCTGTACAACAAAACCTGGTGATGAAAGGCCAAAGTCACCTAGTCACCAGTAGAAACAGAATAAGGCGAGAGAAGCTCAGCACCTCAAAGGAATAGGTCTGAGCAACAGCCTGACAAGATCAAGCTCTAACAATCATTCCAGGAAGAAGCCAATCTTCCCTAGGACCAGAAGGAAAAACCGTCCAAGTAAGGCTAGGCCAAGGGTTGCGTAACCCCTGGAAGCAGACAAGATCAGGCACATACAGAGTTAGGTGCCCACAAACCCCGAGGGGCATCAGTCCCCTTAAGGGACCAGAAAAGCAACCCAGGAAAAGGATTCCAGCACCTGATGAGGGAAATTAAATCCCTGTGCCTCAGAGTTACTAGGAATAAGGTACAAAAGAAAGACGATGTCTTAAACACATGAGCCTAAACCACCACCAGAGGTAGAAAGGTCCGGCGTAAGGCGGAGCACTACCCTATCCTGCTGCATAACAAGGAACGAGGGCTAGCAAAACAGAGCCACCCGCTCATACACACGTCTGACTGAGTCAGCAGACCCAAGGGACAACGATGAATGTAAAAGACAGTCAGACAGCCTCCTGAATAGGCCCAAAAGGAACGTCCCACAAGGCAACAGTAATAAAAAATTCAAATCCCAACAGGGATCATAGAATTAAATGAGGCACGCAATGAGCAACCCCCGAAGGAAAGCTTAGCCGAGGGAAATAGGCAAAAGACTTCTGCCGGAAGGTGGACAGGGTAGAACCTGACCCTTCAGAGTACCGAGTTGGGGAGCCAACTCCAAGTCAAGCTGAAATAACGCTAGAGCCCTAGGAACAGAGATTGCCCAACGGGAAAGAAACCTAGGCTAACACCTATCCATATGGGTAAGCCATACCTCATAAGAGTGGAAGAATAAGAAGAAGAAGAGCGCTGCTCTTAGACTTCCATTAGTCACTAACACAGAGGGAAGAATCCCGTCTCCATAAGGACAGCAGCCAGGCCGGCTAGGCCAGAGACTGTAGAAATGGAGTGATGTAAAGGAGGCCCTGAGCGAAACAGGGCGACACCCCTGGCAGAATGTATAGAACAACTACCCTAAGGCATCACGTCTGCGAATCCACACTCCACTAGGCCCCCCAGGGGCCACCCGAATCAATGGTCCCCCTACCAGAGCGATTCTGCCCAAAAAAATGCCTAACAGGGGGAAGGGAGACAAGGCCAAAAGGCCAGAATGCCCTGTCATAAAAATACTAAATCCTCATGACCACAGTCAGAGGAGCCAGGGACAGGGAAATAAGTGGCAAGAGCCTGAAAAGGTGACGGAGCACCAAACAAGCCATACTGGTTGAACATCATAGAGAACCCAGGGATGGCACCACCTGTCACAGAGGGACCTCCACAGGAGCGAAAACCAGTGATAAGCAGGGAACATTATCCTCCACCCAGAACAGGAAAATATACCTTCCTGGGGAACCATCCTGCACTAGGTCCCACACAGATGAATAATGGCAGGCCACCGTCGTCAGACAGACCGAGCACCGCCCAACAGGCAGGCCTGGAAGAGAAGACAGGCGAGATAGCGTCAGCCTGAAAACTCACTGTACTGATAGGTACAAGGACCTCCTAGAAGGCCCCATCTTCCCCACACCCGCATGGGGATACAGAAGGAAAAAACCTCCCTGCCACCTGAAGGGTTGGCATCCACAGTGATCATCTGTGGAAGGGGCAAGCAAAGAACTGTCCCCAGACAGGATCCTAGAGTAAATCCACTCAAAGAGGGACTCCTAACCCAGGGGAAGGGTACACATAATCCCGCTCCAGGGATGCTGGGTCCCAGTCCAGTATTAAGAATAGAATTTGTAGAAGAAAAACCCCTGGTAGAGGAATATAAGGAACTTCACTAAGCAAGTCACCAAGACGGCCCACCAGCCGCATTCCTGCCTGGTGAAGGGACTGGAACAGCAAGTAGGGACTGAACCCATGCAACCAGATTGTCCACCTTATTGTAGAGGGAGGAAGATTCTTGCCTGACCGAGACTAGATTCATCCCTAGAAATGGAGATACCCATCAAGAGGACAAGGAGGACAAGAGGTGAAGAAAAAAACACCCGTCCAGAAGACTCTCAAGTGATGGCACCAGCCGAGTAGCTAACTCGACCTGACATGGAGATAGGGAAGCGAGAAGGACCACCTGGCAGGCCTCTCGCAGACTCCCCCTGGTCTCAACAGAGACATGGCTTCCATTAGTACCCTGGTGAACACCGTGGGGGCAGAAGAGAGGCCAGATAACAAGGCCACGGAATAGACACCCAACACAACCAGGAAAGCCTGAGTGTCTAGAAGACACAGGGAAGTGAGCATAAGCATCCCTGATCTCCCCATAAGGCAAGGACCCACTAGGCGCAAGGAGCTAGTGTCCCATCCCAGAGATTTTCATGCAGACAAGTGCCTGCATAGCAGAATTGCCAACAACTTGTGATTAAGAAGGGCCGGCAGACTCATTCTTTTGGGAGAATGTGAAGGGGTTGGCGTAACGGCACCTGCCTCTGCCTGATAAGGGCAAACTGCAAGTGACCTCCAAAGCCCCGCAGGCCGTGTATGGCCTGCACCAGCACCTGAACATAGGCAGGGGACCAGGAGTACCCTGACAATCATGGGGGAGGTCGCGTGGCAAACTTTATCCTGTATCCGGAGGAAAGTACCTCCTGTATCCACCAGAAAGAGGCAAAATGCCTCCTGATAGGAGCAAGGTGCCGCAGTCGAGGGCGCCCCATCATGCTTGAGGGGGTTTGGTGGAAGATTTAGGTTTCACCCTGCCGGAGGGCCCAGAGCGTTGTCTGTTGCTCGTGGGGCAGGGGTCTGTGCTACAACTCCGGGAGGACACCCCCGGTTCTTGTTTAACGCTATGGTATGGAGGGGGAGGGGAGACCCTGTCCTGAAGGGGCCGAGACGGGCGCCTGCGCCGGGGTGATTTGCCCTTCTTTCCAAACAGGTCCAGACGGGCCCCAAACAGGCGATGCCCTTTAAAGGGGAACCTGGTAAGAGTCCTTTTAGCAGCATAGTCCGCACCCCACTCTCGCAGCCAGACCATGCGACGCATCGCCACCACAAGGGCGGAAGTCCTCGCACACATTCTAACGGTGTCATCCATAGCTAAAAGGATAAATCTTAGAAATACATCACAACTTGAGAGTGCCTTAAACACCTCCCAGGAGAGGTCGTTAACGTGATGCTCAAGCATCTGTCCGATGAGGGTTTTGGCGGCCACTGCAGTGATAGCCGCGGCACAGACCGGGCGCAGCGCTGTTCCTGCACAGAAAAAGGCGTGCAAAGCCAGTTTATCCATGCGCCGGTTCTCGGCGTCCCAAAGGGTACAGTAAGCAGGAGCTGCCACAAAGGGGGGTTTAGGAACCCCAATGATCGGAGCGTCTACCACAGGTGGCGAAGACCAACAATCAACCATCTCAGGGGGGAAAGGGTATTTCCAATCCCAGTCCCCTGGGGCCCCTATAAGCCGACCGGGGTGTTCCCATTCCTCAAGTACGAGAGCATGGAAATGAGCCTGCTCTAGGAATTCCAAGCGCGGTGTCGCTGTATGGAAACGCTCCTCTCTCGGCTGGGGAGCCGCGTTGGGGAGGGAGATAGACAGGGTCTTAAAGATTCTACTCAGCAAGCCAACGGTATCAAAATGGTTCCAGTCTTCGAGGTTAGAATCTCCATGACTCCTCGGCTCCTCGTCGGATGAGCCCGAGTCCGAGAACAACCTTCCTTCCTCAGAAGTGGTGCAGGCCCGCGGAGCCTGCTGCTCCCTATGCCAACGCAGAGTCCACGGCCATGGCTTTATGCCATGCATTAGTATGAACGGCATAAAGCACCTATGTGCCATGGGTACACCAGAAAATGAGTGGAGTGGGCGATCTGGTGGTTGTGACAGCAGGGCATCCCACATTTGCCTCTGGGGCAAGAAAATCACCAGGATAGTGAAAAATTACAATTCTGTGAAACTCACCTATAGAATTGTTTTTGTATCCATCCACTCCAGGCCGTCCAAAAGTACTTACAGATGGGTGTTCGCCCCCAGGTGCGGCTGACTGCAAGACCAAAAGATGTAGCTCCTCCCGGCCCCCTATAAAGGCAGCTGCCCGTCTATTCAGCCCCAGTGGTTTAAAAGCAGTACTCAACAAAAGAGGAAGGCCGCGAGGTCCAAACAAAAAATATAGGAGACCATGTTACCTCACATAGCCTCCACTTGTATTCTCTCGAATCAAAGCTAGAAAATTTGTAAAACTAGTGTCCTAGGAGCAAAAATACAATTCTGTGATTACTCACCTGTAGAATTGGTATTATGAGTATACAGTACGTCCTGCTCCAGATATATTACTTACACTTGGGTAATACTCCGCCAGATGGCGCTGGACTGCAGAGACATCAAAAATAGGCTCCTCCCGGCCCCTCAAATACCCAGGGACCTCCCACAATCCCCAGCATTGAAAAGCAGTTAACGAGAAGCCGGGAGAATTAAAACAAACCCAAACTGGTAACTATAACAATGATAACAATCACCATACAGGGTATCCAAGATAATGCAAAACCAAGGGTGGGATGGAGCAGGACGTACTGTATACTCATAATACCAATTCTACAGGTGAGTAATCACAGAATTGTATTATTCTTAGTATACAGTACGTCCTGCTCCAGATAGATTATATACACTTGGGACATCCAATAGCAGTGTCCATAAAGTAGGGTGGGATCCCCAAAGGTAACAGCAGACAGGTCATACCACTGCTGCCTGAAGAACCTTACGGCCAAAAGCAGCATCAGCTGAGGCCCTAACATCAACCTTGTAAAACTTTGAAAAGGTATGAACAGAAGACCAAGTAGCGGCCTTGCAAACTTGTTCAACAGAAGTCTGGTGCTGAAAAGCCCAAGAGGCACCAATAGCACGAGTAGAATGAGCAGTAAGGGAGGATTCTTTCCTTTAGAGTAGGCCTGAATCACAGCCTGACAGATCCATTTGCTGATAGTAGACTTGGCAGGAGCCAAACCCTTCCTAGGACCAGAAGGGACCACAAAAAGAGCATCAGTTTTTCTGAAAGGTGCAGTAGCCACCAGATAGTACTTCAGACACCTAACCACATCCAAAGAATGCAAGACCCTCTCCTTAGCATTACTAGGATTATGGCACAATGACGGATGAACAATTTCCTGATTCAAATGAAAGGCAGACACAACCTTAGGCAGAAAGTCTGGCTTGAAGCGAAACACCACCTTGTCCTGGTGTCTCATAGTAGGGGGGCTGGATGGAGAGCGCCGCCAACTCAGACACGCCTAACAGAGGTGATAGCCACCAAAAAGACAACTTTGAGAGTAAGAATGGCCAAGGCAGAATCCTTCACAGGTTCAAAGGGAGCACCCTGCAAGGCTGACAAAACCAAGTTCAAATCCCAAACAGGCAACATAGGCTTACGTGGGGGACGCACATGAGTAACCCCCTGGAAAAAAGTCCTGATCAGAGAATGCTGAGCAAAGGACTTCTGGAAGAAAACTTCTGGCAGAAACCTGACCCTTCAGAGTACCGAGTTGGAGCCCCATCTCCAACCCATGCTGCAGGAACTCCAGGATCCTGGGAACAGAGAACACGACAGGGAAGAGACTTAGACTCACACCAGTCAATGTAGGCATGCCACACCCTATAGTAAATGGAAGAAGAAGACTTCTTCCTAGCCTTTATCATGGTATCAACAACAGAGGCAGACAGCTCCATCTCTTTCAAGATGGAGGTTTCAGCAGCCAGGCCGTCAAAGCCAGAGTTTGTAAATTGGGATGGCGTAAGGAGCCCTGAGTGAGCAGGTCTGGCACCATGGGCAGAGTGTACTGATCTACTGCCAGCTGCACCACGTCTGCGAACCACACTCTTCTTTGCTCTGGAGGGGGTGCCAGCAATTCTGGTGGCCCCCAGGTGGCCATCTTGCGCAGAACCCTGCCCAGCAGGGTGAATGGAGGGAAGACATACAGAAACTGAAAGTCCTGCCGTGACATTGCTAGAGCATCCGTGGCCAAGGCCAGAGGATCCTGGGACAGGGAGACAAAGGCCGGTAGCTTGTGATTGTGCGGGACGCAAACAGATCCACATCTGGTTGGCCCCAACGGTGACATAGAGATTGGAACACCCTGTTGCAGAGGGACCATTCTCCCTGACGAGAGGCCCCCCTGCTCAGAGAGTCTGCCAGGAGATTTTCCACCCCTGGGATGTACACAGCTGATATGCAGGGAACATTGGCCTCCACCCAGGTCAGGATCAGAGACACTTCCTGGAGGGCCCTCTTGCTCCGGGTCCCTCCCTGATGATTGATGTAGGCAACTGCCGTCTGGTTGTCCGAGCGCACCTGAACAGGCAGGCCCCGAAGGTGAGGGGTCAACTGAGCCAGAACTAACCTGATCGCCCGCAGTTCCAAGACATTGATAGGTGTGTGGGCCTCCGACTTCCAGAAACCCCCCCAACCTGACAGACCGGCATCCGTGGTAACCGTCTCCCAGGAGGGGGTAAGAAAGGATCTGCCCCCCATCAGGTTCCTTGAGTCCATCCACCACGAGAGGGACCTCCTGACCAGGGGGGAGAGCACACAGACTCTGTCCAGGGACGCTGGATCCTTGTCCCACACTGACAAGAGGTGGAGTTGCAGAGGCCTCAAGTGGAGCTTAAGGGACCGCCTCGAAGCATGCCACCATCAGGCCACCAGCTGCATCCCCTGCCTGATGGAGGGATGGGGACAAGCTAGGTGGGACTGAGCCTGTGCAATCAGACTGTCCACCTTCTGCTGAGGAAGGAAGATCCTTGCCTGAACTGTATCCAGATTCATTCCTAGGAATGGAGTTACCAAGGAAGGGCACAGTGAGGACTTGGGGTGGTTGATCACCCATCCAAATGACTCCAGAGTGGACACCACCAGCTGAGTATCCAACTCTGCCTGATGTAGAGACTGCAAAGTGATGAGGATGTCGTCCAGATAGGGAAGCACGCGGACGCCCTGACATCTGAGCAGAGACATCACGCCAGCCAGCACCTTGGTGAACACCCTGGGAACTGAAGTGAGCCCGAAGGGTAAGGCCACAAATTGGTAGTGTTGATCCATCAGAGCGAACCTGAGGAACCTTTGATGACCTGGGAACACAGGAATGTGAAGGTAAGCATCCTTGACGTCCACAGAGGTCATGAAATCCCCTGGGAGCAGAGAACTGATGGCAGAGCGCAGAGTTTCCATGCGAAAGCACCTGTACCTGACAAATTTGTTGAGGATCTTCAAGTCCAGGATGGGCCTGACTGACCCATCTTTTTTTGGCACATTGAAGAGGTTGGAATAGAAGCCCTTGCACCCTTCTTTTAAAGGGACCTTGCAGATGACCCCCAGCTCCAGAAGGCTTTGCACAGCCTGCACTAGATCCTGAGCTGACACAGGGTCCTGAGAAATCCGGGATCTGATGAACCTTGGGGGGGGGGGGGGGGCAGGCAGCAAACTCTATCTTGTAACCGGAGGACACTACCTCCTGAATCCACCGGTCTGAGACATGAAGCCTCCAGACGTGAGCAAAGTGCTGAGGGCACCCCTTCATGCCTGAGGGGGCTTGGGAGAGGACTTAAGCTTGGACCCCCAGGAGGAGCCAGGGCATCCACGTCCTCTGCCCCTACCCCAGAAGTCTCCTCGGGCCCCAGTAAGGGAAACCCCGCTCCCTTGTCTAGCACCACGGTAGGGGGAGGAAAAGGAGCCCTGACCCCGAAAGGGCCGAGACTGCCACCTGCGCTGGGGTAACCTGCCTCCCTTAACAAACAGGTCCAGGCGGTCCCCAAACAGGCATAGTCCTTTGAAGGGAAAACCAGTGAGGCCTTTCTTGGCAGCATTGTCAGCAGCCCACTGGCGCAGCCAAACCGAGCGGCGTATAGCCACCACAAGGGCAGGGGTTCTGCCACACATTCTAATGGTGTCATCCAAGGCAGAGAGGACATAGGTAACAAAAACATCACAACTAGAGACTGCATTAAACTCCTCCCTAGACACATCATCAGGGGCACCATCAAGGATACTTTTGAGCAGGGTCCTAATAGCCACAGCCATAATGGCAGAGGCACAGACCGGGCGCAGCGCCGTCCCCACACATGCAAAGGCATGGGACGCCAGCTGATCAATGCGCCAGTCCTCAGCATCCCGCAGTGTAGTAGGAGTGCATGACAGATGTGTTAGATAACCCTAGGACCGGGGCATCCACTTCAGGAGGGGATGACCAACACTTCACCACATCAGCAGGAAAGGGATACTTCCTATCCTATCCCAACTCTTAGGTACACCGGGAAGCCTGCTAGGGCGCTCCCATTCCTTGAGCACAATGTTATTGAAATGGGCTTGCTCAGGAAATTCCAAGCAGCATGAAACAGTTCCCCCCGTTGCCTGGGGGCCGCAACAGGGGGAGAAATAGACAGAACCTCAAAAATCTGAGCCAACTGTCTATCAGTATCATCTGGGGCCCAGGGGTCAGAGCCAGAATCGTCATGACCCCTGGGCCTCTCATCAGATGACCCCGAGTCAGAGAATAGCTCCCCTTCCTCCAAAGGGGTATAGCCAGACAGTTCCAAAAACTCATCAGCTTCCATAGGGAAAAGAGTGACATCAGGCGTTAAGTGCCGCTTTTTTGCAGAGGCCTATCAATCAACTTCTCAACACTAGCCAGTCTGGAAGACACAGCAGGCTGAGAATTCCCACTTGTATGCAACTCAGTGGGAGTGAGATTTAAGCTTGGGGGAGTAGGTGAAGTCATACGAGGCGCAGGCCCAGCCACTGGAAAACCAGGCTGCAGCGCAAGCACCTGCTGGGCACAAGGTACACAGACCCGCACATTGTCAGCGCTAATAGGGGACACCCCACAAGCTACACACAGCCGGGATTGTCCTGAAGGAACCCCAAGCACATTATCCTGAGATGCCTCCATATGGTGATTATAGCGGCACAATAGGCCGATAGGGATTGACGCTATAAAAGCAACCCGGGATGCCCCAATAACCCATTAGGGAAGTGGGAGAAATTAATACTAGGCCTCACAAGTTAATTAACTAAATAGAGGGAGTAGGGCCGGGAGAAGCCAAGAGGGTTCGGCCCGTCTGAAAGACATAAGCAAAGTGACATGTAAATGACAACGGTAAATAAAGCTGCGCGCGAGGGCACTCACGGACCGCGGTAGGTAAATGCCCGTCACGTAGCAGCCGGAACCAAGAAAAAATGGCGTCGGGTATACCTCGAGGGGCGGGCCGCAGGGACAGTGACGCAGAACGTGCCAAAAGTGGGCCCCGCCCCCCCCGAAGAGCGCGAAGCCGTACACGTGACAAGCAGCCGCCAAGCGCGGAACACAGTGGAAGCGCGTGGCGGCGGCAAATTTAAGAAAGACAATCAGTGCAACCAAGTCAGCGTGGCGACTGACACCAATCATATAACATAGTACAGTGAAGCACAAAGGCCAAAACACATACACACACCCCCCCGCCCCAAGGGCTACAAGGAAGAGCGAGGGAGGACAGCGGCCACTTAACAGGACCCACTGATAGACAGGGGCAAGGGGCAATAGTGTGGGAGGAGCATCCCATAGAGGCTCACCATATGCCTATACCGCCTACCCTTTGGTGGGGGATTGCGGTAGAGCAGCGCTCCTAAACACCTGACAGCGGTGCTGCCTACCATCACCCAACCAGCGCAGCCAAGGCTGGGAGGCAAATTACTAATGGAACGGGTGGGAATAGTCCTACAGGGCTAATAGCCCCGCTCACCTGCGAGGAGAGCCATCTTCTTGTCCTTCGCAGTCCAGACTGCAGAGAAGAAAAGGGGATTGTGGGAGGTTCCTGGGTATTTGAGGGTCTGGGAAGAGCCTATTTTCGATGTCTCTGCAGTCCAGCGCCATCTGGTGGAGTAATACCCAAGTGTAAGTAATCTATCTGGAGCAGGACGTACTGTATACTAAGAATAATGGTTCAATCACCATACCAGGCATGCAGGACATAATGAACCCAAGGGCGGGGTGGACGGCCTGGAATGGATGGATACAAAAACAATTCTACAGGTGAGTTTCACAGAATTGTATTTTTCTCCTCCATCCATTCCAGGCAGTCCAGAAGTACTTAAAAAAAGTACTTACAAAAACAGCGTCAGCTGAGGCCCTGACATCCACCTTGTAAAACTTTGTAAAAGTATGAACAGCAGACCAAGTGGCAGCCTTACAAAACTTTTTCCACCGATGCCTGATGCTGAAAAGTCCAAGAGGCACCAATAGCCCTAGTAGAATGAGCTGTGATCCGAAAAGGGGGTTCCTTCCCCCTGGCAGAATAGGCTTGTACCACTGCCTGTCTAATCCACTTACTGAGAGTGGACCTGGCTGGTGGCAATCCCTTCCTAGAACCCTCTGTTAAGACAAAAAGCAAATCTGATCTCCTGAAGGATTCAGTCGCAGCCAGGTAATACCTTATGGCTTATCCAAGGCATGGAGGGTTCACATCCAAGGCATGGAGGGTCCGTTCTTTGGAACTAGCCGGTGCTGGACACAAGGAAGGTAAAACAACTTCTTCATTAAGGTGATAAGGAGAAACGACCTTCAAAAATCAGGTTTAAAACAAAAAACCACCTTATCTCTGTGAAACTGCAAGTAGGGTGGTTTCATACAAGCGTGGCCAGCTATGATACGTGACGCACCGAGGTGATCGCCACCTGAAAAAACACTTTGAGAGTCAGCATAGACAATGTAGCGTCATTCAAAGGCTCGAAGGGAGGACCCTGGAGAGCAGACAGCACTAGATTCAAGTCCCACATCGGGTCTACACGGTGGGTGGACATGCGTGACTCCCTGGAAAAAAGTCTTGATCAATCTGATTAACAATGGACCTCTGGAAAAAAACGACTAAGGCCGAGACCTGACCCTTGAGGGTGCTCAGCTGGAGGCCCAAATCTAGACCGTGTTGTAGAAACTCCAGAATTCTAGAAAAATAGAAAATTTCCGGCAAGGAAGGCTCCTGGCCTCGCACCAAGCGATATAGGCCCGCCAAACTCTGTAGTAGATCATGGAAGAAGACTTCTTCTGTGCCTGAATCATTGTGTGAATAACCGTGGCCAATAACCGCTTCTCCGTCAGGATTGAGGTTTCATTAGCCCGGCCGTCAAAGCCAGCGTCGTCCGTAAATTCGGGTGCAGCAGCAACCCCTGTGTGAGAAGGCCTGGGTCGTCGGGCATGATGTAGTGATCTATTGACATCTGGACTATGTCTGCAAAGCAACTCCTTCTCGGCCAGCGAGGAGCCACCAGGATGGCTGGCACCCCCTCCTGGGCTATCTAGCGCAGCACTCTGCCCAGGAGCGGAAACGGAGGGAATGCATACAGAAAAGTGAACGCTGTCCATGGGATCGCCAGAGCGTCTGTTGCTATGGCCAGAGGATCTCTTGAGAGAGAGACGAACCTTGGAAGTTTGTTATTGTGTCTGGATGCAAAAAGATCCACGTCTGGTTGACCCCAGCAGAGGAACAGAGCCTGAAAGGTCTCGCTGCTGAGGGACCATTCCCCCAGGCGCAAGGAACTCCTGCTCAGGGATTCTGCTTCCTGGTTTTTCAACCCGGGGATGTAAACCACCAAGATGCAGGGAACATTCTCCTCTGCCCAAGTCAGAATCCGGCTTACCTTGCTCCGAGTCCTGCCCTGGTGGTTGATGTAGGCCACCGCTGTCTGATTGTCCGAGGGGACCTGAATCGCAAGGCCTTTTAGAAAGGGAGTCAGGCGTAGAAGAACCAACCAAATTGCTGTCAGCTCTAAGAGATTTATGTGTAACCGATTCTCCTTCGGACCCCACTGACCCTGGATCTTCTGGGTCTGCCAAACGCCTCCCCATCCTGTAAGACTGGCATCCGTGGTAACTATCTCCCAATGGGGAGTCAGGAAGGACTTGCCTACCAGCAGGTTCCGAGAGTCCAACCACCACAAGAGGGACTGCCTGGCCAGGGGGGACAGCACAAATCCTTGTTCCAGAGACTCGACCGATTCCAGCCGGTCAGCAGGTTCAACTGTAGACGTCTCATATGAAATTGGGCGAAGGGCACTGCCTCGAAGCATGACACCATTAGGCCCACCAATCCTGCGCAAAGCCTGCACTTGCATCTAGAGACCCAAAAGCTTCTGCTGTTGCAGAAAGACCTTGACCTGACCAGTGTCTAACATTCCCAGGAAGGATCTCACTGTTGAAGGCGTGACAAACGACTTGGGGTAATTGATTGCCCAACCGAAGGCTTCCAGGGTTGACAGTACAGTCCGGGTGTCGCTCTCGGCCTCCTGAAGGGACCGGACCGAAATCAGAAGATCTTCTAGATAGGGTAACACACAAATACCCTGATTCCTCAGGATAGCCTTGATGCCTGCCAGCACCTTGGTGAACACTCGGGGAGCCGAGGATATGCCGAATGGGAGTGCTACAAACTGGTAATGTTGATCCTCCAGCGCAAACTTCAAGAACCTCTGATGTCCTTGGAAAATCGGGATGTGCAGAGAAGCGTCCCCGATGTCCACCGTGGTCATGAAGTCGCCGGGCCGAAGCGATCTCACCGCCGACTGCAACGTTTCCATGTGGAAATGTCTGACCTTTACAAATTTGTTGAGACCCTTCAGGTCCAAGATCAGCGTCCTTTTTGGGAACTGTGAACAGGTTGGAGTAGAACCCCTGACCCTGTTCCTGCCGAGGCACAGGGCAAATCACACCTATCCACAGGAGGCGTTGAATCGCCGTTCTCAAAGCCTGAGCTTTTAGCGAGTTTCGAGGGAACCGTGAACATAGGAATTTTGTGGGTGGCCTGGCTGCCAGCTCTATCTTGTAACCGGAGGACACCACCTCCTGAATCCACCGATCTGAGACGTGATGTCTCCAGATCTGAGCAAACAGCAGAAGCCTTCCCCCCACCCGTATGAGTGAGGGCGCCCCCTCATGCCTGAGTAGGCTCAGCTGGGGGTTTGGGCTTAGCTCCCCAGGAGGGGTTGGGCCAGCTGCAGGACCTACCTCTGCCCCAGGTATCTCTGCGGCCACCTGGAAATGAAGGCTTTCTTCTCTGAGGGAGCTTACCATCCTTGACCAAAAGGTCCAATCGTTCCCCAAACAGCTGGCTTCCCACAAAATGTAGACTTGTGAGGGATTTCTTGTCAGCTGCATCGGCCGACCACTGCTTCAACCAGAGCGAGCGGCGTTTGCGAGACTTAGCCTTAGCCACAAGGTGTTTAACCTTTCTCCTGTTGGCTAGCGATACAATTGCAGAGGCACAAGCAGGCTGAAAAAAAGAGCACCAGCAAAAGTGAAAGCATAGCAGACCAACTGATCCATGCGTTTGTCTGCAGGATCACGTAAGGAAGCATTGTCAGACGATGGCATAACAGTGGTGTTGGACAATCCTGACACCGGAGGGTCCACCTTGGGAGGGCGAGACCATAACCGAACCAATTCAGCAGGGAAAGGGTACCGCCTATCCAGGCCCTTAGGGACCGACAGTAATTTGATGGGCTTTTCCACTCCTTAAGAATCATGCTAGAAAAATGAGGTTGCTCTCTCAGACCGAAATAAATCAGCCTTTTTCCTCTTAGCCATCCTGGGAGAAACAATGTGCAAGGTTTCAAACACGGAAGAGAGCAAACTTTCCGTGTCATCCGGGAGGCAAGAATCCTCATCCGAGGAGGAACCAGAGATGCTGTCGCCTCAGCAGAAAGCAGCTCCGCCGCTGAGAGTGAGTCATCTGGCAACTCACCTTCCTCCGCAGATCCCAAGAAATCATAGAAATCATCATCCAAGTAATCCGGCTCCAGATGCCGCTTCTTACTCGAGGCCTTCTTAGGGGCTGCCAATGAGATCTGTTTCCCGAGGCTATCCAGCCTGTGCGCAGAATCAATATGTGACCCCTTGCTGGCTCCCCCTTCACTAGGGGCTGACTGCAGCAGCGGTGGATCCAGAGAGGCCGATGTAACACCAGGCTAGGGTCAGGAGCAATCGCCCGCCCATGGTCCAAAGCAATGCCTCTGGCGCAAGTGGAACAAATAGTGCTGAATCCGCCCAAGGGATTCCGTCTGCACAAGGGGCAGAGCCCGTCATGCCCAAGTGGGGTGCCCAGCTCACTATACCCTGATGCCTCCATTATGGCAATTCTGAATAACAATATTCAATAAGGCTACTAGACACTAACGGCCTAAGCCTAATAGCCGAACCCTCTTATTAATAATGGGGACCGGGAGGAACCACAACCCTCAACCTTAAGCCCACAGTCTAAAACAAAAAGAAAGACAGCAATTACAAATAACCCACAATGTCATGCATTAACATATAAAAATCATAGAATACACATGCAATAATAAAGAAGGTACAGTGTCTTCCCATATCCCCTTAAGAAGGTAACCAAAAAAAAAAGGGACTCACAACCCCCGCCAAATTAAGTGAGGATTACATGCAGACGCTCCACATCAAGGCCAGGAGACACAACGATGTCTCCCTGCACAGCCGAGGGTCCAGCAGCGCACTCCGCAGCCTCCGAGCTTCTGGAAAGATCCGCCGGGGGGCGTCACCAGCGCGACACAGCCTACGCGCCGCGTATGACACCGGCCCCCATAGCACGTCAGCAGAAAGGACCTCACCACGAGCGCGGCCAGAAATGGCGGTGGGCCCCCCCCAGCCGCTCGAGAGCAGCAGACGCGTGAGCCCACGAGGCGCGTTTGCCAGCATGCGGCGCGCGCCCTGGGCCGGAGCCGGCGAGGGAGGTAAGAAGTTTAATGAGCGGTGGACCATGACAGTGAGCGGAAGTGACAGTGATGGAGCTCTCCAATGCTCCAAGTAGCACCAAGCACATCACCACACACACACCAATTACAAAGCAAGTGAGAAGGGAGGGCATATATAAAAATATATCTGTGGTTCCCCATCAGGCTCACCATAAAGCCTGAGGCAGACTACTTTTTTAATAATAAAGTCTGCGGCCCAGAGCATGTGCTCTGTCAGAACGCCCCAGACCCTACCATACATGGATCCCTGTAGCAGCCAAGACTGGGAGGCAAGGATGGGTCAGAGGAGATCCGTGGAAATAGGGTCCTGCAACGGCCGACAGGCTAGGTGGCCCCGCTCTGCTGCCAAATTCTGAGAGAGTGAGAAGCATTCTTATGCAGCCAACTGCAAGATGAAGAACTGGGGCTGGATAGATGGGTAGCTGCCTTTATAGGGGGCCAGGAGGAGCTACATCTTTTGATCTTGCAGTCAGCGCCCCCTAGGGGCGAACACCCATCTGTAAGTATTTCCAGACGGCATGGAATGGATGGAGGAGAAAAATACAATTCTGTGAGATACTCACCTGTAGAATTGCTTTTACTATGCATGGCACGGCCTGCTTCCAGAAGTCCTTACGTATGGGTTATTCCGCCACAAGGTGCCGCAGTATACTGCAAAAGAGTTGTGGCTCCTCCCGGTACCATATAAAAACGGAATCACCATGGACTTATCCAGTGTTGACAAGCAGTTATTCAAGAAACCGGGAGATAATAAAAGGTAAAAAAGGTAACAACCCCAACTGACTTGGAACAATCACCATAAAGAGGCAACCAAGAATAACGATAACAAGGGTGGGGTGAAGCAGGCCGTGCCATGCATAGTAAAAGCAATTCTACAGGTGAGTACTCACAGAATTGTCTTTTTCCTATTGCATGGCACGGCCTGCTTCCAGTCCTTACGTATGGGACATCCAACAGCAGTGTCCGTAAGGTAGGGTGGGATCCCCAAAGAGTAACAGGCAGATCAAACCACTACCGCCTGAAGTACCTTGCGGCCAAAAGCAGCATCAGCTGAGGCCTTAACATCAACCTTGTAAAACTTGGAAAAAGTATGAACAGAAGATCAACTGCGGCCTTACAAACTTGTTCAACAGAAGCTTGGTGCTGAAAAGGCCAAGACGCACCAATAGCACAAGTGGAATGAGCAGTAACCCTAAAAGGAGGAACCTTCCCCCTGGCAGAATAGGCCTGCTCCACCGCCTGACGGATCCACTTGCTGATAGTGGATTTAGCCGGAGGCAAAACCTTTCCTAGGTCCAGCAGGAAGAACAAAAAGAGCGTCAGATTTCCTGAAAGACTCAGTAGCAACCAAATAAAACTTCAGAGCCCTGACAACATCCAGAGAATGAAGGGTCCGCTCCTTGGAATTAGCAGGGTTAGGACACAAAGAAGGCAAAACAATGTCCTGATTGAAATGAAAAGCAGACACAACCTTAGGCAAGAAATCCGGCTTAAGCCGAAACACCGCCAGCTCAGAAACTCGCCTGACCGAAGTAATGGCCACCAAAAAGGCCACCTTAAGAGTCAGAATAGGCAAAGCAGCCCCACGGATAGGCTCAAAGGGAGGACCCTGCAGAGCAGACAACACCAGATTCAGGTCCCAAACTGGTAGCATAGGCTTACGTGGCAGACGCACATGGGTAGCTCCCTGGAAAAAAGTCTTAACCAACCGGTGATTGGCAAAGGATCTTTGGAAAAAAATTGCCAGAGCTGACACCTGTCCCTTAAGGGTACTAAGTTGAAGGCCAGAATCCAAACCGTGTTGCAAAAATTCCGGAATCCTGGGGATAGAAACCCCCCTCGACAAGTAAGAGACTTGGACTCACACCAGGCAATGTAAGCATGCCATATCCTGTAGTAAATAAAGGACGAGGACTTCTTCCTAGCCCTAATCATGGTATCAACAACAGAAGCCGGCAACCCCTTATCCATCAAGATGGAGGTTTCAGCAGCCAAGCCGTTAAAGCCAGCGTTTGTAAATTGGGATGGCACAGTTGTCCCTGAGTGAGCAGATCTGGATCCTTGGGCAAGACATACTGATCTACTGCCAACTGCACGACGTCTGCGAACCACACCCTCCTCGGCCAACAGGGGGCCACTAGAATAGCTGGTACCCCTTCCTGGGCTATTTTGAGCAGCAACCTGCCCAGCTGAGGAAAGGGAGGGAACACAGAGGAACCGAAACTCCGTCCAAGGCATTGCTAGCGCATCCGTGGCGAAGACCAGAGGATCCTGTGACAGGGAGACAAACCTGGGAAGCTTGTGATTGTGGCGGGACGCAAACAGGTCCACATCCGCTGACCCCAGCGGTGACACAGGGGGTGAAATACCTTTTTGCTGAGGGACCATTCCCCCAGCCGAAACGTCCCCCTGCTCAGGGAGTCTGCCTCCTGGTTCTCCACCCCCGGAATGTAAACCGCCGAAATGCCGGGGACATTCTCTTCCGCCCAAGACAGTATCAGGGACACTTCCTTGAGGGCTCGCTTGCTCAGAGTCCCTCCCTGATGATTGATGTAGGCAACCGCCGTCTGGTTGTCCGAGCGGATCTGAACAGCCCGACCCCGAAGGTGTGTGGTCAGCTGAGAAAGAACTAACCTGATCGCCCTCAGTTCCAGGGAACATGGGCCTCCTGGGGGCCCCACCGACCCTGGAACTTCAGAGACTTCCAAAAGCCCCCCCCAACCGGTCAGACTGGCATCTGTGGTCTCCCAGCACGGGGGCAGAAAGGTCCTGCCCACTAGAAGGTTCCCTGAGTCCAGCCACCACGAGCGGGACTGTCTTGCCAGGGGGGGACAAAACTAATTCCTGATCCAGGGACACAGGTTCCCGATCCCAAACTGACAAGAGGTGCAACTGAAGAGGTCTCATGTGAAACTGAGCAAAGGAGACCGCCTCGAAGCAAGACACCATCAGACCCACTAACTGCCTCCCTTGCCGGATGGAAGGATGGGGACACAAGAGCAGAGACCGCGCCTGCTTCTGAAGGCCCTCCACCTTCTGCTGAGGCAGGAATACCTTGACCTAAGGAGGTATCCAGAGTCATGCCCAGAAAGGACCTCACCAAAGATGGAGACAGTGAAGACTTGGGATAGTTGATCACCCAGCCGAAGGACTCAAGAGTGGAGGTCATCACCAGAATATCCTTCTCGGCCTGCTGAAGAGACTGAGCCGCAATCAGAATGTCGTCCAGGTAAGGGAGGATGTGAATGTCCCGATCCCGCAGCAGAGCCATCACGCCCGCCAGCACCTTGGTGAACACCCGAGATACCGAACATTAAAGCCACAAACTGGTAATGCTGATCCTCTAGAGCGAACCTGAGAAATCTCTGATGACCTGGAAAGATTGGTATGTGAAGGTAGGCATCCTTGATGTCCACGGAGGTCATGAAGTCGCCCGGGCGCAGGGTACTGACAGCCGAGCGTAGAGTCTCCATGCGAAAGTGCTTGAACCTGACAAACTTGTTGAGACCCTTCAAGTCCAGGATGGGCCTCAGGGACCCATCTTTTTTGGGGACCGTGAACAGATTGGAGTAGAAACCTCGACCCCGTCCCTGGGAAGGCACCAGGCAAATGACTCCTGACTACAACAGACGTTGAACCGCAAGGTGCAAACCCTGAGCTGACAGAGGGTTTTGAGACATCCGTGATCTGATGAATCTTGGGGGCAGCCAGGCTGCAAACTCCAGACGTGAGCAAAGAGCCAAAGCCGTCCCCCCACCCGGATGGGTGAGGGCGCCTCCTCATGCTTGAGGGGGCTTGGGAGAAGGTTTGGGCTTGGAACCCCATGAGAGACCGGGACGACCGCGTTGTCTGCCACGGCCCCAAAGGTCCCTGCGGGTACCCGAAAAGAGGGAGCCACGACCTCCTCTGGGAGCACGAAAGGAGGGGAGGGAAGGGGAGGGCCCCTGGAAAGGCCGAGGCTGCCTCCTACGCTGAGGCAGCCTACCATCCTTGGCTAGAACATCCAGACGCTCGCCAAAGAGCCGCAGCCCAGTAAAGGGGAGCCCAGTGAGAGCCTTCTTAGCGGCAGCGGCAGCCGCCCACTGACGCAACCAAACAGAGTGGCGCATAGCCACCAAAAGGGCAGAGGCCCTACTACACATCCGTACCGCATCATCCATGGCAGTAAGGACAAAGGCAACAAAATCAGAGCAAAGCAAAAAGAGACCTATAATCCTCCCCCCTGCTACCAGCCATAGCACCATCAAGGAGACACTTGAGCTGCTTCTTAAGGGCAATAGCTGTAATGGCAGCAGCGCAGACCGGACGCAGCCCAGCCCCCACAAATGTAAAAGCATGGCAGGCCAGCTGATCCATGCGCCGGTCCTCGCTGTCCCGCAGTGTAGTAGTGTCAGGGGAAGGCATGACCGAGGTGTTGGGACAGCCCAAGAACGGGAGCAGGAAAGGGGTACCTCTTATCCAACCCCTTGGGTACTGGGGGCAACCTACTAGGACGTTCCCACTCCTTGAGCACCATATTAGTGAAATGACTCTGCTCAGGGAACTCCAGACGCTGTTTATCAGGACGAAAGAGCTCACCCTGCTTCCTCTTAGCCACCTAAGGGGGGACAATGTGCAAGATTTAAAAAATGTGAGCCAACAGGCTATCAGTGTCCTCAGGGAACCATGAATCCTCCCCAGACACAGACCCAGGGTCACTGTCGTAACCCTCCTGCTGGTCCCCAGAGGAGTCAGAGTCCTGAAAGAGTTCCCCCTCCTCTAGGGAGTAAAGGCCACCAAAAACAGTCCCTCATCCTCCTCAGGAAAGAGGGAGGGTGCGGGAGCTAGGTGCCGCTTCTTGCCAGATGTCTTACGTGGAACAGGCATGGCAAGCTTCCTTTCAACGCTGGCCACACACAGTGCCAGATCAGACTGTGACCCCCCGCTAGTATCTCCCCCACTGGGGGCCAAATGCAGGCGCGGAGAGGTAGGTGATGCTGAAGGGGGGCGCAAAGCTGGGAAGCGAAGCGGGTAGCCCAGCCTGGGCCGCGACGATACCCTGAGCGCATGGCACGCACACCGTGGAACTTACTCAGAGGGGATGCCCCGCACATGGCACACAGCCGGGATTGCCCCGAAGGACCCCCAAGCACGCTATCCCCAGAAGCCTCCATATGGTGATTAACACAGGCGCAATAGGCAAGCACAGGGTAAGGGCTAATAAAAGCCACCCGGCATGCCCCCTCCAAGGGATGCCCCCAGAAGCCAGTAAGGGAAGATGAGGGAGGGTAAGGAGTAGGACCGGGAGAAACTGCAACCCACAGTTGTCCCGCCTGAAAGACATAAGACACATAAGCATCCCACAGCACATGCCCCAAAGACACCACAAAACCCCCGAAGGGGACTCAGGGACCAAGCAGGCCGAGGGCACCAGCCGCCAGACCACAGGAGGAAGCAACAAGACGCGCCGCAGAAGCAAAATGGCGCCGGCAGTGGAACCTTGAGGGGCGGGCCACGGGAGGACGACGTGATATGCGTCATCCTCCGGCCCCGCCCCCCGAAGAGCGCGAAAATGGCGCTCACGTGACCGCGCCGGCATCATCACACAGCAAGAAAACGCCTCACAGTTATAGCGCCGCCCGCCGCGGAGCACAGTACAAAGCGGCGGCAACAGTTAAAAAACAGCATAAAAACAGTTAAAGGCACTCACCGAGCTGCAGCAGCCATACACAAATAGCCAGCACGGGCGTGCGCCCTGCTAAAGGGATAGCGGGGATGCAGCCGCAGCCCGCGCATGCGTTGTTAAGGTAAGTGTTGCGCGCGACCTGGCGCGCGACCAGCAGGGCATCCCGATTTTGGATCTTGGGTGGGAGCGCACAATCTTTAGATTCCAGGCTTACCACTTGACACTGGCGGGTTTTGTCCCACTTTAAAGGGAAATTCCAGGCAAAGGGTTGCAATTGCTGCTTTCTGCTCTTCCCAGGCTGCCTGCTTTATAATACTCAGCAATTCCCAGTGAACTCTGTCTGTTTTGCTGGGCCTCCTCAGCAGCATATGACTCAGCCATGTATGTTTCAATGTGAGGATCCCTTTAGAAGTCAATATCTTTAGGCGGCCCTGAAAAATGGGTCAGGAGAAGGAAGCAAATTCTATCGGGTTTATAAGGGAGTGAAAAGTGCTGGTGCATGAGAGAAGCCACCCCTCACAGCCAGCATGGGGGCAAGCAGAATAATGTCACCCTTTACCTGGGATGTCCCTTAAGTATCAACACGTCCTAAAGAAGCCGTAACATATTGTGCCAAATGATGAATTCCAGGGGCTTTACAAAGACCTGATGGGCAGAGTTTTTCTTTAAAGTGGACCAACACCCAGGATTTTGACTATCCTGGGTCTTGGTCCACTTCGGTGGGGCACCCCCGATCGGGGCTGTGTGAAACCCCCCGATCACCCTAAAAACTCACCTCTCCCCGCGCCGACGGACAAGTGATTTGACAGCCGCTTGTCCGTGGCTCCTCCGCCGCCGCCTCCCGCGCGTCCCTCTTGACGCGCGCGCCCCCGCGCCGGCCATTCACAGACGGCCGGCGCGGGGGCGCGCACGCCTAGAGGGGCGCGAGGGAGGAAACTAAGGTAAGGGGGTTTGGGGGTTTTGGGGGGGTTTCACCCCGCGGGACATCCCGATCTCGGATGTCCCGCAGGGAGGGAGGTGATCGGCCCGGGAATCTTATAGATTCCCGGGCCGATCACCCGAGGGTGTTGGTCCACTTTAAAGGGGAGTGCCCTCCCCAAAGTCTATAAGGCTCTCTCTTTATGGGGAATCCCAAATTGGGCTGTGTGACAACCTTGGGGATCGGTCCATTACACCTACCTTTTCTCCAAGCCCACCACGCATCCCGTTATACCTTTAGCCGGGGCGTGTACCAGCAGCAGGCATTTCTAAATGGCCCACACTCCAGGATTCCTTGCGGCACTGAGCAGAATGGAAAGCATGCCACTGATTGGCTCATGCGCAACAGGGAAAAGGTACATCTTTGGCCGATCCATGGCAAATACGCAGCGGATGCCTTCACCACCCAAAATAGAGAAAATTTTGTTCCGCTTAAACACACAATTAAATAACAAGGGTGGACAACACAATGGATTTCTTCTTAAATAAAGAGTTTAATAACAAATATTCCATGGCGGACACATGGGAAAGGGAGATCAGGCAGCCTCGATCTGCGCCTTGCGGGCTTGTCTCACCAGCAGGCGGCGCTCTCGCTCGTACTGCTTCATCCGCTGCACATAGCTGGAGAGAGAAATGGAGGACAGTCAGTACAATCGCGGAGCGAGGTGGAGAAGCTTCCCATCACTGACACACATTTTGTTTTATTTACATATTTTTTTAATTACATTTGTAAATAGGAATGTGAAAACAGGCTTATTTAAACAGAATGGCATAAAAATATTTAAAGCAGAACAAAACCCAGCAGCGGCCGGTCTGTATTCTTAAAAGATTCCAGGGCCGGCCACTGGCTTTACCCAGGGGCATCCAGTTACGTGCTGTGCGAAACCCCCCAGTTTGCCCTTAAACACTCACCTTTCCGCTCCAGCGGTGCATAGGCGGGCTCTCGTCCAATGAGAGACGCTACAACATCATTCAGCTCCGATTGTTTACAATGCAGAGCATGAACTGCCGCATCCCTCCCATTCAGGTAGGCTGAGGGGGGGGGGGGGGGCACTCTCTCATTGGATGCACACAGGCACTGTTAGAGCCTGGAGATGTGTTTTCCTGGGCGAACTAGGGCGGGGGGGGGGGGGGGTTTCACACAGCGGGGCATTCCGCTTCAGGATGTCCCGGGGACATGAAACAAAACCCCTTCCTGGGTTTTGTTCCACTTTAACGCAGACCAAAACTTACTGTGCCTGGCCCTAAAGTGTAAAAGGGGACCAGGTTTAGGCTTTTGCCTAGTCTCATCTCCTGAGATCAAGTCCCACAGTGTCCCAGGTCAACCACCTCCAATTCCTTCATTTAAGAAGAAAAAAATAAATAAATAAATAAAAAAAAAAAAAGGGGTGTGCCTAAACCCGTATTGAAGTGAATAGAGTGGGTGTGGCTGAACACTGTGACTGACAAGGTCCTGAAGGACAGGCCATGGGACTTGCTCTCAGCATCCGGTAAGTTTTAGACTACCAGACCAATATGAGTATGAATGATTGTTTTGTCTGTACATGGGCTATAAAGGGGATCTAAACTGATTCACAGGGTAACTGATCTAACCTCTTAGACCCCAGTCACACCAGCAGCAAGCCCTTTACCTGCCCCCCCCCCCCCCCCCCAACATGCAGAGCCTAATTTTTGGCTTCTTTCAGAGGACAAACCACCTAAAAATGGCCATTTACTGCCCCTGGGCATCCGATTTGGGATGTCCCACTATGTAAAACCAAGCACACACTTCCTTATCACGGGGGTCCCACACCACTCACATTCGCAGGTCGCGCCCAATCCCCGCTCTGACGTTGACTGGACAAAAGCCCACGCATGCATCATTGGAATTCTGGTAAGTTTGAGGTGCGATCCAGGGTGTTTCACATAGTGCGTAATCCCAAAACAGGATTTAGAGAAAATCCCAGGTTGTGGTCCACTTTAACATTGCACAGTGCACCTGCCACAGTTTCAGCACACTATTCTTATGATAAAAAAAAAACAGCATCCAGATTGCTAGAGTCGCCCCCAAAACCCTTACTGGAACATTGATCAGCCGCCCCAGGTTTGGATGGCACCACACCCATTATGTACAAAATGGGCATGGGACCACTTTAAGCATAACATAGGTACCTCCTTAAAATGGATGTATTGGCAGGATGTCCCTAGGGCATCCCATTTTGTAGCCATTTAAGGTTTGCGGGAAACCAGAGTATATATTTGTGTGTGTGTGGGGAGGGGGGGGGTATAGACGGCCATTGTTTGCTGAGTGTACACATGCCTGGAGCAGTGGGCTGCCCTTATTATGCCATCTGGGGGGCAGTTGCCTTGCCCAAGAGTAGGTCATGCCAAATCAGGATGTCCCTAAGGAAATCTCTTAAAGGGAAAGAATCTATAGTTAAAGGAGCAGTATCGCGAATTTTTCTTGGTGACTTATATTTAAATGGTACTTTGAATGTAGGTAAGTGTTGGAGTAAGAATTACAAATGTAGAAAAAAATGGTGTGTATTGAGCAGCTGGAGACTAATAGCTCATGTTTATGTCTTGTGAGTGTCAGGACGACACTGCCTGTTCCATGCTGAGGAGAGGGGGGAAACAATGTATCAGTTCCATGCTGAGGAGAGGGGGGAAACAATGTATCAGTTCCATGCTGAGGAGAGGGGTAAACAATGTATCAAAGTCTCAGCTGTTCAGTGCTGGCAGCTGTCCAGCATCAGATAACATTGCAACATTGCCTGGCCAGAACGTATATATCTAAAACAGAGAGAAAAGCTCTAGAAGTCATTTAGCTGATTTTGACAGTTTTCCCTTCATGTTGGCTCTGCTGCAGAATCTTTCATATTCTTATTTTTCATTTTTCCATATGATCTTTCTTTCAGCTTTGTGTGTTTTGAGCAAAGCCCAACCCAGGATTTTCACTATCTGGAGTTTTGTTTTGTGCCCCTAGGGGCATCCCGACTTGGGATGCCCTGATATGTGAAATCCCCAAGTTCGCCTGTGAAAACTTACCTTTCCCTGTCCCACAGCGCATGCGCGGGCTCTCATCGCGGGCTCTCATCCAATCAGCTCTGTTTGCACGCAGATGGGGAGCCTGAGCAGTAACCTTCCTGGCCGCCCGGCCTGTCTAAATGACTATCTGCGTGAGTGCGCCAGAAAAATGGGGGGATCTGTGGTTATCCAGGGGTCGTTTCACACAGTGGGGCATCCTGATTTAGAGTCAGTTTAGTTTATTTTGTATAGATTTTACACATTTGAGTCACCTGGTCTCATAACAAAAGCAGCACCTCACACACACACAGCCGTTACCACTGATTACAGTGTCAGCCTCTGAGGAAAAATGTTGCTAGGAGACCAGTGGGCTAAATGAAGCAGCCAGATTATTTATACACATGTTATAAGCTATTGTGTGGCTATTTAATTATTTATCTTTTTTAATGCAAATTTCGCGATACTGCTCCTTTAAGTCATCTCTTCCTCATTCACGTTTGGCAAAAAATCATGTGACCACCAACAACCCTTCAGGTTTACGTGTAAACCCGATTGGTCACCGGCAGTCGTACACTGAATGAGGAATTGTAGGCTTGATTATAGAGCTGCATAAAGTGATCATATGCCCAAAAAGGAAGTTTATGTCATCACCTTCTATCCCCAGGCTAGTTCCCCAAAACAGACTGTTTCTTTTTTACTAAAGCCTCACTCACCTTGATCCACACTTACACGGCTCCAATCAAAACTCATTACTGGCCTGCGTGGAAATTATTGTGAAAAGTATAGTGAATGGATGGCACCACTGGCCACTCCCTCTGCAGAGCCGGGGGAGAGGGGTGCACATCAGATGGAGAACTGCTAGGCATCAAGCCGGATTCCTGTGCCATAACATCGAGATCCCAGGTCGAGCATCTGTCAAAATCGAGGGGTTACACAAAGTGGGGCACTGCAAATCGGGATGCCGCAGGGGCAAGTGGTAACCTGGCCCTGGAGTCTTTTAGACGCTAGAGCTGAATTATAAGGGAATTATAAGGGATTTGGCCTGCTTTAAAGAGGAACATCGGAGGTCCTGGAGTCTAAAAGAGTGCCAGTTCTTGGGGCATCTCAAATTGGGATGCCCCGCTGTGTGAACCTCCCCCCCTCCCCGAAAACCCCAGAGCCCTCTCTGCGTCTGTGCGCTCCGGCCGCATCCCCGCTCACCTCTAGCTGTGGGCACGGCCATGCCCGGCCCTCCTGAATGGGCGGCGCAGTCATGTCACGGCTGCAAGGTGGGTGCGGGATGCAGCTGGTGGCGAAGTGAGCCGAGTGACAGTGAGCACGCCGATTGGCTCAGCGCACTGCTCAGCCAATCAGCACACTCGCCCGAGTCTGCGCCATGGAAGCAGAAGGAAGGCGAGTGAAACAGGGCGACCTCGGGGGGTACACACAGCAGGGCATCCCAATTCGGGATGCTGCCGCAGAGAGGAACAACACACAGGAAAGTGATCAACTCCGGGTTTTATTCACTTAAAAAAAAACTAAGTTAGTTACCTGGTAACTTTTTTTCTAAACATCCATAAGGGCAGCATACGCATGAGACCTCCGGGCTCCTCCCCTCAACTGGAACACATGACCACCGGCATAAAGTCTTGGCTCCTCCCTCCCTTCACCAGTTGTTATTGAGATCTGAAAGAAAAGAGGAGACCAGACCTACGACTCCACACCATAACATAATAAAACAATACCCCTCAAATATATACACTAGGGAGGGATCGGCGGATGCTGCCCTTACGGATGTTTAGAAAAAAAGTTACCAGGTAACTAACTTCTCAAAACATCCTTCGGGCAGCATACGCATGAGAGATAGGCGAGAACTACCTCATAGGGTGGGAAGTACAGCGCGAAGAACACTTCTGCCAAAGGAAAGATCCTTCTGGGAAAGAAGATCCAAGCGATAATGTCTTGCAAAGGTCTTAGCTGATGTCCAGGTAGCCGCCTTGCAGATCTGATCTATAGAGACCCCAGCTTGCTCTGCCCAAGATGTGGAAATACTTCTTGTTGAGTGGGCTGTAACACCGCATGGCAAGTTAACATCCCCATTTTAATAGTATTCTTCATCCATCTTGCAAGCGTGACCTTGGAAACCTTCAAGCCTTTTCTATAACCCGAGAAGGAAACAAACAAACTGTCATCCTTCCTGAAATCTTTAGTTTCCTGAAGATATCGTAGCAGAAGAGACCTAACATCCAACAGTATCAGTTGTGGCTCGTCTTCTGAGATGGATGGAATAATAATCTCCTGAGTGCGATGAAAATCTGAGGCTACCTTCGGAAGATAACAAGGATCTACCTTTAAAACGACATGATCCGAAAGGACTTGGAGAAATGGATGTCTGCATGATAACGCTTGAATGTCGCTGATCCTTCGAGCTGAGGTAATGGCTACTAAAAATAACACTTTCCAAGTTAGTAGCTTGATGTCAAGGTTCTTGTTAGGATAAAAGGGCGAAGAACTCAGCATGGATAAAACTTCGCCAAATCCCATTGTGGAATAATCTTGCAAGGGATCGGTTTTGATCGTTTGACTGCTAGAAGACATCTTTTAATTATAGAAATAGAAGAAAGCTTCTTATCCAAAAAGACTGATAGAGCCGCTAACTGAATTTTTAGTGTATTAATGCTAAGGCCCATGTTAACACCATTTTGTAGAAAGTCCAGAATAACTGGAGTTTTGGATGATGTCCTACCATTCTCCAACTTCCAAGACTTAAAGGTTTTCCAAACTTTAAGGTAAATAATTCTGGTAACCAGCTTCCTACTTGCGAGCAGTGTATTAATCACCGGGTCTGGAAATCCCTTCCTTTGCAGCAAGGTGACCTCAGGGTCCAAAGTGTCAATCTCCACCATTGCGGATTCGGGCAGATGACTGGACCTTGTGACAGAAGAAGAGGAGACACCGGAATTTCCCAGGGATTCTGCATTGACAGCTCTACTAGCGTTGAAAACCACGATCTCTTTGGCCACCACTGAGCTATCAACAGAACGGTAGTTGGTTCTTTGACCAGTTTCTTAAACACCAATGGTGACAGACGCCCCGGGGGGGTGGGGGGGGGGGGGTGGGGGGAAGGCATACGCCAGGTTGAAATGCCAAGCCTGAGACAGAGCGTCCACACCCAATGACCGATCTTTCGGGTTCAGAGAAAAGCTGCTCACTTTGTGATTCTCTGCCGATGCAAATAGGTCTACTTCCGGAACACCTCTCAATTTGCAAATTGTCAGAATGGTCCCTAAATCCAGAAGTATTTCAGATTCCCTTATCTGTGACCGGCTTAGGAAATCTGCTAGATGATTCAGAGTCCCCTTTAAGTGAATTGCTGAAAGGGACTTTAAATTGCCTTCTGCCCAAGACAGAATCTCCATTGCTACTGTCATTAATCTTGAGGCTCTTGTTCCTCCTTGGTGATTTATGTAAGCCACCGCCGTAGTATTGTCCGTTCTGATCTGTACCCAGCGGGTTCAGGGCCAGTAAGGATTCCCTCATGGCTATCAATTCCCTGAGATTGGATGAGGACCGACTCACGCCCTTTGACCATTTCCCTTGGACTGTACTTGCGTTGCAATGAGCTCCCCAGCCCCAAGCTGAGGCATCCGTCGTCACCACTATTTCTTTGGGGTCCTGCCAAAGTAGACCCTCTCTGAAACGATTTGCTTTTAACCACCAGGCCAGTGAAATCACATCTTCTGTGATTGGTAGTTGATGGTCCAAACCCAGCTGGGTGCCGTCCCAATTCTTTAGGATAAATTCTTGTAGAACTCTGGAATGTAGCTGCCCCCATCTTACCGCCGGGAAAGAAGAGGTTAACAAACCGAGTGTCCTCATAGCTTGTCTTACTGATGGAATTTCCTCTGAACATAACATTCTGTAGGACCGTCACCTTGTGATGAGGAAGAATAATGACCTGTCGGATCGCATTGATCTCGAATCCTAGGTAAGTCATGACTTGCAAGGGCACCAGAGAGGATTTGTCGAGATTGATAATCCAACCTGCATGAGACAAAAATACAACTCTGTGTACTCACCTGTAGAGTTGGTATTATATGCAGACAGCACGTCCTGCTCCAGACATAGTCCTTACATGTGGGTATACCTCCGCCTTCAGCGCCGTGCACTGCAGAACATGAAGAAAACAAGCTCCTCCCGGCCGTACATATACCGGAGGACCTCCCACATATCCCCAGCATTGAAAAGCAGTGAGGAGAGGCCAGGAGAAACAACCACCCAAAACTGGCAAAACAAAATATCAAGTATAACAATCGCCAAACAGGATCCAGAACAAAGTGAAACCAGGGTGGGATGGAGCAGGACGTGCTGTCTGCATATAATACCAACTCTAAAGGTGAGTACTTCAGAGTTGTATTATTCTAAGCAGACAGCACGTCCTGCTCCAGACATAGTCCTTACATGTGGGACATCCAATAGCAGTGTCCGTAAAGAAGGGTGGGATCCCCAACAGAAGGCAACAGCAAGCCGTTTAAACAACTACGGCCTGCAGAACCTTGCAGCTGAGGCCTTAACATCAACCTTGTAAAACTTTGTAAAAGGTATGAACGGAAGACCAAGTAGCGGCCTTGCAAACTTGCTCCACAGAGGCCTGGTGCTGAAAAGCCCAAGAAGCCCCAACAGCTCTAGTAGAATGAGCAGTAAGACGAAAGGGGGGAGTCTTCCCCTTAGTAGTATAGGCTTGAACCACAGCCTGACGAATCCATTTACTGATGGTAGACTTGGCGGGAGCCAAACCTTTCCTAGGCCCGTGAGGCACAACGAAGAGAGCATCTGTCTTTCTAAATGCCTGAGTGGTAACCAGGTAAGACTTGACACACCTAACCACATCCAGGGAATGTAAAACCCTCTCTTTAGGGTTATTAGGATTAGGGCACAAGGAAGGAAGAACAATATCTTGATTCAAATGAAACGCAGACACAACCTTAGGCAGGAAGTCTGGCTTGAAGCGAAACACCACCTTATCCCGGTGTCTCTCAAAGTAGGGAGGCTGAATAGACAAGGCAGCCAACTCAGACACACGTCTAACCGAGGTAATGGCTACCAGAAAGACCACCTTGAGCGTGAGAACAGCAAGAGCTGCTTCATGAATAGGCTCAAAAGGAGGACCCTGTAGGGCCAACAAAACCAAATTCAGATCCCAAACAGGAACCATAGGTTTCCGAGGGGGGCGCACATGAGTGACCCCCTGTAAGAAAGTCTTGATAAGAGAGTGCTGGGCAAAGGTCTTCTGAAAGAAGATAGACAGGGCCGAAACCTGGCCCTTTAAGGTACTAAGCTTCAGACCTAAGTCTAGACCATGTTGTAAAAACTCCAGCACCCTGGAGACTAAGAATTCCCGGCAGGGAAGAGACCTGGATTCGCACCAGTCAATGTAGGCACGCCACACCCTATAATATATGGCAGAAGAGGTCTTCTTCCTGGCTTGGACCATGGTAGCCACTACAGAAGCGGACAAACCTTTTTCCTTTAAAATAGTGGTCTCAATAGCCAAGCCGTCAAAGCCAGAGTTAGTAAATTGGGATGGCGTAGAGACCCCTGAGTTAGGAGGTCTGGAATCCTTGGTAGATCGTACTGATCTACTGCCATTTGAACCACGTCTGCGAACCACACTCTTCTTGGCCACCTTGGGGCCTTGGGGCCACGCTGGGGCAGTTTGCCCCCTTTAGCAAAGATATCTAACCTTTCTCCAAACAGGCGCAGCCCTTTGAAAGGAAGCCCCGTAAGGGCCTTCTTGGCTACATTGTCAGCTGCCCACTGGCGTAACCAGACCGCTCAGCGTATGGCTACCACCAGAGCAGAGGATCTAGCACTCAGCTTGATAGCATCGTCCGATGCAGACAGTATATAATTGATAAAAGTCTCACAGGTAACCAAAGCATTGGCGGCATCGGACGGCAAGTAATTCGCCCCTTCAAGAGCAGTCTTAACCACAGTCCTGAGCGCCACCGCCGTGATGGCTAAGGCGCAAACCGGGCGGAGCGAGGCTCCCCCAAATGCAAAGGTATGACATGCCAATTGATCAACCCGTCGATCCTCCAGATCCCGCAGAGTAGTAGTGTCAGGGGAGTGCATAATCGAGGTATTGGACAGACCCAGGATCGGGGCATCGACTTCGGGCGGCGAAGTCCAACACTTGATCAGGGCAGCAGGGAATGGATACTTCTTATCCACAGTCTTAGGAACCCCCTGGAGTTTGCTGGGATGTTCCCACTCCTTTAAGACTAGATTATTAAAATGAGTTTGTTCAGGGAATTCCAACCGCACCTTAGCGGTATGGAACAGGTCACCTCTTTGCCGAGGAGCCGCAGGCGGGGGAGAGAGGGATAACACGTCAAAGATCTGGGCCAGCAATCTATCAACGTCATCCTGGGACCAAAGGTCAGAACCAGATTCAACCTGACTCCTGGACTCATCGTCGTAGGACCCCCAGTCAGAAAACAGTTCCCCTTCCTCTGAGGGGGAGTGTGCGTAGGACAAATGTAAATCATCCGAGTCTACAGGAAGAATAGTGGCTTCAGGTGGCGCTTTTTAGCGGTAGCCTTGCGCGCCAAGGAGCCAGCGACTAAACTTTCCACGCTAGCCAGTCTAGCGGCAAAGTCAGCATGGGAGTCCCCGCTAGGATTGGGGGTTAGGAGAAACAAGGCGAGGCGCGGGCCCAGCCTCAGAAGAGGTGGGTAGGCCAGCTAGCGCCTGCTGGGCACAAGGGACGCAGACCCGTGCATTGTCACCACTGCTAGGTAAGACCCCACAAGCTACACACAGACGGGCTTGTCCCGAAGGAACCCCGTTCACGATATCCTGAGATGCCTCCATATGGTGATTATTATATTTAATGTGCCAGTAGGGATTGATGCTGTAAAGCAACCCTGGATGCCCCAAACACCCGCTGGGAAGTGGGAGTGATTTGATTAAGAGATTCTGGGCCGGACTCTACAATGGGCCGGGAGAAGCCACCGAAGTCCGCGGTCTGAAAGACACAAGGGGAAAAGGGACGTCAGAGCCAAGCGCGAAGAAGTCAAGTTAGGAAAGGGATCGCCCATGAGGGCACTTACAGAACAGCGAGGGGAGGACCGTCTTCACCACGCGCATGTGAGAAGGAAATGGCGCCAAGCGAACCTCGAAGGGCGGGCCAGAGCGGACGATGACGCGGAGCGCGCCAAACCGCACCACGCCCCCCCCCCCCCCGGAGAGCGCGAAGCTCGAAGGCGCGCAGCCTATCAGAAGCGACAGATATTGTCAGGGAGACATCACCTCAGAGAGATCTGACAGGGTGAAAACAGTGATAGGACGCAAGCGTCTATCGAATAAAAACTGAAGTACGCGCCGAGTAATACATGAAGGCGCAGTAGGAAAGCAAAAGGCTGAGAGTGAAGCGCAGCTCTGACTCCAAGGACCAAATAACACAATGGTAGACTAGTGTGATCTAGCTCCGTAAGCACACTAGGTGCTGCCTACCTTCACCCGACCCGCGCAGCCCAGGCTGGGAGGCATTAATTCACAATGAGGACGGGTGGAAATAGTCCCGCAGGGCCTCGGGCTGTCAAGCCCCGCTCGCCTGCGAGAGCGTGATACTTCATGTCTTCGCAGTTCCAGCACTGCAGAGAAAACTGGGGGGGATTTGTGGGAGGTCCTCCGGTATATGTAGGGCCGGGAGGAGCTTGTTTTCTTCATGTTCTGCAGTGCACGGCGCTGAAGGCGGAGGTATACCCACATGTAAGGACTATGTCTGGAGCAGGACGTGCTGTCTGCTTAGAATAGGTGCATAGTCAAATGAAGGATCTTCATCAACCTGTCTTTTGATTGGGCGAACAACAGAAGATCGTCCAAATATGTGATCCCTGAGATCCCTTTGCACCTTAAGACAGCCAAAAGCTCTGCTAGAACCTTGGTAAATATCCTTGGAGCCGAAGCTAGGCCGAAAGGAAAGCAAACAAATTGGAAATGTAAGATCTGACCTCCGTCCTTTATTGCAAATCTCATAAAGGATTGAGCCAGAGGACTCATTGGGACATGCCAATAAGCATCTCTCAAATCTATTGAGGCCAAGTAAGCGTGTTTGGGGAGCATACTTCTTACAGAAAAAATTGTCTCCATTCTGAAATGTTTCTATTGGACAAGCAAATTTAGACTCTTTAGGTTCAGAATGAACCTGAAACCCCCTGAATTCTTCTTGACAAGACAAATGGGGGAGTAGAACCCTGTCCTCTGCAGATGCAGAGGCACTGGAACAATAACCCCCCTTGACTTCATGTCTGCCAGACTCAAAAACATTGCCTCTCTTTCCTCTCTCACACCTGGAAGAGGGGAAATCAAAAATCTTGATGGGGGATTCTGGGAAAAATCTATATGGAATCCTTCCGTAATGCCGCTTAAAATGAATGGGCACACCAACATGTCCCGCCAGACAGTGCAATACCTCTTGAGCCTGGCGCCAATCACATTGGCGTCATTGCTTCTTGGGTTTAGCCTGATAGGTGCCAAGGAAGGTGGAACCTTTAAATTTTCCCCTTCTGGAACTACTGACATAAGAAGAGGCCGCTCTGGATTTCTTAGGTGCTCCCCTATTAGGGAAGGGACGCCTAAAGTAGGTCCTAGGAAAAAATATACGATCAAATGAAGGCCTAGAAGCAACAGGAAAACCCTTATTCCTGTCCGCTGTGAAATCTAACACTTTGCTAAGATCTGACCCGAACAGATATTCGCCCTTGAAGGGCAACGCACAAAGCCTCATTTATGAACCAATATCACCAGACCAGGTCTTTAACCAAAGAGTCCTGCGTATGGAATTGGTCACAGCTAAACTCTGTGCTGAAAATCTGATTGACTCAGCCATGGCGTCTGTTACAAAGGCTGTAGCGGAGAAAAGCATGGGCAAAGCCTTAAATATCTTATCCATACTAGTTCTTTCCTGGAGAGAGTCCTTAAGCTGCTGCAACCAGAACCCCAAATTTCTGATAACACAATTGGAAGCAAAATTGGTTCTCAGAACATTAGATTGTACCTGCCAATCCTTCTTAAGGAGAGATTCCATCTTCTTGTCTAAGGGATCATTAAGAACCCCAAAATCTTCAAACGCTAAACCTGCTCTTAGAAATTTTGGCAAAAGGTGCATCCAACTTGGGACATTTTTCCCAAAGATGAGAATCATCTTCTGAAAAAGGATATCTGCGTTTAAGACTCCGTGAGGTAAAAGCCTTTTTAGATGGCTCTCTCCATTGATCCAAAATCATGTCTTTAAGATAGTCATGAAATGGAAATGTATAGGAAGAATCTGGAGCTAAATCCTGATAAAATGTATCTTGTGTAGATCTAGGCCCTGCAACCTTTTCCTCTATACCCATAGACAAATAAATCATGTGTAAGAGGAAGGGTAATTCTCCAGGAGGGAACAGAAATTTTGTTTTAATATCCGCGGAACCAGAGGCCTGATCCTCCTCAAATCTCTCCCTCTTCTGCATCCTCATCAGGAGTAAATGAATCCTGAGGGCAGAAGAAGGGAGCACTCAGCATTTGACCTGGGTAAAAGGAGGTATCAAAGGATGAACACGGTTGGGAAGGAATACTTTGATAATTGGTAGATTCTGGAGCCCTCTGAGCCATAGAAGAAGAAGAAATTTGGTCTTTAAGCTCCCTCATCATTTTCATCAGGTCCTCATTATGCTCTTTATTCACCACCTTGTTCGTGCAGATCTGACAAAGGGGTTTAGTATAGTTATCCTGAAGTTTCAAATCACATAACGGGCATCTACGACTCTTTTTACTGGATTTAGATCCGGAAGAAGAGGATTTAGATAAATTCTTGGAAGTTTTGTCCGGGGTCTTTGACTATAAGACAAAACAAAAAAGAATGGGATCGAGTATGCCCTTAATATGAAATAGTGAAAACCATATAAAGGGAAATAACAGGCTTACCAGAGCAGAGCTGGGCCTCCTCCCCCCAGAATCGGCAGTTGGCGGAATGCTGGAAGATTCTTGCTCCACATAGGAAATATCAGTGGCAAAATCTCCCATGGAATCTAAAAAGCCGTCCAGGCATTGTTCTGCCATAGTTCTGGATAGAGGCACTGAGCAAACAGTATACTAGACCCATTAAAATAGGGTAGGAACCAATTGCCAATACTTCCCATTAACCCTTCATAGTATAGGATGAAGGGGAGGCCAAATAGTACAATCCCCAGAAAACAGCGTGCTGTCCCTTTAATTAACAGAGCACGTGTATCTGGCAACCAGCAGGAAACCTAGGCGCCGGAATGCGACGTCGGTGCCTTGGACGGAAGAGACCATTCAATATCCGGGCTTTACTTTTTAAAAAATAGATTAGAAACAGCGTGCGCGCCTGTACCTTTCAAGAAGGCCTCACCGAAGCTCCCGCCGCCGAAGGTGCCCAGCCGTCTCCGCCGCCGTCGCTGGAGCCACCTCCGCTCCAGGAGCCGCAACCGCCGCTGCCGGAGCCGACCGTCCGCAGGTAAGGTAAAAAGCGGAAGAAGTTGCTGACGTCACTTCCCGCCCCTTAAACCGGACCTTCACCATGATTTAATGAAAAGCCCAAACTCTTAAAAAACAATTCCTCAGCATCTAAAATTAATATATTTTACATTTTTAGTCACTAATTTATTATACTTTCCCCCACTGGGCTGCAACTCTGTTCGGGAATTTAGGATACGGGCGCCGCCATCTTGACTCAGAAGCATCACACTTACTGAGGAGAGGAGAGTGGGATAAGGTACAGGGGGGCGGGTTATAGCTGTGCTTTGCTCAGACAGAGCAGAGCTGGGGTCAGGGAAAGGTCAGCAGTCCCAGAATGCAGAGCAGCACAGTCACTTCCTGTTTGCAGGCACTTCCTGTTTGCAGGCTGCCTGCAAAAATGGCAGCTTCCATAAGCCGCCATCTTGGATGTTTAAAGGCTTATAAAATGCAGTAGATGCAGGTAGGATGATTTTTAATGTGAGCAATCTGTATGTACAGTGTGGGGGAAACATATAAGATAGGCTCTTATTCAGAGTGAAGGTCCGCTTTAAAGGCACAGCACATATAAAAAATATATATATATATTTTTTTATTTTTTTTTTACAAAAAAAGCCCAACATAACTTAAGGGTCCGGTAACCCTGGTCTCAACCTGCATAATTGTCCTCAAAAGAGGAAAATACTCACTTACCCCACCATATACAAAGAAAGAGATCTGGCCACAAAATCTCCTAGGGTATCCCGGGCCCCAGACATAAGTTAAAGTCTTCGGGACCGGGAAATGGACCTCCTGCTTAGGCCCACAGCACCGGAAAATACTCACCTGAACCCATCGGTCCAGGAGCCAGTGGTCATGTTCCTTCCTCTGGAGGAACACGGAAACAACTGGCGAAGGGAGGGAGGAGCCAAGACTTTATGCCGGTGGTCATGTGTTCCAGTTGAGGGGAGGCGCCCGGAGGTCTCATGCGTATGCTGCCCGAAGGATGTTTTGAGAAAAAATTCTTAAAAAAAGGTGCCGTATATAAATAACGGGGCCCGATTTATCAAGCACTTTCTGTCAGACAATGCCATTTCAGTACAAATTAGAGTAGTGCAAAATATGATTTATACATTTTTCAGCATGTTGCTGCACTGCTAATGTTTTAGTAAATGTGCTTCTTGCAGTGCAGCAACAACTGCAACAAAAATCAGGCTGTTAGGGTATAATGAATGGGCAGGTCTGTACTAACCCCAGGCCTAGGTTTATCTCCAGCCGGTACAAAGCCCAAAACCCACTCTCGCCATGGTTAGCCCCGGCGGCATACTCACTCCTCGTGCTGGCAATACTCCCAGTCGTGGCGCTCATGTTTGCAGCCGAACAGGTTGGGCCACATGTCGCGCTTGCACTGCATGTACTTGATGAGGTGATGGGCGCAGTAATCCCGCTGCATGACCGGAAGCTGCGCCAGGTTCATCTGCTCTTGAGAGGCCACCATCACTGCCAAGAGAGGGGAGAGCAGTTAATGGGAGATCCATTTACACACAGTTAAAGGAGAGAGCAACTCCCCAACATTCATCCACCATCACTGCCAAGAAAGGGGAGAGTGGTTACTGGAAGATCCACCAACACACAGCTAATGGAGAGAGAAACTCCCCAACATTCAGCCACCATCACTGCCGAGAGAGGGGAGATCGGTTACTGGGAGATCCACCAACATCCAGCTAATGGAGAGAAAAACTCCCCAACATCCAGCCACCATCACTGCCAAGAGAGGGGAGAGTGGCTACTGGGAGATCCATTGGCACACAGCTAATGGGGAGAGCAGCTCCACAACATTCAGCCACCATCACTGTCGAGAGAGTGGTTACTGGGAGATCCACCGACATTCAGACCAGCCCCCCGACATTCATTCACCAATCACAACTCCCAAGGGCAGACAGAGAAAGGGTCCCATAGCAAAAGTCACAGGGCAGGTGCGCACCCTGCTAGAGGGAAGCGCGAGACGCGGCAGCGGCCCGCGCATGTGCCGTTGGAACGGGGTTAAGGTAAGGTTTCTGGGCTTCCTGGGGGGTTTCACCCCGCGGGACATCCCGATTTTGGATGCCCCGTGGGGAGGGATCTGATCGGCCCGGGAATCTTATAGATTCCTGGGCCGATCCCCCCTGGGTGTTGGTCCACTTTAATGAAGCCCAAACCCTTAAAAAATTATTCCCCAGCATCTAAAATGAATATATTTTAAGTTTTTAGTCACTAATGTATTATTCTTCCCCCCACTGGGCTGCAACTCTGTTCAGGATTCTAGGATATGGGCACCGCCATCTTGCCTCAGAAGCATCACACATACTGAGGAGAGGAGGATGAAGTGCAGGGGGCGGGGTTATAGCTGTGCTTTGCACAGACAGAGCAGACCTGGGGTCAGGGAAAGGACAGTAATCCCAGAATGCAGAGCGGCACAGTCAGCAGACACTTCCTGTTTGCAGGCTGCCTGATGCCCGATGAGCCGCCATCTTGGATGTTTTTAAAGGCTCAGAAAATGGATGATTTTTAATGTGGGCAATCTGTATGTACAGGGTGTGGGAAACATATAAGATAGACTCTTATTCAGGGTAAAGGTCCGCTTGAAAGTATAAATACTTCAGAGCCAGCACATTAGCTATATGTATCTGGGGAACCCCTATTTGGGATACCCTGATTCACCATGTATACTTAGTGATTTTTTGGCGCATATAAGGGACATGGCAGAATCTCCGCACTCCATGCCGGTTCTCATTGTAAGATGCCCCCTCGGAACAGAACAAAACCCAGGAAAAATGCCGGGTTTAAAGCAGGGGAAGGCAGCTTGCACCCGCCCTCTCGTGCCAAAGGCTTGGTAGCAGCTATATGTACACCCTGACAACTCCCCAACCCAGGGCTTACTGGGACCGTCACACCCCCAGAACCAAAGTGCTTGCTGGGTAATGTCCAGCCTAACATACATGTGACAGGCCATGCTGGAACTTGTAATCCCTTCCCCGATATATAAATGGAGGCCACATACCCCTCTCCTGGAACTGCGGCCCCTCAGGGCTGGTCGGCATAGTTATGGGGTCCGGCTCGGGTTCCCCCCAGTATCTCCGTGCCAGGTGAGCGCCCATCTCTGCAGACACCCGAGGGTCACCTCCGCCAGCAGCTATGACACGGGACGCTCGCCTTTCCTTACGTACAGCACGTTATATCAAACTATGTCTGTGGACCTGGAGCCATTTTGCCTAAGCCGATTGTATAAATACAAATAGGGATTGGTCTACACTAAAATGTCCGTTGCTAATAATTGTTAGGAGACAATTTTACAGAGCGATGACCACCAAGCTGCAACAAGGAAAAGAGCAACGGCGAACGCTACAGCGACGGTGGAAGTGTCTCTAGCGCCGCCGCAGACAGGTGGTGGATCTGCAGCCTCGGCCTAAATCAGGAGCGCGGATGACGTAATGAGGGTAAAAGGCTTCCATCCTGTTGCCCATAGCAACTTACTCGCAACACCATCACAACTCACATGCTTTACATTGATACCCGAGCAGAGCTGCCCAAAGGAATCTGCCGAGTTGCTGGAAAGTAGTTACACAACCTGAAGCAAGAACGCTTTCAATGACGTGGAGGCTGATTCACTACTAACGCCAGGTATCGTCAGATGAGCACCTGTATAGCGGCGCTTAGAGCGACCACTAGTGGATGCTGCAAGCGGGTATCGGGAGCTGTAACATCATACCTCCCAACTTTTGAAAGCCGTAAAGAGGGACACGAGAAGCCACACCCAGTTACGCCCTTAAAGGGAAACACCACCTAAGAATGAAATAGGGCATCTCTCATTGCAGCCAGTGAGGGGCATCCTTCGTTACAACCAGTTAGGGGCGACACATACACGGACACACATAAACTCACCAGTGCAGGCGATTTCCCCTCCTGCTCGATCTCCAGTGAAGCTCTTTCACGGACTCCCGCCCACCTTCAGCTCAGCGGCAGCAGCAAGCTTCTTCCTGGAGTCCCTCCCTCACCCACTGAACCACCAATGAAATTAAAGAAGAGAGAAAAAAAAAAGAACCTGACTCCCGGCTGCCGCCGCCTCTCAGGTGCCTGCTGCCACCAGCCCAGAGTGAGCAGCGCTCACACTGAGAGGCCGCGGCAACCCTCCAGACGACAGAGTGGGACATAGCCGCTACGTGTCGGACAGAGCGGCGACAGCGCGAAACAAGCGCATGCGCCGTGGGTCGCAGGACCAATTGTCAAAAATCAGGACTGTCATGAGAAAATCGGGATGGTTGAGGGGTATGGTAACATAGCAACTTGGTCGCTGTAGTAACCTGGCCGGCATTGATGAATGAGATGTATGTTGGGCGTTCTAACACCAGTACAGTGCTGCAAGGAGCGAAAGGTAGCGCCAGCTCATTGCGACCAACTCTCAGCGACTCACACCATATTCAACAAAAAAGCACACACAGCGTCGGCACTCTGGATCTGGTTGCTATAGCATAGAGTTTCAGACGCTGTGTGATTAAAGTCTGTTTTTGAACACACATCCACCAGTAACAAAGCGAAAACACATGGAATGACATTGTTATAACACTGTAATAATGACACTTTAGTGCCAGACCTGTAAATGCAATTCTGCATAAAAATATTAAATAATAAAGTTTCTAAAAGTGTTTTCTGCCAGGAGAGGTCACACAATGATTTGAGCAAAAAAACAAAATACGCCAAACACGATATTTATACACAACTAATGAAAGCTCATTGAAATGTATGGAAGAGCCCTACAGAGCGACAGGTGCTACATGGCGCTCTGCAACCTGGAGCACCGGTGCTATACGCTGAGCCGCCTGTAATAATACACTGGACGCTACATGACGCTGTTACAGTCGCTCACCGGATTTGCTTTTATAAATGTGGTTTTGCATATAGCACCCGGCGTTTACCAGATGCTGCCTGCCGCTATGAGGCATTACCTGGCGCTATCCGTTCTTAAATGACCCCCCTAGTGAAGGAGCTCCGAATAAACTAAAGGAAGTCTGAGAAGCCTGTTACCAGCAATATGCTTCTCATAACTGTGAGTATGCCAGGGAGCATCTTGTCATCACATGGATTTGTGTTATGAAATAACTGACTGGTTTCTGTGTTTTGGGAAATTAGTGGCTCTTATGTAAAGTAGATTTCCCTGGCAGCAGAGGAGAAGCTCTTGTATGGAAAAGTATCACTACTAGAAAGTATACAACAGATTATCAGTAGTGTCAGTGCTGTTTCAGTCTCTGCTGCATTCACATTGACCACAGATACATCTAGAGATTAAAGAGGACCAAAACCCAGGATCTGCACTCTCCTGATTTTTGTTCCTCTTCCACTGGAGCACCATGATTTGTGGGCGCTTTCTATGCCATAGATAAAGGAGCACTATCGTGAAAAAATGCTAAAAATCCATATAAATACTATATGCTGGATGGGTAGGAGGAGAGGTCACCTATACTCTCAACATCAATAAATATCCAGCCAGGCTTGTTTTTTTTGGAAGAAAAAGTAAATCAGGGGTTACAGGTTCTGATAGACTAGGCCTGTTACCCCTGTATTTTATTCCTACCATGAGAGAATAAGCCACAAGCTTGGAGTGACCCCCTCCTCTCATTAGCTGTTATAAGTAAATAAGTTAAGTATTTATATGAATTTTTAATTTTACACAATTTTGCAGTAGTGCTCCTTTAATGAGCGGCATATAGAATTGAATGGAGGGGAAATGGCAGGCATTCCCGCAATCGCTTTCCTCCAGATGTGGGACTGCGCTGCAATATTAAAATGATTCCAGAAATGACACTATTGCCTCCACATATGCCATAGCATCATTGGCGAGGTAAGCATGGCTAGCCCTTTAGGGTGTGCAAACAGTGGTGGCACAGGACGCCAACACAATCGGGGATCAAGATATTCAGGTGCCATTCTAGACAGAAAACTGGCTCAGCGGGTTGCCTTAGGTATTCTCTATCTTTTCTGAACCTCCCCACCTTTTCTTTTACACTTCCCCTCTATCGCCTCGTCTCTGTCTTCCTCTCTTTTTCCACATTCTTTCTTCCTTTTGTCTGTTTTGTTCTGTCTCTTTTTTCTGCTCTGTGATCTCAATTTTTCCTCTCTCTTTTCCTTTTATCTGCCTTTTCCTTTTTTTCATTCTTGTCTTCCTCTCTTTTTCTATATTTTCTCTTTCTTTGTCTTTCCCCTTACCTCTATATATTTTGTGTCTCTGTTTTTTTTTTTCTTCTTCCTCTTTGTATTTTTCAGCCCCCCAACCTCTCTCTTTTTAATGCTATCCTTTTCCTTCCCTTTATAACATCTTCCTCTTTTGACACATTCCCTCATTTTCTTTTTCACCCTGCATTGCTTCTCTCTTCTTTTTTGTGTTTCTTTTTCTCATCTGACTGTGAAATTATATATATTTGCTGCAGGCTCAGGTGGTTCCCCCGGGTGACCCACTGCTGCTAGAGACATCGGTTCCCTTAGAGATCATTTAGGTCAGATATTCTGCTAAAACAGGCATGGGATACTGATTACTTTCAGTTTAGACCCCTGCTTGCTACAGATTGGCCTCGATTCAATAAAGGTAGAAAAAAATCCTCATGGTAGTGAAAAGCACTTCTGTGAGTACTCACCTGTAGAATTGTTTTTGTTCTTGCATGGCACGGCCCACTTCGGAATTCATAACAGTTGGGTTATTCCGCCACAAGGTGGTGCAGTGGTACTGCAGAAAGCTGTGGCACCTCCCAGCTCCCTATAAAAACGAGATTAACTAACAAGTTCCCAGCATAGACAAGCAGTGAGACAAGAAGCCGGGAGAGAATAAAGGTAAAAAAAAAAAACCAATTTAACTTGGAACAATCACCATAAAGAGGCAACCAAGAATAACGATAACAAGGGTGGGGCGAAGTGGGGCGTGCCATGCAAGAACAAAAACAATTCTACAGGTGATTACTCACAGAATTGCTTTTTTCTTTATTGCATGGCACGGCCCGCTTCGGAATTCATAACAGTTGGAACATCCAAAAGCAGTGTCCAAAAGTAGGGTGGGATCCCCAAAGAGTAACGGGCAGTAGTTCAAGTCATTACTGCCTGAAGCACTTTGGGGCCAAAAGCAGCATCCGCTGAGGCCTTAACATCAACCTTGTAAAACTTGGAAAAAGTATGAACAGAAGACCAAGTAGCGGCCTTACAAACTTGTTCAACAGAAGCTTGATGCTGAAAAGCCCAAGAAGCACCAATAGCACGAGAGGAATGATCGGTTATTCTAAAGGGAGGTTCCGTCCCCTTAGCAGAATAGGCTTGAACTACCACCTGATGGATCCACTTGCTGATAGTGGATTTAGCCGGAGGCAGACCCTTGTCCAGAAGTGAGAACAAACAGAGCATCAGACTTCCTGAAAGTCTCAGTAGCAACCAAATAAAACTTCAGAGCCCTGACCACATCCAGGGAGTGCAGTGTCCGCTCCTTGGAATTAGCAGGATTAGGACACAATGAAGGCAAGACAATAGGCTTGATTCAGAGACACATTCGTCCGAACTTCCGTAGCTGTCTGTAAAAGTTTTGGTGGGTGTTTGTCATTTTTTTGTTTTTTTTTCGTACATTTTTCATTCGTACGAACGTTCGGGAAGATGCGTATATGCTCTTTCGAAAAACGGAAGCAAATCAGAAGTTTCTCGTTCATTCGGGAGCATTTTTCCTCAAAATCTGAAATTTTTCGTCCGTTCAGAAAGTTTTCGTTATTGCAGTGGGCTTGCGATTAATTCAGAGAGCTGATTGCCGAACCACTCCCGGCACCTTTTAGACGTCGGAACTAGAGCCATGGAAGAGTCTACTGCCTTTGAGGAGCATGAGGATCTGCAACTCATGGGAATTGAGATCGTCCGGAGGTCACAGACCAGACTGCATCGGCGGCGACGCATGGACATCAATAGCATGCATGATGTTGAGCTGTTCGAGCTGACCAGGCTTAATCGCGCTTCCCTCCATAAATTGTATAGTGAGCTGCGGCCATGGTTAGCCCGCACCACAAGGAAGGGGCAAGCAATTTCAGGTATGACCAAGATGCTTGGCTGCCTGCAATTTTTGGCGAACGGCTCATTCCAGAGGCTGGGTGCCCTCTCCGTGGGGATCTCTCAACCCTAACTCGGAAATATATTTGTTTCCCTGAGGATATGGTAGCCCGAAACGCCATTAAGCTGGCATTTTATAATATCGCCGACATGCCCAACGTCATGGGTGCTATTGACTGCACACACGTTGCCCTCGTCCCGCCAGCAGTCGACGAGTATATATACAGGCAAGTTGTGGCTTCCATTGTATCTAAATGTTTGGTTGTCCCTCCTTTGGCCAATAACATTATTTGTATTTCTCATCCTTGTTTTCAAACCATCATTGTGAATAGTCCCTCCTTTTAAGCAGAGCATCCTTGCCCTTATTTACTCCATTTTTAGACTCCCTTATTGTGAATAGTCCCTCCTTTTAAGCAGAGCATCCTTGCCCTTATTTACTCCATTTTTAGACTCCCTTTTTGTGAATAGTCCCTACTTTTAAGCAGAGCATCCTTGCCCTTATTTACTCCATTTTTAGACTCCCTTATTGTGAATAGTCCCTCCTTTTCATTAGCCACTCTATGTTGCTAGTCTCTCCTTTTACATATTCCCTCATTGCAATCAGTCCCTCCATGATAATGCTTCCTCGTTGGCAAGCGTGTATGTGCAACAATGGACCTTCTTTTTCCATTCTTTGCCAACTTTGGCCCAAGTCAAACATTTTAAAGTGTACTTGAAAGAGAACAAGTCACTCAACCTTGTAAAGGCTCGAACATACATCTTCTTTTGTTGGCTACTTAAATGTAAGGTAGTTGTTTATTGTTAGTTGTCTGGATGTTAACGTTTGACTTAGCCTGTTAGAAGTGAGCGTTGGATTCGTGGCCTTATTTTTTTTTATTTGGTTTTATGTTTATTTTTGTCACAGAAATAGGAAAATGGGCCACTCACTGAATGTGCAAGCAGTGGTGGCCCAGGACATGCGTTTTCTGAGCGTCCTGGCAGGCTACCCTGGTTCAGCCCATGATGCCTACATCCTGCGCAGTTCTGGATTATTCCGGCGGTTTGAGTCAGGAGAATTTGCGGGTGCATGGCTCCTTGGTAAGTTGAGTCCAATTACCGATTTAGAATTTATATGTGTGGCTTGAATGTTTGTGGGAGTCACCTTTCCTCCACGATGCCTTGCCCATCACCTTGGGAACATGTGTAACCCGACTGGACCCATTACTTGATCCAAACTACATTGGCTGCAAAATTTATAGTCCTGCATTGTTTTAACTCCAAAGTGTAATGAGAGCAAAAGTCAGAAACAGTCTTCAAAACACTTTGACATCCAAATCTGTTAGGGACTTTAGCAGAGGGTCTGCGCCATCTTTGCTTACATGCATTTCACTTACTGAGTAGAGGGGAGCGGGATAAAGTGCAGGGGCAGCCTTACACCTGTTTTGGACTAAGCCAAAACAGAAAATGGGTCAGGTAAAGTTAAACCATAATACATTGTTCTGCAGCACAGACAGGAAACAATAGCTGCTAACAGTCTGCCTGATTACCCAGCATCCACAGTATTATTGACCTACTTTGGGCCCCCATCTCTCATATATGTATGCTCATGTTTGGGTGACAATGTCACATACCTCATTAATATTTTTTTAAAAGCAATTTAGCGCTGCAATGTCTGAATTAATGGTAATATTAGTTTCCCTTACATTGTTGTAGGCGATTTGGGGTATCCACTACTCCCGTGGCTGATGACTCCGGTCCTCCGGCCACAGACTCCAGCCCAAGAGGCCTACAATCGTGCCCATAGAAAGACCAGGGCAGTGGTGGAGAGGGCCTTTTGACTCCTGAAGACCCGTTTTCGGTGCTTGGACCACACTGGGGGCTCCCTGCAGTATGACCCTAAAAAGGTCATTGATATCATTATGGCATGTGCAGCGCTGCATAATTTTGCTATTCTGCAAAGGGTCCCCCGATATGTTGATTGCCCACCCTCTCCACCCTCCGATGAGCCAGACGACACCTATGTGGGCCAGCCAAGTGCGTCTGGGCAAGCCGTGCGGGCCAATTTAATAGCCACACATTTTGCCTAATTTATGGGTTTGGATGTGTTTTTTTGGACTTGGTTATTGTTTATTTTTTGATTTGGTTTTGGTATGTATAATTTCATTATGAATAAAACAATAATGAATTTGTGCAAAAAAACAACAACAATGTTTGTGGACTTATTTGGAGACATTTTTTTTTTGTTTTTTTTTTTTTGGTCTACTTGAACTAATATTTCTCAATCAAAACACCACAGACATAAACTTGGTGAAACCAAAATATTTACTAGTTTGTAAAATGTTTCTGGCATACAAACTGAATAGGAGGTGAGTGCCCCTCACAGACTTTGGGGCCAGATATGTACATGAAATTGTTTGAAAAACATGTTCCAAAACATAAAAATTGACACAAATAAGCCCTCTCCTGCTTGCCCACATTTTCAACAGACACAGGTTTGAAGCAAACCTAGCTATGCCACATCTACACCTGTAAGTCAATGGCCCACCCAAACCAGAACAGCCAGTCCCAATCCAGTATAATCACAGCCAGGGTCCAAGGTCGGGGCCCAGAATGTCACCCAATCATGCCGCCAAACATGAGGAGCCACCACAAATGATATTGTGCCCAAGACAGCCACGCCACAGCTTAAGAGGCCGCTTCAGTGAGTCTTGGGCTCTGGCATTGGCTAGTGGGCTACCTCACGCCTTGAATGACCTATATGGGGGCAAATCCAAAACAACCTAGCAAGAGCAGCGCAAAATGGCAGATTTTTAGCCCTCACCAGACAAGTCAATCCAGTGGGGATGTCTCACAAAGATGTGGAACAAATATAGGCCAAACACACATTAATATTGGTGATGCCCATAGAACCCAGGTTGGGGCCCTTGGGGGGGGGGGGCCCTAACCTGGGCCTGTGTGGCATTCAGAATCTACAACTGTTCCAAAATGTTTCTTTGGTTACTGTGCATTTCGGCCATGCCTGACCTGATTTCGGAGGTCAAGTTGGCCATGTGGCTGTTATGGGTCCTCAATTCAGTCAGCACGGCACTGAAGGTAGTATTTAGGGACTCTAATTGGCCCCTAAGATGCTCTTGATTTTGCTGATTTTGGCGACGAAAAAGCCGCCTCTCTTGGTGCCATGCTGACTCCATCATCTGCACGCCCCTCCCCTGGGAAACTGGGCGACGTTGCTGAGTACACCACCCAATTCCCCGGGTTGTGGGGCATGCAGATGATGTTGCTCGAGGACCCCCAACAGCCACAGGTATGCTCGCCAAATCCTCAGCAGCAGATCTGAAACTGGGGACTGGAGGGTCAGTCTCTGCATGCTGCCCCCGATGTGCAGGCAGCATGCAGCCAGCTTCCCTCTGCTGCTGAGGATTTGGCGGAGAAACATTTTGGGACAGTTGCAGATTCTGGCCCAGGGGAAGATCTTCATCATCTCCAAGGAAGCTTCCATCTTCCTCCTGCTCCTGGATTTGCTCCATCAGTGTGTGGCTCTGTTGGGGAAATGTAAAAAAAAAAAAGGTTCAGTGTGGGGAATACATATATAAATCATACAAGAAAAACATGGCAAGCCACATGCATACACAACAGCATGGAAAAACACTTACCGTAGATATCGGATCCTGGGTCCTATGCAGTGCGGAAGAAGACGGCAGCGGTAACATGGCAGAGGAGTCCCCACTAGCTGAGGGATGATGCTGGGCTGTATTAGAAGAAAAAGAGCTATGAAAACACACAACTATGCATTGTTGATGTTTAAGCACACTTATGCTAAGCAAAGAAACGTGGCCAAGCAGGAATGGCCACTCCCACAACGTGGCCACTTGGCCTTCACTCGGAATGCCATTACATTAGTGCATGGATTGTTAAACCAGACTAGACACATTGGTCACGTGTCCAAAAACAAACATGCAAGTAATGGCTGCTGTGTGAGTTGCCACATCCCTTTTAGGCGATGAAGTTAACACACTAAGGTGCAAAATAGCAGTTACAATATGATTCTGGTGGGAAACATTGTATCTCTGAAAACATTTGTAGCAAACCATCTTAATCCGTTGGGCAACCAACCCAGCTCTTACCAAATTGACCAACAGCCAAAGATATTAGTGTGGCGTGTGCTTGTCAATTAATACATAGCACACATTCCTTTTCTCCACTCCTAAGTTTCATAGTTTTCTGTAATTTACTTAAACGTCATGTATGTGGGTGTCAATTTGCACATTACCAGTCCACACACATTACACACCCTGGTCAAAGTGAGCACTCCACTAAAAGCAACACCCTAGAGCCATGTGTTTAGCTAGGCCTTGCAGCCACCCCCTAGAGCCATGTGTTTAGCTAGGCCTTGCAGCCACCCCCTAGAGCCATGTGTTTAGCTAGCCTTTGCAGCCACCCCCTAGAGCCATGTGTTTAGCTAGCCCTTGCAGCCACCCCCTAGAGCCATGTGTTTAGCTAGCCCTTGCTGCCTATGTGTAGGTTTACACACATTTTTGGGTTCATTCACACATTACTAACCTGCTGGAATTGGCGGGTTGTCGGTGTCCTGCTGGCCCAGGTGTCCCTGTAAGGCCATAGGATGGAGCAAGCCCAGAACCATCTCCTCAGCTTGGGTAAATCTCATTTTTGTTGGAAATCCTCCGCCAGTTTTTTCGCTGTAAAACATAGTAAGCATAATTAAGCGCACTGATGGATATACAAGAATAATAAAAACCCACAAATAAGCTAGGTACCTGTACAGCTGCCTGTTCCACATCTTTGCGTTCCTCACCCGCTGCATTGACTTGCCTCGTGAGTTCTTCCAAAATCTCTGCTTTGCGCTGTTTGCTGGTGGTTTTGGATTTGCTCCCATATAGGTCATCAAAATATAAGGTGAGCCCACTAGCCAATGCCAGAGTTTGGGACTCACCAAAACGGCCACTCAAGTGTCCTCGGCGCAATGTGTGCCCTCTTTGGGGTGGTTGTGGCTCCTCAGTGCTTGGTGGCAAATGGGGTGACATTCTGGGCTGGGGGAATGGAGGAGACCTCAAGGACTGGAGGCTGGCTGTGGATCGTACTGGACTGGGAAAGGGACTGGGTGTTCGGGGCTGGGTGGCCACTGAAGTTGCAGGTGTCGATGTGGCATAGGGGGAATGCATGACAACCTGTGCCGGAGGAGAATGTGGGCGAGCAAGAGAGGGTCTGGGCGAGCTGGAGCTGCTGCTTTGAGCCCTGTGGGTCTGTGGGGCCTTGGAGGTCGTTGGCTGGGGTGAGGCATATCTGGTGGTTCGCACACTCTTGGCCTTTGCTTTGGAGCCACATGCGGGGGGGAGGGGGCCGTTGGCCCAAAGAATGTATTGTTGCCACTTCTTGATAGGCATTTCTGATTTCTTGCTATGTTTGATTTCTGTTTTGTAGACCATGCTGGAGCGCACTGGTACGACTACCTGCCCAACTCGTTTGAGAAACGAAACGTCGCCCTGGAGATCATCTCAGAGATCCAACATCAGACCGACACCACCTTCACCCACACACAGATAATGCAGCATTGGTCGGACCTGAAGCGACTGCACATGCCCCGGGTGCGGAGGTTTTTCGGGATCCATTTCCCAAGTAAGTACATAGCGCTTGCATGCAAGATGTAACTACGACAGAAGTTAGGCCTTTTCTTTATAATGCCTTTTCTTTGGTAGTGTTGGAAATGGATTACCATATTCGCCGCACCCGGAGGCGCACAGGCCGACCAGTGCTGCATGATTCTGCAGCTGGGAGTGAAGGTGGTGGATCTCCAGGGCGACGGGCCGACCCCTCCTCTGTGGCCTCCTCAGCCCAGCCCCTGGACCTTACCACAGAGGAGGGGCGGCACAGCGTGGGCAGAGAGTCGTACCCTGCCACGCATGCGGGAGCCTCTGGTATGTCCCTCTTCATGTATACGCACACACATATACATGCTATCTCCTACCCAACTGATTCCTTTCATCTGTTTATCTAGATGCTTCTGGAGCGGGTGAGGAAGTGGAAGAGGAGGCAGCAGATGTGCTCCAAGCAGAAGCTGGAGAAGGTGAGTGATGTGAACCAGACTTGGCAAAAGACATTTTCAGACTGAGGAATTTGACCATAAAACTGAACATATTTCCCATGTTTCTACAGGCACTTCTTCACAGCAGAGCCAGGACCCAGGACCTCAGCGTGTTGTCCCCAACGAGTCAGCTCGCGGCCACCAACCAAGTAAGTAGTCAGGGCATTATTAGCATTTATGTGGTACTTGACATCAACACACAGATACATCAAGCCCTAGCCAATGGCAATATAAGAGTGACCTGTGGCCACTTCCTTAGCTTAATGACTTGCCAGAATTACATATGTAGCCTTGATTTATTTGTGTAACTTCAAAACATTCAATCCACAGGTGGCAAACATGTATTGGTATGAATCTAATGTTTTTTTCTCCATTTGTTACAGGGACCACACGGCAACAAATTTTGGAAATGAATAGGAGGGTCCTTGCGTTGGTGGCCGATATGAAGGTGATGGTTGACTCGTTGGGGACAACAGAAGAAGACGAAGAGGAGTAAAGTCCTGGGTCCTGGCCCTGTTCTGCTGAGGCACATTTTAAAATTGTTTTAATAAAAAAAAAAAAGAGTTTTATTTGCCAAGAGCAAAAAATGTTTTAAAATTTTAAAACCAAAAAAAAAAATTAATAGTAAAAAAGTTTTAAAGAAACCAACGTTTCAGTGTCATTTCTGGTAACACATACATTTACAAAAAATAAAGGGGAAAATACTTATTTTGAGGTCAAGATTCAGATGTCCATGAAGGGATTTGGGTAAGTTTTAGGGACCTAAAATGGAAGAAGAACCTAAGCGCTAAGTGATTTGGGTAAGTTTTAGAGTGCTAAAATGGAAGAAGAACCTAAGCGCTAAGTGATTTGGGTAAGTTTTAGGGACCTAAAATGGAAGAAGAACCTAAGCGCTAAGTGATTTGGGTACGTTTTAGGGTGCTAAAATGGAAGAAGAACCTAAGCGCTAAGTGATTTGGGTAAGTTTTAGGGACCTAAAATTGAAGAAGAATCGAAGCGCTAAGTGATTTGGGTAAGTTTTAGGGTGCTAAAATGGAAGAAGAATCTAAGCGCTAAGTGATTTAGGTAAGTTTTAGGGTGCTAAAATGGAAGAAGAACCTAAGCGCCAAGTGATTTGGGTAAGTTTTAGGGTGCTAAAATGGAAGAAGAACCTAAGTGATTTGGGTAAGTTTTAGAGACCTAAAATGGAAGAAGAACCTAAGCGCTAAGTGATTTGGGTAAGTTTTAGGGTGCTAAAATGGAAGAAGAACCTAAGCGCTAAGTGATTTGGGTAAGTTTTAGGGACAGAAAATGGAAGAAGAATCTAAGCGCTAAGTGATTTGGGTAAGTTTTAGGGTGCTAAAATGGAAGAAGAACCTAAGCGCTAAGTGATTTGGGTAAGTTTTAGGGACCTAAAATGGAAGAAGAACCTAAGCGCTAAGTGATTTGGGTAAGTTTTAGGGTGCTAAAATGGAAGAAGAACCTAAGCGCTAAGTGATTTGGGTAAGTTTTAGGGTGCTAAAATGGAAGAAGAACCTAAGCGCTAAGTGATTTGGGTAAGTTTTAGGGACCTAAAATGGAAGAAGAACCTAAGCGCTAAGTGATTTGGGTAAGTTTTAGGGTGCTAAAATGGAAGAAGAACCTAAGCGCTAAGTTATTTGGGTAAGTTTTAAGGTGCTAAAATGGAAGAAGAACCTAAGCGCTAAGTGATTTGGGTAAGTTTTAGGGTGCTAAAATGGAAGAAGAACCTAAACGCTAAGTGATTTTGGTAAGTTTTAGGGTGCTAAAATGGAAGAAGAACCTAAGCGCTAAGTGATTTGGGTAAGTTTTAGGGACAGAAAATGGAAGAAAAACCTAAGCGCTAAGTGGTTCGGGTGAGCTTTAAGGGGTCCAAAGTGAAAAGGCAGGATAGCGCTAAGTGGTTAGGGTGAGCTTTAAGGGGTCCAAAGTGAAAAGGCAGGATAGCGCTAAGTGGTTAGGGTGAGCTTTAAGGGGTCCAAAGTGAAAAGGCAGGATAGCGCTAAGTGGTTAGGGTGAGCTTTAAGGGGTCCAAAGTGAAAAGGCAGGATAGCGCTAAGTGGTTCGGGTGAGCTTTAAGGGGTCCAAAGTGAAAAGGCAGGCTAGCGCTAAGTGGTTAGGGTGAGTTTTTTTGTATTATAAGTGATGTGAGTGAAATTATGTATGCGAGCACTTTAATGAGGTAAGTTTGTAGTGCGCAGCCGCAAGATCGTAAGAATTTCGTCTGGACTAATATTTTTGTAAAAAGTGAAGCAGGATGTATCGGGAAGCGGAAAGGATTCGTGTGAAGATACGATGGAAAAAGGGCAAAAACAAAAGGCTACGTTGTTAGCTGAGAAAATGAATCTGAAAAGTCTCGATTGAAAATGACATCCTTGTACGCGTACTCTGGCATACGAGCGGACAGAAGCTTTACGGAAGGTTTACGAAGCATGCTTGGAATCGCTCGCACATTCATACGAGAGCGGGAACTTTTGAAAATGATACGACGACGGCACGAAATCGGAAGTTTTTTTGTGTCTCTCTGAATCGAGGCTAATGTCCTGATTAAGATGAAAGGCAGACGCAACATTAGGCAAGAAATCTGGCTTAAGTCGAAACACCACCTTATCCTGATGCCGCTCAAAATAAGGAGGTTTGATGGAAAGTGCCGCTAGCTCAGAAACCCGCCTTACAGAAGTGATAGCCACCAAAACGGCTACCTTAAGAGTCAAAATGGGCAAGGTAGCCTCCCGGATAGGCTCAAAGGGAGGCCCCTGCATAGCAGACAACACCAGATTCAGATCCCAGACTGGTAGCAAAGGCTTACGGGGTGGATGCACTTGAGAAACACTCTGGAAAAAAGTTTTAATCAGCCGGTGATTGGCAAAAGATCTTTGGAAAAAAATTGCCAGAGCTGAAACATGGCCTTTGAGGGTACTAAGTTGAAGGCCCAAATCCAAACCGTGTTGCAAGAATTTCAGAATCCTGGGAATAGAAAACACCCTACAGGGAAAAGACTCACACTAGGCAATGTAAGCATGCCAGACCCTGTAATAGATAAAGGACGAGGACTACTTCCTAGCCCTAATCATGGTATCAACAACAGAAGCAGGCAACCCCTTTTCCATCAAAATGGAGGTTTCAGCAGCCAAGCCGTTAAAGCCAGCGTTTGTAAATTGGGATGGCGTAGCTGCCCCTGAGTGAGGAGATCTGGATCCTTGGGCAAGACGTACCGGTCTACTGCCAACTGCACGACGTCTGCGAACCAAACCCCTCTTGGCCAACAAGTGGCCACTAGGATGGCCGGTACTCGCTCCTGGACTACCTTGCATATGACCCTGCCCTGGAGAGGAAACGGAGGGAACACATAGAGAAGGCATTGCCAGGGCATCCGTGGTGAAGGCCAGAGGATCCTGAGACGGAGAAACAAATCTGGGAAGTTTGTGATTGTGACGGGATGCAAACAGGTCCACGTCCGGCTGACCCCAGCGGTGACAGAGGGAGAGAAAAACCCAGTCGTTGAGGGACCATTCCCCCAGAAGAGACATCCCCCTGCTTAGGGAGTCCGCCTCCTGGTTCTCCACCCCCGGAATGTAGACCGCTGAGATGCAGGGAACATGCTGTTCCGCCCAAGACAGGATCAGGGACACTTCCTTGAAGGCTCATTTGCTCCTAGTTCCTCCCTGATGATTGAGGTAAGCAACCGCCGTCTGGTTGTCTGAGCGGATCTGAACAGCCCGACCCAAAGGTGGGTGGTTAGGCGAGAAAGAACCAACCTGATCGCCCTCAGTTCCAGGATGTTGATGGAAGCATGAGCCTCTTGTGGGCCCCACCGACCCTCGAACCTCAGGGACTTCCAGAAGCCCCCCCAACCTGTCAGACTGGCATCTGTGGTGACCGTCTCCCAGCACGGGGGCAGGAAGCTCCTGCCCCCCATAAGGTTCGAGTCCAGCCACCACGAGAGGGACTGTCTGGCCAGAGGAGACAGAGCAAATTCCTGATCCAAGGACAGGGGGTCCTGATCCCAAACTGACAAGAGGTGCAACTGAAAATGTCTCATGTGAAACTGAGAAAAGGGGACTGCCTCGAAGCAGGACACCATCAGGCCCACCAACTGCATCCCCTGACGAATGGAGGGATGAGGACACGATAGCAGAGCCCGAGCCTGCTTCTGAAGACCCTCCACCTTCTGCTGATGAAGGACACCTTGACCTGAGAGGTATCCAGAGTCATGCACAGAGGGGGCTTGGGAGAGGGATTGGGCTTGGAGTTCCAGGAGAGACCGGGATGACTACGGGGTCTGCCACGGCCCCAAGAATCTCTACGACCACTGTGGAGGAGGGAGCCCTGGCCTCCTCTGGGAACACGAAAGGAAGGGAGGGGGCAGAGGACCCCCGAAATGGCCGAGACTGCCTCCTACGCTGAGGCAGCCTGCCATCCTTGGCTAAGACATCAAGACGCTCCCCAAATAGCCGCAGCCCCACGAGGGGAGACCAGTGAGAGCTTTCTTAGCAGCAGCAGCAGCTGCCCATTGGCGCAACCAAACAGAGGGACGTATAGCCACCAAGAGCGCCAAGGCCCTAGCACTCAGCCACACAGCATCATCCATAGCAGCAAGGAAAAAGGCCACAAAATCAGAGCAAACCAAGAGGGTCCTAAACTCCTCCCCCCCCTCTACAAGTTGAAGTGCCATCCAGGAGGCACTTGAGTAGAGACTTTAAGGCAATAGCCGTAATAGCCGCGGCACAGGTAGGGCGCATGCCAGCCCCCACACAGGTAAAGGCATGACAGGCCAGCTGATCCATGCGCCTGTCCTCACCGCCCCTCAGAGTGGTAGTGTCCGGGGAAGGCATGACCGAAGTGTTGGACAAGCCTAGCACAGGAGCGTCCACTTCAGGGGGTACTGACCACCTCTTAACAAGATCAGCAGGAAAGGGATATCTCTTATCCAAACCCTTGGGCACAGCAGACAGCCTGTTAGGATGTTCCCATTCTTTAAGCACCATAGTGGCGAAATGTCCTTGCTCAGGAAACTCCAGACACTGTTTAACAGGACGAAACAGCTCACCCTGTTTCCTTTTAGCCTCCTCAGGGGGGCAATGTGTAGGTTTCAAAAATGTGAGACAGTAAATTTCCAGTGTCCTCAGGATACCATAAATCCCCAGACTCCGGGTCACTGTCACAAACCTCTTGCTGGTCCCCAGAGGAGTCAGAGTCCTGAGGCAGTTCTCCTTCCTCCAGGGAATAGCGTTCAGTAGTGACATCAAATTTCTCATACTCCTCAGTAGATCGTGAGGGAGTAGAAGTCAGGTGCCGCTTGTTGCTAGAGGCCTTCCTAGGAACAGTCCTGGCAAGCTGCCTCTCAATGCTGGCCAGATCAGAGTCTGACTCCCTGCTAATGTCCCCCTCACTGGGGCCCAATTGCAGGAGCAGGGGAGTAGGTGAAGCAGAGGGATGCGCCGAGCTAGGAAGCGCAGCAGGTAAACTGGCTTGAAGCGCAAGGACACTTTCAGCACATGACGCGCACACCATGACACTGTTACACACAGGGGACACCCCACACATGGAACACAGCCGGGCTTGCCCCGAAGGACCCCCAAGCACGCTATCCCCAGAAGCCTCCATACGGTGATTAACACAGGCGCAATAGGCCAGCGGTGGGTAAAGGCTACACAAAGCCACCCGGGATGCCCTCCCACGGGATGCCCCTAGAAGTCAGTGAAGGGGGGAAGAGGGGGAGGAAGGAGTGGAGCCGGGAGAAACCACAACCCAAGGGTATCCCGCCTGAAAGACATAAGTAAAAAGACAATGAGCATCCCACAGCACATACACCCCAAATCAATAAAAAAAACCCAAGGGGGACTCACGGACCAAAGACACCGCAGGGTCACTAGGCACAGACCGAAGGATAAGGTGACACACCGGAGGAGGTAGCGCCGCAGTCAGAAAGGGAGAAATACAGATGCGCAGCTTGCCTAAAATGTAGCCGGCAGAAGTACCTCAAGGGGCGGGCAGCGGGGGGACGACCCGATACACGTCATCACCCAGCCCCGCCCCCCCCAAAGAGTGCGAAAACGAAGTCCGAGAGGGGGGGAGGAGAGACGAGCCCAAGGCAGCGGCGAGCAGCCATGACCAGGGAGCTTTGAATCAAGGGCTTTGTGTGAGTAGAGTTCTGGAACTCTTGGTAGACAAGGTCAGGAGTGGAATAAACAATGACGCCCCAGGGGAGGAAGTATTGGACGCTCTGTTCTTTATTTCCAAGGCAGTGAAGTTTATCTCAGATGCTGCTTCAGATGTGATTAGGGCCAATGTTAAGAGTATGGCCTTAATTTACTGTGCATGTAGAGCTCTCTGGCTCAGGACCTGGCAGGGTGACCAGTCCTCTAAGTCACACCTGTGCATACCCCCCAAGTGTCCCAATTTTTGCGGGACAATCCCGAGCCACTCTAATGTGTCTTGGATTGGTTTGAGGTCACCGTCGATTATGCTGGCGGCCCTCTAACAGTGTAGTAGCTGGATAGAACAGGAGAGGTGGTGCTGGAGCAGCAGTGCGCATCCTTTTTCTGCTGCCAAGCGACAACAGCACTAGCAGCTTTAAAGTTCCGCTGCTATGCTGTTGGCAGAGAGGTAGAAGCTACCTTGTGCTCTCTGTGTATCAGGCGAGCAGCGGGCAGAGCCAGCATCAGCTGCTAGTGTCTTTGCACACACACTGACACCGATGAGGACGGTCTGGATTGTAAAGGTAGGTATGTGTTTGTATGTTGTTGGCAAACTTGGTTTTTGGGCGGGGGGCTGAGGAGGCACATGCCATGTCTGAACGCTACTTGGGGCTATAAGTGTAGTGTTTGCCAGTCATTCTCATTCCCAAATCAGGATGCCCCCTCAAAATCATTATGACCAGACCAAAAGTCAATAGGACCTGTTTAAAGTAGACAAAACCATCAAATGTCTCCCTCAGCCTCATATGTATATCCCAATTTTGGATGACCTGTGGTGTGAATCTCCCCCCCTCCCAAATTGCTATTTATTGACCTCAGCACCCTTTGGCATCCCTTTGTAGGATCAAGTCTGCAGGCTGGCAGGTAAGTGCTTTTGGTTTTTTTTTAAGCAGCCTGGACAGGACTGAAGAAGAGAATGAGAAGAAATGGGGCATCCAAAACTGGGTCCTCTTTAAACACATTATTTTAGCACATCCTACTAGCTCTAAACCCTGTTTGAGTGGTTAACATTAAAGACATCTTTAAATGGTGGGGCGCTTAATCACATGGCAGATCTGGACAGTTGCAGTCAGTCATGGTCATTGTGGCAGCTCAGCAACAGCACAGGGCTGGGCCATCACTTTAAAAGAGACCAAAAGCCTCCCCTGGAAGATTTGCTTGAGAACAGGCCAGAATTACTTAGCTCATTCATGCTTCTGCAATTAACTATCATTGCCCACATGATACTTAATTGGGTTCCCCAGGCGCATGCTGGCAGGAATGGGATAGATGCTGGGGGTGGATGTGCTCAAGTCTAATTATACTTTGATGCACGTGTGGGGGCTTACCTGTATGGGTAGGTGAGGGGGCTTGCCTGTATTATTATTATTATTTTTTATTAATAATAATAAATAATATAATATTATTAATATGTAATTCTTAGGTGGGGTTTCCCTTTAAGGGCATGGTTGGGGCGTGGCTTAATGGCAAAAATGGACGCCGCACATGTCCTTCTTTCCTATTTTCAAAAGTTGGGAGGTATGTGTAGCATACTACTTGAGGGTAAACTTTTGTTCGGGTCCGAACCCGAAAAGGTTCTATCCCATTCTTTTAAGGTGGGAAATAAGTTTCCGGCTAAGAGAAAATACCCTCCCCCACTTCGTTCGGCCAAGAAACTTAGAATTCCTCGACGGAATACCTGAAGCTCGAATTCCTTGAAATTTTGGACAACCCAGAGGCTAAAGGGAGGTTTGTTGTTTCAAGCTGCATCAGCAGCCTAAGCAGCAGTCCTGACAGAAGACCAGTACAGGCAAGGCTTCTGTTTTTTTCTTCCGTCCTGGCAGAAGATTTCTCAGAACCTAAAGGAAATGGCATAGAGGAGGTTCCATGACACCTGAAATGGACAGGTTTTTAAACCATCAGGTTTATTGCAAACTCTAAATTTAGCTGAAGTCGGAATTCTAATGCAATTAAATTTGGGTATCAGATACAATAAATTCTGTTTGAAATACATTTTTACCATCAAAGATATCCTGTTTCAGGGTGTCTGGATGGCCTCTATAGATCTCCAGGATGCTTATCTGCATGTTCCTATTTTTCCAACTCACAGAAGGTTTCTGAGGTTTGCGATAATGTTAGATAGTCTTTCGTCTGCTCCTCGGATCTTTACTAAGATTCTTGTGGAGGCAATGGCATATCTGAGACTAAATCAGATTGGCATTGTGGTATACCTGGACGATCTCTTTCTCTTTGCTCTGCCAAGGAGGTTTTAGAGAACAATGTGAGGATAACATTGTCCATTCTTTCTGGTCTGGAGTGGATCATAAACAGGGAAAAGTTGAGTCTGTCTCAGACTTCTTGAATGTATCTAGGGTATTAAATCGACAGCTCCCTAGAGAGAAACTTTCTTCCACAGACCAAAATTGAAAGGACTGTTTTCCTGTCCCCTTGCATTCAGGACCATCCCAGAATCTCCCTAACGCAGATTCTGGTACTCTTGGGGCTTATGTCTTCAGCCCTCCCTGCAGTCATTTGGGCCCAGCTACATTCAAGGACCCTGCAGACCTTTTTGCACTCCTGGAACAGAGATCCACAAATGTTGGGCTCTCTGGTTACACTTCCAGATTAACTTCATCAGCCCCTACAATGGTGGTTGGATCAGGAAAATGTATCCAAAGGGAGGCCCTGGCACCGGGTGGACCCGATTTGGACTTGAGTACACAGGGATGGGCGAGGCCCACCATACCCTTCACTGCCAGATTCAGGGAACCTTCGGGAGCTAAAAGCCGTTCAGCTAGCCTTAAACCATTTTGAGCAGGTAGTAAAGAATTGAGATGTTCTTATTGTCTCAAACAATGCCAAATGCCAAAGTTGTGGCTTATCTCAACCATCAGGGTGGCACAAGATCAACTGAATTGATTTCTCTTTTCGAGACAATCTAGGCCAAGATGGAAAAGTCAATAGCCTTCTTGCAAGCAGTCCACATCAAGGGGGAACTAAATGTTCTGGCGGACCTCCTCAGTCATTATGCCTTTCCCCCATTCCAGATACTCTCCCTGGTCATAAGGAAGATCAGGTTAGACCAGACCAGTAGGGCCCCCGGTAAGACTTCCTCCGCCCCCAGATCTGCTGTATCAGGGATCAATGTTCCAACCTCAGGTTGAGAGCCTCCATTTGACAGCATGAATTCTTCTAAGGAATAAATAACATTCCATTCGCTTCATTAAGACTCTTCTCCAGAGCAGAAGATCTGGAAGAAGTTTTCTTCATTTTGTTTTGCCCACATCCTCATTTGCTCAGGCCTTGTAGCAGTTTTGTAGTTTTTACAGAACCGGCGGAAATGTGCCTAGCCATCAGTACTTTAAGGGTACAGGTGGCAGCACTGTCAGTATTCCTAGACTGTAGGCTTAGATAAGAGGATCTGATCGAAAGGTTCTTTGTTTCTTTGTCTAGAGGAAGACCAGTGAATCCTAACCCCTCCCTCTCAGGGACCTTTTCATTGTCCTGAACTGTCTTACACTGCCACCCTGCGAGCCCCGGAAAGAGGCAGCAATTATATTTCTGACTCTGAAATTTTATATTAGCCATTACTTTTGGTAGATGGATTATTGATATGCAAGCCTTGTCCATTATGATTTTTCCAGATCATCTCACCATGAGCCCGGACTTACTTCACTTGCCAAAGATTTTTTCGGAATTCCACAGGTCCCAGGAGGTCTACCTGCCAGGTCTCATACCAGATCAATTTAAGGACCAGCAGAGGATGCATCTGTTGGTTGCCAGAATCATTCTGTTGGCATACTTGGATCGCACCTTGAAGTGAAGGAGATCCCACCATTTGTTGCTTTAGTTTACAGGGAAAAATAGTGATTGCAAGCCGCTAAAGCCTCCATCGCCAGGTGAATTAGGGAAGCCAACTTGGGCTTCCCCGCACACATTTTTGAAGCACTAGAGAGTGGATCTTTATTCTGACAAGAAACAGAAATTTGGCAGGAAGATTCTACAGTGTATTTCCCCTCCCTGAGGTAGGATGCTATTTAGTATTTCTTATAGATATTTCTTATAGATTCCCGGGCCGATCATGCTGGGTGTTGGTCCACTTTAAAGATTTAATAGTAAATTCACAGGGAAGACCGAAGACCAGCCTGCAACATTTGACATGGGACATGCTCCTTTTGGTGAGTAAAGTGACCTCAATGAATTAAACAAATGCCATGTGACATTATCAGATGAGTAGGTCAAAAGAAACCAGTTAAATAGTAAACTGTGTCTCTGCTCTGCGGCAGGCTTGAGGGGAAATACTGCTACACTGCTGCAAGTATTGGTATCAGGAAATCTCAACTGGGCACCATTGTCTAGCTTCCCACATCCTGCAGTCACCTCTCCTTAGGCCACTCTTGGGAAAATCTAGGGCAAAAGGGGCACTAAGCTGTTAGTGTTGCCACATCTAGAAACCAGGGCAGCCAGTGGGTGTGATTTGGTACAAGTGCAGTCAGCGGGTTGCAGATAGATCAAGATAAAGGATTATACAGGATACAGTAAGTGTAGGAAACCTCTTGAAAAAAATGCATTATACTCAGGTCCAAAGCATATTATAAGCAGCAAAGAGATGAAAAAGATGATTTGCATGGCCACTAAGAATAAAATCCTGTTATCACTGGGTCTGTATGTATTGTAAATACAGAGGGAGCAAAGCTGAGAGTAACGAAATTTGGGCTGGGAGTACAATGTTCGCTGTACAATGCAATGCCCTGCTGTTACATTGTAAAAATGACACCCAGCTACCTGCTGTATTACATTGTATGGCAGCCAATATCCTGCTATTACATCCTGCTTACAGCTGACTGCAATCTGTGAGTTGTTTCTCCATCGTGCTCATGGGATGGAGGGATCACTTTGAAGTATGCTGTATGCGCGCCTGTTTTTTAAGGGAACCAGTCACCAGGATTTCACTTTCCTGGTAATTGTTCCTTGCCCTAGGGGCATCCCGATTTGGGATGTCCCACTGTGTGACACTCTGTCAGCATTGGGAACAGGGGTGGCCACATCCCCAGTTACACAGCAGAGTGTGCTCTCCCCCGCACCTGGCCTTAAAGGCTAGGTGTGGGAGCATGCACAGCTGCAGGAATGCCGGCAATACGGCTATGAAAGGTAAGGGATTTGCAGGTAATCTGGGGAATTGGATGCCCCAGGGGGACCTAGTCACCCTTTGCCTTATAGCCTTTTATCCCACTATATTAAGCCCAAAACTCTGCTTATTTCATTTTCATATAAAGTGCACCTATACACCTTTATGTTGTCACCTTCCATACCCAGCCCAATGTCTGAAAACAGCCTGTGTCTCTTTTTTTTGCTACAGCCTTTGCCCAATATTTATAAAAACATGAACTGGGTGCAGTCGGCCATATTGCTCCTCGGCTGAGCGGCCCTGCCCCCAGCTATGATGCGTTCAGCTACAGTACACACAGCTCAACAATGGGAAGCACTAAGTGCTATTATTAGGTATTTTTGGTATTATAGGTAATTTTCTTACTTTTTTGTGAGAAATATTTTTTTTTAAGTTTTCCTTAGTGCAATTCGGCATTGTTTTAGCTGTACAAATTATTTAAAAATGTGCACAGCTAAATGGTGCTGAATTGCACTAAGGAAAAAAAATAATTGAGAATAAAAATTCAGTTTTACCTACAAAATAATACCTAATAGCCAAGGCCATGTTCAGAATTTGTGCTTCCCTAGGCACTAATTTTTAAAGCAGATCAAAGACTATTGACCTGATGCAGAGCCTCCCCTGAACTGACCTTAAAAGCTTCCGATTGTCCGGGGCTCCCGTTTGAATTGTGGCTCAAATGTGATGCAGAGCCTCCGTCGGAATGGCTCCCTAACTGATCCGTCAATTTGTCTTCACTCGGGAAGTTTTTTTGGCTCTCTTGGGTGCCTTCAATCTGATCGGGGCTTCCGTTCCCGTTCACACGGGCGGCCCGTTTTTCCCTGCTTTTTCCTTGATTTTTGAACGTACCTGCTTGCCTTCCGTCGTATTTGACCTTCCATTTTGGTGTTTTTTTCAAGTATACTTACATCTCCATGGCTCTTCAGTTGCCAATCTGGCTACATGCAAGCGCACATCCCTCAACCTCCATTGGAATATACATATGGCAACAACTGCCAATTTGGCACATATATATATATATATTTAATTAAAATTTTTGTTGTTCCTTCTTCCTTGCCATTAATGCATACCTTAATCTCCTTTGTGTTCCTTTTTCCTTGCCATTAATGCATACCTTAATCTCCTTTGTTGTTCCTTCTTCCTTGCCATTAATGCATACATTAATCTCCTTTGTTGTTCCTTCTTCCTTGCCATTAATGCATACCTTAATTGTTTCTGATGTTTTTGATTTATTGTCCCATATCTAAACCTTTTGTGTCATGTAAATGTGTGATGATGTTGTGTGATTGTAAATTTGCAGGAAAGACAACTCTCAAAATCTTTGTTATTTTTTTTTATTCCAACGTTGGAATTTATAATTTTTTTTTTCTGTTTTTTCCTAATATATTTTTTTTAATTTAAAACCAAAGAAACTATTTACATTTTAAGACAAATTAAAAAGCTTTAGGCCTCGGGTTCTTGTGGCTGTGATTTTCTGGTATCTGTGAATGAAAAACAACATTAGTTTAGCATTGTTTTTATGGTTTGGTTTTGCGTGATTTTTTTGGGGCCCTTTTTAAACCGGACCTTCAGCGTGATTTAATGAAAAGGCCAAACTCTTCAAATACGAGACCGCAGCATTTGAAACTAAGGTTTTAAAAGTTTTTAGTCACTAACTTATTATTCTTTCCCCCACTGGCCTGCAACTCTGTTCTGGAATTTAGGATACGTGGGCCGCCATCTTGACTCAGAAGCATCACACTTACTGAGGAGAGGAGAGTGGGATAGGGTACAGGGGGTGGGTTATAGCTGTGCTTTGCTCACACAGAGCAGAGCTGTGCCCTTGAAAAGGTCAGCAATCCCAGAATGCAGAGCAGCACAGTTACAAGGCACTTCCTTTTTGCAGACTGCCTGATAAGATGGCGGCTTCCATAATCAGCCATCTTGGATGTTTAAAGGCTCATAACATGCACTAGGTGCAGGTAGGATGAATTTTAATGTGGCCAATCTGTAGGGTGTGGGAAACATATAAGATAGACTCTTATTCAGAGTGAAAGTCCGCTTTAAGGGCTATTTTTGTAAATTTTTTTTTTTTTTTTTTTTTTTTTTTTTGGGCGATGTTTTTGGCAATGGAATTGTTAGTTCATTTACTTTGACCAAATAAAAAACCACTTACAATGTTTGGGGCACACATTGCGTCGGGGGCGTCTCCTTTCTTCCTCCCTGAGTTGCTGCTTTGAATCTGTTTGGATGACAAAGAGACTGTTGTTGTATCATAAATATCATATTAAGTTAGGCTTCTAGGTATCAATCTACTCACCTTCCCCAGCCACCTCTTCCTCGTCGCCCCCTTCCTCGCTCATCCCTTGGGATGTCCCTGCGACGTCTGAATCTACAACTAACAATAGTGCACATGAGTATATGTATTTAATGCATGTATTAGCACATATCTAACTATATTTCCCTTACCGGAGTCAGGTTGAGGCTCATTTAGGCTCGACTCCCTGCCGTCAGATTCCCCCCTCCCCTGCATGCTGAGGTCCAGAGGCTCCTCATACTCACTGGCAGAGGAGGGGGTGGCCGTTGACACTGGCGGTGGACCACCTACACCTTCACCTGTTTCACCCAACACTGGGCTGCGTGTCCTGGTCCGGGTGGGGCGGAAGCGCATATTCCATTCATGTGCTATAATACAAACACAATCATTAAACCACGCCCAGGCGATGCCAGGGTTATAGGTGCATTTACATTTTCAACACTTACATGGGAAATGTTTGGCGAAGTATCGCCTCACCCGGGGCTTATGCCTTCTCTTTAAATCAGACCAGTGTTGGGCGATCTGGGTGAAGGTATAGGTGGTTTGTGATCGGCGTGCGATCGCGTCCACCACCGCCAGGGCCAACGTCCGCTTCTCATAATCTGACGTCAGGAAGTCGTAGCGATTCCTCAGCATCATCTGAAAAAAAAGATACAAGGACCCACCATTAATCCACCAAATACATTACCAAGTTTCCTGGCCTAACTAAAGTCACTTTATTAACCTCTTGCTGCCTCACATTGCCCTAGTTCTTCTAGTTCTTTCTTAATTTTTTTTTATTATAAGGAATGTGTGCGAGCACATAAACGCACGCTCGCATACTCACATCCATGATGATGTCGTCCTGCTCGTGGGTAAAGATTGCGGGCGACATATTTTCTTGCTTTTCCTGGTCTAGCTCTGACGTTCCCCCGCGGTGACGTGCGTGCGTGCGCGCAGGCGCGCACCCGCTGTTGACAACGCCCACACGGGAAACATATTTAAAGCACAAGGCACTCAGCTCTGTGTTGGATACCATATCATTATGGGCAGACCTAAAGGGAGCAAAAATAGGCAACCAAGGCCCGAGGCACATAGCAGCCGCACACATGCCTCATCCTCCAAAAGACAGAAGAGCAGGCACCAGACACAGGCAGAACATGCCCCAACTAAAACGCAGGATACTCCACACACACAGGCACATTCAAAAAAAATGCAGGACCAAGGAGACATTAACCCATTCACCACCACCTGCCAAAAAAGCACGAACACACAAGGGTGCAAAATCGAGTAAGACCCTGCAGCATCCTCAACCACAACACACAAAGCATACCCACAAAACAAAACACATCAGCAAGGGAAAGCGTATTGCCAAACCCTCCACCCCACCAAGGTCACCCACCCCTCCACCTCAACCCTCTGGTTCGCCCAATTCCAGTACCTCACATTCCACATGCAGCTCAACATCTGATAGCTCAACAGGAACCCAGACATTAAGCCATAGCAGCACACACACAACATCACCCTCCCCCATAAGCCCCCGAACCACACACCAGATAGCCAACCATCAATTTCCACAGATGCAGGGGACACCACACACCCATGTGGCCGACAACTACGCCGTGGCTCCCTAACTGCACGTTTTTGCGATGCTCAAAGCATGGCTGTGGCAAATGCAGTTTGTGAGCATTATGATGCCCTATTTGGCAGGACCTCCAAATCAACCACTAAGCAGGCTAAGCTGGAGATCTGGACGAATATTTGCCGCCAAGTAAATAGTGTGGGATCTGTCAGGCGAGATATTCAACAAATCAAAAGGAAATTTGGGGACCTGAAATACTACAGTTAAAAAAAAATGGACATGCGCCGTCAGCAGAGGTAAAGGGCAAATTAAATGCATTTTTAGTCGCATTGGTAACAGGAAGTAACACTTATTAGGTGTAATTTAATCTTCCCCAGCCAACAGACAGGGGGTGTAGCAGAGGTAAAGGGCAAATTAAATGCATTTGTAGTCGCATTGTTAAAAGGATGTAACACTTATTAGGTGTGATTTAATCTTCCCCAGCCAACAGACAGGGGGTGGCTTACCCACTAAAATAATCCTTACACCCCCCGAGGAACATGTATATACATACATACACCCGGCAAGCATCCAGGGCCTGGCAGAGGCACAAGACACAGACCGGAATGTAAGGTCCCAAGGTGAGTCTGAATTTGCCATGACCTATTACAAAAAGTTCAATAAGGCAGTGTTATGCTACACAACACACTGTACTTGGCCATTTAGCTAATCTTCAAATCTACATTCTAAGGACCAAGTCAATAGGACACACCAGGCCCCCAAACCCCTGCGTTAGCACCGAGGCCAAGGTCACACCAGGATTCTACACCACGAACCCAAATTGTGGATTGCGATGAGGTAAGTCAATGGTCATTGGTGTGTACTTAACATTGATCTTTGAGAGCTCTTGTGGACAGAAACAAACTAAAAGGAAGCTATATTTCTTTCCAGACCACAGGAAGCCCACCCATCATCGACCATATACGAGATTTGGAGGAGGACACCACACATATGTCACTAACCACTACGGAACCAGTGGCAGCAACGCAGTCAACCCCGGCACAACCACCATATCCACAACCACCTTCTGAACCAGAACCAACCACCCGTCCCACTGCTCCAACCCAGTCCAGACGCCATATTTCCCAAAGAAGGGAACTTCAAATTTTGGAGGAAGCATGGAGGCAGGAAAATATAGCCTTTTCGGCGACAACACAGCAATTCAATGAGACTGTGTGCACCCAACTCACAAACCTCAACGCCCAATTAGAGGTTTTAAACAGAAATATCTCTGCCCTAACCAGCCATATGGGTGAGATAAATCAAAGCCTGGCCCACATTGCAGCCAATTTGCAGGCACAACATCATTCCTCGTCAGCATGCAACCCAACATACCACTAATTTGTGGGGAATACATTTTCTGACCCCACGTGTAATTTTTCTTTTGTTCCCAAAAAAACAAATGACACAACAAAATTTGTTTGTAAAATAAAAAAAACAAAAAAAAAATGTGTGGTCTCTGAAAAAACACTAAACAATAGTTGTGCACGGATGATTTGCGCGGTGCCACTTTGGGTGCAAGAAAAAGGAGGGGTGGGGACGTCTGAAACTAAAGGTGGTGGAGTAGCCCACAAGCCATGATTAGGTTTAGGACCGTTGCAGGCGTCTATTGTAGTGCCCCCCCCCCAGTCTCATCAAGACAACGGAACTTCATCTTCAAGAGACCAAAGCCTCGCTCCACCACAGAGCGAGTCCTCCTGGGGGCAGTATTGTAGCGCTCCTCTGCCTGTGAAGATGGGTGCAGGATGGGGGTCATCAGCCAGGGGAGCAAAGGATAGCCAGAGTCTCCTGCCCAAAAAAAAAAAAAAAAAAAAGGTGTGCATTGCAACAATAGAAAAGAGGGACAAATAGGTGAGCGGGGTAGGGTGGGAGGAAAGGACATTTCTAATGAGACTACATGCACATCCAACCTGTACACTCATTAAAAAAGTCTGGGGAATACTACTTACATAAGAGGGCAAGAACATGACACAGTAGGGTACAATCACTTAACCCATTTAATTTGTAGCTCAATAATTAGGCTCAAAATATACTACGAAAATAGTTACCAAATAGTGTGTTAAGGGAAAAAACACAGACAGGGTGGGCAACCAATACAAGTTTCATACACATACCCAGTAGCCAGCCACCAAAAAGATCGCCAGATTTGAATCGCTCATCTAAGCAGGAATTCCTCAAGATGTGCGCATCATGCGTCGAGCAGGGAAAGCCAGCAAAACGACTCCCAAAAACCAATTCAGGGCCAGCCAGTGCCTGCACATTTATGCAATGTCCCATCTTCCAGTTCCTGCACACAGGCAATAAAAAATAAATTAGGTAGACCCTGTAAAAAGGACCCTAAAAAAAAAACCCCTAAAATATAACAAATACTCATGCCATCGATGTCCAAAGGCGTGCGGTGCAGCCTGGTTTCTGCCATACTCAGCAGGACAAGACCGCGGAGCTGGCGCCGCTGATGTGCACAGAGGACTGCATATTATTGCCCGAGTGCAAATACGGCTGCTCTGACTGCCCGTAAGTGAAGGCTTGGCGGCCCCGTTTTATTAGGGTGATTTCAATCGGAAATCAAGGCTCTGCATCACTGAAAAAAACGGACCAATGAACGAGGCGTCCGTTTTCCCGGGAAACAGCCTCGTGCGAGCCGACAATCGGAAAGGCGGCTGAGCGCACACCTGAGCGCATAAACGCACACTAAAATCAACGTAGCACCCTTTCCTGACCCGATCAAAGCCCAAAACCAACGGGAAAACGCACGGGATAGCTGAACGGGGAGGCTCTGCATCAAGCCATATGGCCTTGATTCACTAAAGGTAGAAAAAAGAAATTAACGCTTGGAAAATAAATTCGCATGCGAGAATTTTTCAAATCTAGGAGTGATTCACAAAGGCAGTTGAATTAAATTCTTGTGTGCGAATTTGCGGGCGAATTTTTTTCGTGCGCAGTTGAAAATCACTTTACAACTGGAAAACTCAGTGAAAAAGTGCACGAATTTTCCATACCCAAATGCTGTGTGTGAGTATTTTTTCTACTGCTTCCTAATTTATAGCAGAGCAGTATGATCCCTTGTTCTTTGTTCTGTTTTTTTTTTTTTTTTTGCTTTGGGTTTCTGGACTTTCTAAATGTGGACTAGTACATGTCATTGTTAATGTTTAATTATGTTTAATTTTGCACTTTGCATTGGTTCGGTGCAAAATTTTTTGGTGATGGTGGTTTAGGTGCCCTTTTGGCAGTGTTGCTTTGCATTGCTTTACATCTATTGTTATTGTACCGATTTATTTGGGTGGTTTGTAGATTAACAATTCTTAGTTTTGACTTTGCTCTGTGGATCCATTAATATATGAATGTGAGTGCTGCCATGAGTGTCATCATTAGCATAGTTATTGGTTTGGTCGCCCCATATAGTCCTGATGTACTTACATTTCCAAACCACATTAAAGGTTTCTGTTGCATCCAGGTCCAGCTCCAGAGTCCCAGCGCGCCCCTTGTGCGGCTCTGTGAATCCCCCTGGGATGACCGGTATACTCACCACACATATTAAAGTGCACCAAAACCCAGGATTTTGACTATCTTGGGTTCTGGTCGGCCATTCACAGATGCCTGACGCGGGCACCCCCCCCCTCTGCTAGAAGGATAGCGGAAATGCAGCTCACGCATGCGTCGTTGGACCGAGAAAGAAGGTAAGTGTATGGGCGACCTGGAGGGTTTCACACAGTGGGGCATCCCGATTTTGGATGCCCCGTGGGGAGGGAATCGATCGACTTATTTTAAATATCCTGGGTTTTGGTACTCAAATTGGGATGATCCACTATGTGAACCCCCCCGGTTTGCCTGTAAAACATACTTGACTGCCATCCCAACGGCACATGCGCAAGTGTGCAGGCAGTCAGCACACTTGGTTCCATTCTGCTTTGCTCAGTTGTCGAGAGGTCTCATCGGCTAAGGCCCCGATGAAGGCGAGTGCACCGATAACTGCATCCCTGTTAGCTTCCAGCTGGGGGCATGCCTGTGCCAGCTATTCACAAATCATTAATTGGAGGCCCCAAGGAGAGGGAATCAGGTGGCCCTGGAGTCTTATAGACTTCATGGGCGCTTCTGGTCCACTTTAATGCAGGGCATAGAATTCTGTTTGTACACAGAGCACGGCATAGAGAGTAGGGAATGAACAGCATCCCCGGTTTCCCTCCGACTGATGTGTGTGCTCCAGCACCCAGGTTGTCTGAGTTCCCACCCGAACATAAACTGGGGATGATACAGGTGATCCCTAAGGGTTTTACACAGCGGGATGGCCCATGGATAGGGATTTGGCCGCATTAGGAGTCTGTTAGACTGCAGAGCCAGCTGGGTTTGGGTCCACTTTAACAACAATCTCAAATATTCCACTGTACACTGGCTTTCTCCCATGGCATCCCGAGTTAGGATATCATGCTGCGTGAACCCGCCCCCCACCCAGAATATCACTATTCACTCACCTATGCTTCGTTCCTATGGCGCATGCGCAGGCTCTCCTCCAATGTGAGGCATCTGCCGTGGCTCTCATTGACTTCAATGGAGAGCGCATGCTGGCATATCCCCCCTGTGGCATGTGCTTGCTTCTGTCCTAGCCAATCATATAGGCTGAGACAGGAGCGGGTGCCACTGGGGATGCATCAGCGCGCAATCCCCATTAAAGTCAATGAGAGCCATTTGTTGAATGAAATAGTCATGGCAGACAGCTGTCATTGGACGAAAGCCCGGGCATGCGCCGCTGGAACGAGGAAGAGGTGAGTGAATAGCGACATTCTGAGGGGGTTTCACCCATGGGGCATTGCGGGTTTTGTTCCACTTTAAAGTGGACCAATCACCAGGATTTTTACTTCCATGCCCTCCTGATGTCCTGCTGTTACAAACCCCCTGATCCCCCATTCCAGTCATCTTTCTGCTGTTCCCACAGTGCATGAGCTTGTCCAATCAGTGATTTATGCCGTGCATGCTAATGTAGGGCATAAAGCTGTTGTTTTGGATTCAGCATCGGCATAGGGAGCAGGTTTCCCTCCTGTGGAGTGCACACTACCATGCATTTGGACTGTCTGAATGGATGGGTGTGGGAGCGCACACATCAGCAGGAATACTGGGGAGCCTTTTAGACTCCAGGGCCTTCCATGGTGGCGACTGGTCCAGTTTAAAGAGGAAGATTCGCCTGGGCAGCCATGGGGTCTAAAATATCACTTAAAATACACACGGGCAACTTACAACCCATCCACACTTGTCTGCCAATCAGAGAGCTGGGCAGGAGAAGATTGTAGGGGATGGCGCAAACCGGAAGCTGCGACCATCTCCGCAGCGCACCTGAAAGCTGGAAACGTAATTATAATTATATAAAAGGTGCCTGGCCGCAGAGAAGACCACCAGCCAGCAGAGCTGGCTGCTCCCCAGTTAACCCTGGCATACACCACAATGCCATATTGCCAGAGCCTCCCGCATCCTAATGATGTACCTATGGGCTCCTGTGGCGGCCATAGTATTGGAGTCCCATTCTGTTTAATGTCTAATATTGTTTTGATACTTCTGCAGTATTAAAATATTGTGCCTGAATAAAAAAATTAATTTAGTACTATGTGCCTGTAGACTGTCACTTAAGGTTAGCTTGAGGAGACTGAATCCATAAATCAGATCAATTCAACAGAAAAATAATAAAGGTCCCACTCACAATGGTAAAGTCAGTCCATATTGGATTTGTCAGCTCATAAAGATAAATGTGTTGAAGTTAGCTAATTATTAATTAGATACATAAATGTGTAAAACATTCTGAATGTAAAAAATAAAATGAAATACATTGAAATATTAAATAAATGAATAGGTAAATTAAAAAAAAAAATTGTATGCAGACTACCTTTCGCTTGAGAAAATATTTCTCAATCTTTAGCCGGGATTTAACCATTTAACTCACTGCTACTGGTTAAAGGAAAGGGGTATAACTAACTTTTTCATTTAAACCCGGGTATATGGGCTTTGAGCTTACTGATCCATCTGGCTTCCCTCTGTAATATCGTTTTTTCAATGTCCCCTCCCCTAGGATGTACGTGAATGCGATCTAAAATGCGACTGCGACCTGAAACATTAGTCCTTTTGCATCCTGGTTGTGCCGTTGAGCAAAATGGCATCCTATTTTTTTTAGATTGTTTTTTAGATTCCCACATCTCACATGATATTGATGCTCATATATTCGTCTTCTAAGTTTTCTGTTGGCTTTACCAACATAAAATCTGCCGCATAGGCAGCTCAAGATGTAAATTACATTAGTTGTCTCGCAGTTCACAAAACGTTTCATGAAAATGGGTTGTTGTTCCGGGATTTCTACCGTTTCACCTTGTTTTATATATTTACTAGAGCTACAATTTTTTGGCATTTTGATAAATGCCTGCTGTTTTGCAACATTTTTTGTCCTTATTGTTGGAAAAATGTCCAAGTGTACCAGTTTATCTCTAATATTATTGGCATGCCTATATATACATTTTTGCTTCTTTGGTAAAATATTACATAGTTGATGATCATCAGTCAATATGTGCCAATTGCATCTGATTATATTCTTGAGGGCCTTATTCATCAAGTGATAGCGTCAGCTAGGTTCTCAATAGCGCCAGGTATCGCCAGCTATCGGCGGCTACCGACTCCAGAACGCCAGGCTGCGAACACAATCACGCATTTATCACGCTAAATGAGGCTAGCGCCGGCGAAAGCGTCAGCTAGCCCTGGATTCATCATGTAGCGGACTTCAACAAACAGCGCCGCTGCTAATCCCATCACAGCGCCAGGTCAGACCTTTCGCTACCTGTCACTCTCCCATACATTTCAATGGCAGACACTGCAATGTTTTTTTTTAGTGTTTTTTGTGTTCTTGTCTTTTGCCAAAAATTAAACACATGTTGTTTAGGATATGTTTGATGAATCTGTCTTGTTTTTAGTGATTTTTTGTTGAAAGATGTAATTTTTCTACTGGAATGTTGTGAGTGAAATCTAAAATGCATCTCCTCCCACAAAACACATTAGCCTCAAATTAGCTTGCTTTCACAACACCCATGGCTTGTAAAGCTACTTTTTAGTCAGTCATGGTTGGCGCTCACGTTCGCTCATTGAAATTGTCAGCGCCCAAGCTATTCTGCAGCCCTGTCCTTGTTGAATCTGTGGTGGTCAGTGTTTGTGCAGTCGCTGTTGTGATTCGCTATGTGCCGGCGCTAGCGTCGCTGTGCTGCGCTGTGCTGTTCATACATGTGCCTTTCTGCATTTTTCCCTGAATTCACTTGCAGCGACCCCAGTCGTTATTAATGAATACACTGTAGTTCAGAGCGCGCATATGTCCGCATTCGGCAGGATTTTTCAGGCGTACAAGCTCATAACAACCCGTTATGCATTCTCCTGTGTTGCACATTATCATGTTGTTGTATAGTTATATTGTGTTCTTATTTTATTTGGCAATCCGATTTTAATTTTTAATCAACCAGATCTTTTTTTGCTCTGACGTATGCATTACAGGATATTGAACACCCAGCTAAATCAAGCTAATAATTAATTGCGTCTTGGGCAATAGCTTGTTGTAATGCGTAAATCTCCTATTACCGCCACTTTGCTTGCACGTAGCGGATATTAGCTGCTTCCTAGTGCGCGGAGCATGTTTTTTTTTTTCGCTTTCGTCATATCCACTTCCGGTTTGCTCCTTTGCGTTTCCCAGCTAAATCTTGCTAATAATTAATTGCGTCTTGGCCAATAGCTTGTTGTAATGCGTAAATCTCCTATTACCGCCACTTTGCTTGCACATAGCGGATATTAGCTTCTTCCTAGTGCGCGGAGCTTTTTTTTTTTGTTCGCTTTCGTCATATCCACTTCCGGTTTCCTCCTTTGTGTTTCCACCATGCTGCCCAGGAGACGGATTTAGATTTAGTCAGTGTTAGTCTGTGACAGGTTCCATATGGCCATTTGTACTTAGCCCTTGCCATTCCTCTGTAATTTGCAGCGCATCATATAGCCGGCACCTCCAGGAGCTTTGGGCAAGGCCTTCTCCACGGGCATAGTCGTGGTAAGTGTTTGTTGTTATCCCTCACATTCCATATGTTATGACATTCCTTAAAGTGGACCAACACCCATTGTTGATTGGCCCGGGAATCTATAAGCTTCCCTGCCCAATCACCTCCCTCACCGCGGGCCCCCCCCAAAAGCCCACAAACTCCTTACCTCATTGGGGGCGGCGGAAGCCACCGCCGCTGCCTCCCGCGCGCCCCTCTAGATGTGCGTGCGCCCGCGCTGTCCATTTGTGAATGGCCTGCGCGGGCGCGCGCCCTGTAAGAGCGACGCGTGGGAGGCGGCGGCGGACGGGCTCTCTCTCCGATTGGGGTGCCCCGCCAAAGTGAACCAAAACCCAGGATAGTCTAAATCCTGGGTCTTGGTCCACTTTAAACATACACATGTTTCCTGGTCCATAGTACAAGCTGGTTTTAGAATTTACATTAACATCACAAACCCCACTACAGTGCAATCCAACTGCCAACCACCCCTATGCTTCAGGCCACACCATGATGGCGCCTAGCAAATGTGTTATTTTTGTAAGTTGTTCCGGCTAACACATGTTGCACACTCTACAAGTAAGATTCTACACTCAATTGCAAATTCGGCCTTACCATTGCACTGTCAAGGTTATTGACACATTATCTTGATGTGTCCATGTTGCACCCATAAATAATTTACATGAACTTATGGACCAGTAAATATGCTAATGTCGGACAACATGTGTGTAACCATGCAAGCATTTGTTTTGGCAGACTCCCTAACCAGATGGATGTCAAATCTTCATGTGTCATTGGCCAACTAATTTTTGGTTTCTCTTTTGCTTTCTCCTGACAGATGTTGCCACGCAGACGGAGCCGGTGACCATCCTCCCCACCCCAGCTCCCGGGGCAGCAGCATGGGCCCCGGCCACAGCTGCGATGGTGAGTACATCCCAATTCATATGCCTAAAGACTTGGAACCCCTATGTCTTATAGTAAATTCTGGAGACATTTACAATGTACCTATTGTCACGGACCGGATGGAGCGGACTCGGGTGTGGATCCGCTTTAACTGTGGAACCGATGGCGGGTACCGTGTCAGGGGAGCGGAGTCTAAGGGGCCACTGGTATTCACCAGAGCCCACCGCAAGGCAGGTTGGTCTTGTGCGGCGAGTGACTCCCAGGTCGCTACCCCCCAACAGCGGCCCAGTCCCACAGTCAGCCGAGGTTCAGCGAGGTACACAAGTGGCAGGCAAAAGGCGTAGTAAGTACAGGCAGAGGTCAGGGCTGGCAGCACAGGTTCACAGAAAAGGTGAGTAGCCGAGGTCAGGGCAGGCAGCAAAGGTTCAGAGTCGGGGACAGGCAGAGGTCGGTACACAGGTGAGCAATCCAAGTATGACTTTCAACAAGCATGGGGAGACCAAGATCTGGCACTGAAGTGCCTGTTTAAATAGGGGAAGATGATGCAGGATTGGATGACATAAACACCAATCAGTGCTGTACAGGCCCTTTAAATCTCAGGGATCCTGTGCGCTCGCCCTCTAGTGGACGGAGACGTGTGCGCACCTGACAATGCAAGGAGGAAGCATTGGGGGAAGGGCGGCAGCTGGAAGCAGCCCTGAGGGAAGATGGATGACGGCTGCATGCAGCCATGGAGGTAGGTGAAATGCTGTGAGACGGGCATGCAGCGCTCGCCCTAACAGTACCCCCCCTTGGGTCTCCCCTTCTTCTTGGGGCCAAGAAAATCTGAGATGAGACTACGGTCTAGAATATTCTCTTCGGGCTCCCAAGATCTTTCTTCAGGTCCACAGCCTTCCCAGTCGACCGAGAAATATCTTTTTCCTCTGGAGAGCTTCGAAGCCAGAATCTCCTTCACCGAAAAGGTATCCTCGGTGCCCGAGATTGGGGCAGGCACCAAAGTTTTAGGAGAGAATCGATTGACAATAACTGGCTTCAACAGAGAGACGTGAAAAGAATTGGGAATTCGCAGTGAAGTCGGTAGGTGAAGCTTATAGCAAACTGGATTGATCTGTTGTTTGATCTTGTATGGCCCCAAGTAACGGGGGCCCAATTTGTAGCTAGGAATTTTGAAGCGGATGTATTTTGCCAACAGCCACACCTTATCTCCTGGAGAATAAACAGGCGGAGCTCTTCTCCTTTTATCAGCGCTAACCTTCATGCGGGCGGAAGCTTGACAAAGGGAACGCTGTGTTTCTTGCCAGATGGTGGAGAAATCCTGTGTGAGATCGTCCACGGCGGGCACTCCGGAGGACGTGGATAAAGGCAAAGGCGGAAGGAGTTGACGGCCGTACACCACCAAAAACGGGGACTTCCTTGTGGACTCAGAATCCTTAAAATTATACGAGAATTCTGCCCAAGGCAACAGATCGACCCAATCGTCTTGACTAGAGATGAGCGAACTTTTGAAAAATTCGATTCGACTGATTCGCCGAATTTTCCGACAAAAATCGCTTCGACCCGAATTTATTCGCGACGAATCGCTATTAAAAACGGCTATTTCTGAGCCTCCTAGAGCCTCAATAGGGTTGTAAACCATTCTGCCTTGCTGTAACACGCACAGGATGCGTGCAGGGTTAGTTAAATAATACTTTGAATAAATATCACATGCAGATCAGAGGCATCGCTAATAGAATCGCAGAGCGGCACAATTGCAGAGAGTTGAAGTGGCATCACTATGAGGGGCAGAAGGAGCCCAAACATTGCTTTAAAGAGACACTGGAGTTGGCAGCAGCAGGAGCCCAAAAATTGGATGAATCACACCCTGGAGTTGCAAGCAGCAGCAGGAGCCTAAACATTGGCTGAAAAAGACACTGGAGTTGGCAGCAGCAGGAGCCCAAAAATTGACTGACACACCCTGGAGTTTCAAGCAGCAGCAGCAGCAGGAGCCCAAACATTACTTTAAAGAGACCCTTGGGTTGGCTTCAGGAGCCCAAAAATTGGATGAATCACACCCTGGAGTTGGCAGCAGCAGCAGCAGGAGCCCAAATATTACTTTAAAGAGACACTGGAGTTGGCTTCAGGAGCCCAAAAATTGGATGAATCACACCCTGGAGTTGGCAGCAGCAGCAGCAGGAGCCCAAATATTACTTTAAAGAGACACTGGAGTTGGCTTCAGGAGCCCAAAAATTGGATGAATCACACCCTGGAGTTGGCAGCAGCAGCAGGAGCCCAAACATTACTTTAAAGAGACCCTGGGGTTGGCTTCAGGAGCCCAAAAATTGGATGAATCACACCCTGGAGTTGGCAGCAGCAGCAGCAGGAGCCCAAACATTACTTTAAAGAGACACTGGAGTTGGCTTCAGGAGCCCAAAAATTGGATGAATCACACCCTGGAGTTGGCAGCAGCAGCAGCAGCAGGAGCCCAAATATTACTTTAAAGAGACACTGGAGTTGGCTTCAGGAGCCCAAAAATTGGATGAATCACACCCTGGAGTTGGCAGCAGCAGAAGGAGCCCAAACATTACTTTAAAGAGACCCTGGGGTTGGCTTCAGGAGCCCAAAAATTGGATGAATCACACCCTGGAGTTGGCAGCAGCAGCAGCAGGAGCCCAAACATTACTTTAAAGAGACCCTGGGGTTGGCTTCAGGAGCCCAAAAATTGGATGAATCACACCCTGGAGTTGGCAGCAGCAGCAGCAGGAGCCCAAACATTACTTTAAAGAGACCTGGGGTTGGCTTCAGGAGCCCAAAAATTGGATGAATCACACCCTGGAGTTGGCAGCAGCAGCAGCAGGAGCCCAAATATTACTTTAAAGAGACACTGGAGTTGGCTTCAGGAGCCCAAAAATTGGATGAATCACACCCTGGAGTTGGCAGCAGCAGCAGCAGGAGCCCAAATATTACTTTAAAGAGACCCTGGGGTTGGCTTCAGGAGCCCAAAATTGGATGAATCACACCCTGGAGTTGGCAGCAGCAGTAGCCCAAATATTACTTTAAAGAGACAATGGAGTTGGCTTCAGGAGCCCAAAAATTGGATGAATCACACCCTGGAGTTGGCAGCAGCAGCAGGAGCCCAAACATTACTTTAAAGAGACCCTGGGGTTGGCTTCAGGAGCCCAAAAATTGGATGAATCACACCCTGGAGTTGGCAGCAGCAGCAGCAGGAGCCCAAACATTACTTTAAAGAGACCCTGGGGTTGGCTTCAGGAGCCCAAAAATTGGATGAATCACACCCTGGAGTTGGCAGCAGCAGCAGGAGCCCAAATATTACTTTAAAGAGACACTGGAGTTGGCTTCAGGAGCCCAAAAATTGGATGAATCACACCCTGGAGTTGGCAGCTGCAGCAGGAGCCCAAACATTACTTTAAAGAGACCCTGGGGTTGGCTTCAGGAGCCCAAAAATTGGATGAATCACACCATGGAGTTGGCAGCAGCATCAGCAGGAGCCCAAACATTACTTTAAAGAGACACTGAAGTTGGCTTCAGGAGCCCAAAAATTGGATGAATCACACCCTGGAGTTGGCAGCAGCAGCAGCAGGATCCCAAATATTACTTTAAAGAGACACTGGAGTTGGCTTCAGGAGCCCAAAAATTGGATGAATCACACCCTGGAGTTGGCAGCAGCAGCAGGAGCCCAAATATTACTTTAAAGAGACCCTGGGGTTGGCTTCAGGAGCCCAAAAATTGGATGAATCACACCCTGGAGTTGGCAGCAGCAGCAGCAGGAGCCCAAATATTACTTTAAAGAGACACTGGAGTTGGCTTCAGGAGCCCAGAAATTGGATGAATCACACCCTGGAGTTGGCAGCAGCAGCAGCAGGAGCCCAAACATTACTTTAAAGAGACCCTGGGGTTGGCTTCAGGAGCCCAAAAATTGGATGAATCACACCCTGGAGTTGGCAGCAGCAGCAGCAGGAGCCCAAATATTACTTTAAAGAGACCCTGGGGTTGGCTTCAGGAGCCCAAAAATTGGATGATTCACACCCTGGAGTTGGCAGCAGCAGCAGCAGGAGCCCAAATATTACTTTAAAGAGACACTGGGGTTGGCTTCAGGAGCCCAAAAATTGGATGATTCACACCCTGGAGTTGGCAGCAGCAGCAGCAGGAGCCCAAATATTACTTTAAAGAGACACTGGGGTTGGCTTCAGGAGCCCAAAAATTGGATGATTCACACCCTGGAGTTGGCAGCAGCAGCAGCAGGAGCCCAAATATTACATTAAAGAGACCCTGGGGTTGGCTTCAGGAGCCCAAAAATTGGATGATTCACACCCTGGAGTTGGCAGCAGCAGCAGCAGGAGCCCAAATATTACTTTAAAGAGACACTGGGGTTGGCTTCAGGAGCCCAAAAATTGGATGAATCACACCCTGGAGTTGGCAGCAGCAGCAGGAGCCAAAACATTACTTTAAAGAGACACTGGAGCTGGCTTCAGGAGCCCAAAAATTGGATGAATCACACCCTGGAGTTGGCAGCAGCAGCAGCAGGAGCAGCAGCAGCAGGAGCCCAAACATTACTTTTAAGAGACACTGGAGTTGGCTTCAGGAGGCCATAAATTGGATGGATCACACCCTGGAGTTGGCAGCAGCAGCAGCAGGAGCCCAAATATTACTTTAAAGAGACACTGGGGTTGGCTTCAGGAGCCCAAAAATTGGATGATTCACACCCTGGAGTTGGCAGTAGCAGCAGGAGCCCAAACATTACTTTAAAGAGACACTGGGGTTGGCTTCAGGAGCCCAAAAATTGGATGAATCACACCCTGGAGTTGCAAGCAGCAGCAGGAGCCCAAATATTACTTTAAAGAGACACTGGGGTTGGCTTCAGGAGCCCAAAAATTGGATGATTCACACCCTGGAGTTGTCAGCAGCAGCAGCAGGAGCCCAAACATTGCTTTAAAGAGACACTGGGGTTGGCTTCAGGAGCCCAAAAATTGGATGAATCACACCCTGGAGTTGGCAGCAGCAGCAGCAGGAGCCCAAATATTACTTTAAAGAGACACTGGGGTTGGCTTCAGGAGCCCAAAAATTGGATGATTCACACCCTGGAGTTGGCAGCAGCAGCAGCAGCAGGAGCCCAAATATACACTGGAGTTGGCTTCAGGAGCCCAAAAATTGGATGATTCACACCCTGGAGTTGGCAGCAGCAGCAGGAGCCCAAACATTACTTTAAAGAGACACTGGAGTTGGCTTCAGGAGCCCAAAACTTGGATGAATCACACCCTGGAGTTGGCAGAAGTTGGCAGCAGCAGCAGCAGCAGCAGAGGCCCAAACATTACTTTAAAGAGACCCTGGGGTTGGCTTCAGGAGGCCAAAAATTGGATGAATCACACCCTGGAGTTGGCAGCAGCAGCAGCAGGAGCCCAAATATTACTTTAAAGAGACACTGGAGTTGGCTTCAGGAGCCCAAAAATTGGATGATTCACACCCTGGAGTTGCAAGCAGCAGCAGGAGCCCAAACATTGGCTGAAAGAGACACTGGAGTTGGCAGCAGCAGGAGCCCAAAAATTGGATGATTCACACACTGGAGTTGGCAGCAGCAGCAGCAGCAGGAGCCCAAACATTACTTTAAAGAGACACTGAGGTTGGCTTCAGGAGCCCAAAAATTGGATGATTCACACCCTGGAGTTGGCAGCAGCAGCAGCAGGAGCCCAAATATACAATGGAGTTGGCTTCAGGAGCCCAAAAAATTGGATGAATCACACCCTGGAGTTGGCAGCAGCAGCAGCAGGAGCCCAAATATTACTTGAAAGAGACAATGGAGTTGGCTTCAGGAGCCCAAAAATTGGATGATTCACACCCTGGAGTTGGCAGCAGCAGCAGCACCCTGGAGTTGGCAGCAGCAGCAGCAGCAGCAGGAGCCCAAATATACACTGGAGTTGGCTTCAGGAGCCCAAAAATTGGATGATTCACACCCTGGAGTTGGCAGCAGCAGCAGGAGCCCAAACATTACTTTAAAGAGACACTGGAGTTGGCTTCAGGAGGCCAAAAATTGGATGAATCACACCCTGGAGTTGGCAGCAGCAGCAGGAGGCCAAATATTACTTGAAAGAGACAATGGAGTTGGCTTCAGGAGCCCAAAAATTGGATGATTCACACCCTGGAGTTGGCAGCAGCAGCAGCACCCTGGAGTTGGCAGCAGCAGCAGCAGGAGCCCAAATATACACTGGAGTTGGCTTCAGGAGCCCAAAAATTGGATGATTCACACCCTGGAGTTGGCAGCAGCAGCAGGAGCCCAAACATTACTTTAAAGAGACACTGGAGTTGGCTTCAGGAGCCCAAAAATTGGATGAATCACACCCTGGAGTTGGCAGGAGTTGGCAGCAGCAGCAGCAGGAGCCCAAACATTACTTTAAAGATACCCTGGGGTTGGCTTCAGGAGGCCAAAAATTGGATGAATCACACCCTGGAGTTGGCAGCAGGAGCCCAAATTTTACTTTAAAGAGACCCTGGGGTTGGCTTCAGGAGCCCAAAAATTGGATGATTCACACCCTGGAGTTGACATCAGCAGGAGCCCAAAAATTGGCCTAAAGACATAAATATGTTTTGCACCATTTTGGAAAGTGTAAAACGTGGCACCATGCTGAATCTAGTCGCATGCATCAGGCATTGGTGGGTGGAAATCCTGGCTGATCCATCCCTGATTCATTTTGACAAAGGTGAGTCTCTCCACATTTTTAGTTGACAGACGAGTTCTCCTCGCCGTAACTATGGCCCCCGCCGCACTAAACACCCGCTCAGATGGCACGCTACTTGCCGGGCAGGACAGCTTTTCCAGGGCAAACTCTGCTAGTTGCGGCCACAAATCAAGTTTGGCTGCCCAGAAGTCCAGCGGATACTCAAGGTGTGTTGGCATGGTCATGTCAAAGTATGACATGACCTGCTGGTTCAGGTCCTGCTCCAGGTCTTCCTGCTGCTCATGAGTAGCCTCACTATGCGGGTGTAGAAAGCTACTCATTAGCGACTGAAGACTGAGGCTGCTGCTGATGGAGCTGCTGCTGCTGCTCCTGCCAACCCCCCCAGCAGCCATGGCAGTGGAAGGTGAGCGCAGAGGTCCCCTCGAGTCAGACCTGCGATAGTATGGACCATGGCGCAGATAGGCATCGGCCAACTGCCTACGTAGAATGTCTTTGTAGTAGTTCAGTTTGTACTCCCTCTCGGTGGGTTTAAAAAATGCCCCCATTATGTGCCAGAAGAGAGGGTCCAATTAGGTGGACAGCCAGAAGTCATCCCGCCGACAGATGGAAACAATTCTGGGGTCACTACGCAAGCACGTGAGCATGCTTCGTGCCATTTGCGCAAGTGACTCGGATGGACTACCTGTCTCCATCTCCACTGCCTACTGCCACGGTGTGTCCGGGTCCTCTGTCTCGCCTTCCTCAAAAACTTCTAGCTCCTCTGGCTGCTCCTGCTCCTCCTCTCCTGTCCGCTGACTAGATAAACCAGCCATTTCTCCAAGCCTAAACTGTGTTTTGCTGGGCAACTCCTCCTCCTCTTCCTCCTCCTCCTCCAGTTCAGCTCCAACGGGGTTCATGTGGCCGTAAGATGTAAACGCCATGTCTCCAGTGCCCTGACCAGCCATGGTTTCCAACATGTGCTGTAGTACATGAAGCAGTGGAATCACGTCGTTCATCCCGTAATCCTGCCGACTGACAAATAAAGTGGCTTCCTCAAAGGGCCTGAGCAAACGGCAGGTGTCACGTATGAGCTGCCACTGGTTGACATTGAAGTTACACAGGGGAGTCCCCCTATCTGCTTGGATCATCAGGAAATCCGTGATGGCTTTTCTCTGTTCATATAATCGGTCCAACATGTGAAGGGTGGAATTCCAATGGGTGGAAACATCGCAAATCAGACTATGTTGGGGGATACCATTCTGACGCTGTAGCTCAGGAAGGGTGTGTTTGGCGGTGTAGGAGGGGCTGAAGTGCATGCAAAGTTTCCTTGAAGTTGTTAGGATGTCTTGCAGATGGGGGGAACACTTCAGAAACCGCTTGACAACCAGATTGAAAACGTGAGCCATGCAGGGGGCATGGGTCAGGCTTCCTTGGCGCAGCGCAGACAAAATGTTCTTCCCATTGTCGGTAACCATGATTCCCATTTTAAGTTTTCTTGGAGTAAGCCATGTTTGGATTTCCTGATGAATACATTTAAGCAGTTCCTCCCCTGTGTGACTCCGTTCGCCAAGACAAACCATGTGGAGCACTGCGTGACACCTCCGTGCCCTGCACACATGGTAGACTGGAGGGGCACTGAGACTTGAGCCTACAGTGGAGGGTGAGGAGATGGCGGAGGATGAGGAGGCCGAGTCGCACGGTGTCACAGGCCCAACGGGCAGGGAGCGCGGAGGCCGAAGCGGCGTGACCTGTCCAAGTCGCTGCTGCTGCTGCAAAGGGACCACATTCCCCCAGTGGCCCGTAAACGACATGTACTGTCCCTGACCGTAGTTACAGCTCCAGATGTCGGCGCTGCCATGCACTTTGCTACACACCGACAGGCTCAAGGACTGGCCCACCTTCTGTTCAACAAAAGTGTGCAGCGCTGGTACTGCCTTCTTGGCAAAGAAATGACGGCTTGGGACTCTCCACCTCGGCTCGGCACAAGCCATCAGTTCTCTGAAAGGTGCAGATTCCACCACCTGAAAAGGGAGCGACTGCAGCACCAGCAACTTGGACAGGAGCACATTCAGCTTCTGCACCGTAGGATGAGTGGGCGCATAATGCTGTCTCTTGGACATGGCTTCGCTGATGGATTGCTGGCGGGATGCATGACTTGGAGGAGGAGGAGCAGGAGCGACAGAGGATGGGTATGACGCACAGCTGCCTTCGGCTGAGGTGCTGGAGCCTTGGCTGGCAGAAATTGGGAGCTCACTTGGTGAGGAAGCAGACTGGACCACCCCTTGGGAGCCTCGGTTCTCCCAGGTCGCTTTATGGTGACGCATCATATGTTGACGCAGGGCCGTGGTGCCAACATTTGGACCCTGGCCACGCTTCACCTTCTGCCTACATATCTTGCATGTGGCCATGTTACCCTCCTGCGGATGCTTCAGGAAAAACTGCCACACTGCCGAGTAGCTACTTTTCCCACCCCCTGGCCTCACTGATTCACTGCTGCTGTTGCCAACTCCAGGAACCCCTGCTACTCTACCTCCCAATAAGGTAGACTGCCGCACAGCAGGTGCTCTACCCCGGCCCCGGGAGCTGGAACGCTCGCAGCACCCACGACACTGTCCACATCACTATTTGTCTGCCTAGCTAGAGAAGCCACCTCCATTTCTTGGCTGGGCAGTAGCTGCTGACTGTCCTCTATCTGATGGTCCTCCTCACTAAAGAGTGGAGCTGAACCCAAAGCATAGGATACGTCGCTGGGGGAGGGAACGGCGTAGGCCAGAGGCAATGGGAGGACAGGGACTGCTCTCGGGGCATGCCAACTCAGGGTTGTGTCAGAGGAACCTACCGACCCTAGACTGGGGGTCTCAGACGTAAGTTGTGATGATGTTGTTGATGAGCGCGTCAACCAATCTACCACGGCAGATGCGTTACTGGTGGAGACCCGACCGCTAGCAGATACTGGCAGATTAGGTCTCTCAGCGTGACTCCTGCTGCTACTGGCCCCCAGTCTGATGCGAGCTCTGCCTGCGGAATCTTGGCCTCTGCCACTCCTCTTTTCACTTCCAGGTACTTGTCTGCCCGACATAGTCTAACTGGCGTGGTAGTAGGTGATATTTTAAGAACCCCCAGGCAGCGGTGGGTCTATATGAAACAGAATATAATGCACACCAAAAGTGAGCAGTAACACTCAGCCTCCAACAGGCCTGCTTAGTGTAAATAAGAGAGCTGCTTAGTGTAAATAAAGAGGGGTATGGTATGTTACAGAATGGGATGCCCCAACAGGAGTGCACCTGGCAGGCAGCAGTAAGTCTATGCACAGCAAAAGTGTCTTTATCAGGCCTAATTTCAATTAGAATAAGTGCAAATGGTTATATGGTGTGGAGATTAGCTCTGGTAGGCGACCGGGTGTCAGCAGTATAGAGGCGGAGGCAAACAGTTCAAAGTAAAGTCTGTGTTTATTTCACACAAAAATCCACAAAAGCATATGTCCATACAGGTTACATCACCTTTTCAGGAAACCGCAGCATAAACGATACAGTCAGGCAAACAGCTTTTAGGCCTTGAGCAAAGGTCCTGTTTACAGTCAAATAGGCCTCAGGTCCGCATGAACAGCCTCCACAGGAGATTTCAGCCAGGCTCACAGAGTCTCACTCCCATGTGAGCTCTAGACAAAGGAACAGGCCACAGCTGATTCCCCAGGCTATTTAAACAGCTCGCAAAACCCGGACCTGGGTAGTGGGATGGAGTCCCACCCTGCTCTACTCCATCCCAGTAAAGCCGTCCCAGGTTAGCCTTTCGGCTATTCTAAAGCAACAGCAGCAAACTGCCACCAGCAGCTGATGCTGGAAATCAGACTACACGACTTTACTGCACCAATGCCAGGTACATTGGTGCTACACACCTGCCGTCAATGACGGCCCCTTGCACCACCTTACCACATACCCCCCCCCTTTGTTCAACCCTGAGGGGGTGGACACATGCCAAACAATGTGCTCGGGACAGGGCATCCGCATTACCCAATAATCGTCCCGCTCTGTGCTCAACTGTGAACTTGAAGTTTTGTAGTGACAAGAACCATCGGGTGACCCTGGCATTCCTGTCCTTAGCCTGGCACATCCACTTGAGGGGAGAGTGGTCCGTAATCAGACGGAACCTTCTCCCCAGCAAGTAGTAGCGAAGAGACTCCAGGGCCCATTTAATGGCCAAACACTCCCTCTCCACTATACTATACCGGGTCTCCGCGGGTGTTAATTTGCGACTCATGTAGACAACGGGGTGCTCCTCCCCGTTGACTTCCTGAGACAGTACAGCACCGAGACCTACCTCGGAGGCATCGGTCTGCACTATGAACTCCCTCTTAAAGTCGGGTGTCACCAACACCGGAGACCCACACAGGGCAGACTTCAAAGCGGAGAACGCTTTTTCAGCCTGTTCATTCCACTTCACCATGACAGACTTGCGTCCCTTTAACAGGTCTGTCAATGGTGCCGCTAGGGTGGCAAAATTGGGAATGAACCGCATATAATATCCCACCAACCCCAGAAATGACTTTACCTGGCGGGTGGTGTTAGGCCGTGGCCAGTTACGGATGGCTTCTAGTTTGTTCACCTGGGGCTTGACCACTCCTCGTCCAATCACATAGCCCAGGTATTTTGTTTCTTCTAGGCCTAAAGCACATTTTTTCGGGTTTGCCGTCAACCCAGCCTTCCTGAGGGAATCCACTATGGCCTGGACTTTGGGTAGGTGACTTTCCCAATCCGTGCTATGGATAATTATATTGTCCAGATATGCCGAAGCATACCGACGGTGTGGCCTGAGGACAATATCCATTAACCTTTGGAACGTAGCGGGAGCGCCATGTAACCCAAAGGGTAACACTTTGTATTGGAAAAGTCCCTCTGGTGTAATAAAGGCTGTTTTCTCCTTGGCAGCCTCAGTCAAGGGCACCTGCCAGTACCCTTTTGTGAGGTCTAAAACCGAAAAGTACCTGGCTTGGCCTAGCTTCTCAATGAGTTCATCTACCCGGGGCATAGGGTAGGCATCAAACTTGGAAACTTCATTAAGTTTGCGGAAATCGTTACAGAACCGCAACGTACCATCGGGCTTGGGAATCAAGACTATGGGGCTGGCCCACTCACTCTTTGATTCTTCAATCACGTCTAACCGGAGCATTTGCTGCACTTCCTCCGCGATAGCTTGTCGCCGGGACTCAGGTACCCGGTAAGGCCTCAACCGGACCTTGACCTGAGGTTCCGTGACAACATCATGTTGGATGACCGAAGTGCACCCAGGGAGTTCTGAAAACACGTCCGTGTTTCTGCTAATAAACTCCCTGGCTTCCTGAGTCTGTTTAGAGGAGAGGTTGTCGCCAGTTTTCACCTCGACTACTGCTTCTCTAATAACAGACCGAGGAATGGGAAGCTCCACCCCCACCATACCTGGTCGGGGACTGTCACCCCCAGGGGTCTCCCTGTCTTTCCACAGTTTCAACAGGTTTACATGGTACACCTGCTCTGGCTTCCTCCGCCCAGGCTGATGTACCTTGTAAGTCACTTCCCCAACTTTTTCAGTGACCTCATAGGGACCCTGCCACCTAGCTAGAAATTTACTGTCCACCGTGGGTACCAGAACCACAACTCTGTCACCTGGGTTAAAGTTCCGTACCCTGGCTTGCCGATTATAAATCCTCCTTTGGGCCCGCTGCGCTGCCTCCATGTGTTCTCTGACAAGCGGCAAGACGGTCTCTATCCGTTCTTGTAGGTGAGTAACGTACTCTACCACACTTTTGTGGGGTGTGGGTTGCTGTTCCCAGGCCTCCTTGGCTATATCCAACAGGCCCCGTGGATGTCGACCGTATAAGAGTTCGAAGGGCGAGAACCCCGTAGAGGCCTGGGGCACCTCTCGCACTGCGAACATCAGATAGGGCAGCAGCAAGTCCCAATTCTTCCCATCCTTGGCGACCACCCTTTTTAACATGGTCTTTAAAGTTTGATTAAACCGTTCTACTAGGCCGTCTGTTTGCGGGTGGTAAAAGGATGTCCGCAACTGTTTCACCTGCAGCAGTTTACAGAGCTCTTTCATTACTTTCGACATAAACAGGGTACCTTGATCGGTCAGGACCTCTTTAGGCAGACCTACTCTGGAAAACATTTGCATAAGCTCCTTAGCAATGAGCTTGGCAGAGGTGTGACGCAGGGGCACTGCCTCAGGGTACCGCGTGGCATAGTCCAAGATCACCAGAATATGTTGTTGCCCTCTAGCGGATTTTGGCACTGGACCCAATAGATCCATGGCAATCCGCTCAAAGGGTACCTCAATAACTGGGAGAGGAACTAAGGGACCACGGTAATGAGGCTGAGGGCTGGTCATCTGACATGTTGGGCAGGACTCACAATATCTCTCCACCTCCTTGTACACACTGGGCCAGTAGAATCGTTGTAAAACGCGGTCCAGTGTTTTCTGCTGGCCTAGGTGTTCACCCAGAACATGTTGGTGGGCCAAATCCAACACCAACTTGCGATATGGATTGGGTACCACCAATTGCTCCTCTTCACGTACCTTCTTTACTCGATACAACATTTCCTGGTGAACCACAAAGCGAGGAAACTGTAACTCCGCCCCTGGCTGTTGTGGTTCACCTTCCACCTCAAGAACATTCTCCCAGGCCCGAGACAGTGTCGGGTCCTGGTGTTGAGCGGTACCAAAGTTAATTGTGGAGACATGGAGATCTGCCAACTCTGGACCTGTTGCCAACTCTTCCACATCTCCAACCATAACATTTAGTGGGGTTGACTCCCCCTCTTCTATTTTAGGGGCGGGCATCTCTTCCACGGTGCCTCCTGATTCCGGTTCCCAGGGCACCGGGGTCTCCCCTGAGTAGGGCCAGTCTATAGGGGACACACCCGCCTCGCGGGTTTCCGGAACTGCCAACTTGGCCCACAGTGACCTGAACCCTGGAAAGTCTCTCCCAACAATCAGTTCATACGGGAGTTTAGCGGCGACAGCGACTTCATGTTTCCAGCTGCCGGAGACGGTGGTGAGAGACACTTGTGCTGTGGCATAGTCTCTCAAGTCCCCATGAATGCACAAAACCCCGGTTTTCCGCCCAGTGTACTCATCGGGCAGTACTAAGGCGGGTCTTGCCAGGGTAACCATACTCCCCGAGTCCAAAAGGGCCACAGCCAGGGTGTCTCCCACTTTCACCTGACAGAGGTGACTTTGCCCCACAAGTTCAGGGACACCGGCAGCACACAGCCTCCTGGCATACATGGAAGGGCGGTAACCAAAGTTCACGTCCATGGGCTCCCCCTGGTGGGGACAATTGGCTCTGATATGTCCCGGCTCCTTACATCCCCAACACAACACTTGGGCAGGGACTTTGGGGGGTAGGTCCTGAGGGGGTTTAGGGGACGCCACTCGCCTGAGCTGGGGCGGGGACCTCCGGGGTTTCCCCGAATCCCTCCTCATGGAGCCGCCTTGCAAGTTCCTGGTGGCCTCATATCGCTCCACTAGGTCCACCATCCCTAGTGCGTTGTCAGGGGATACCTGGCCAACCCAGTGCTGAAGAGGGTGCGGTAAAGCCCTCCAGAAAATGTCCGCCAGCAAGCGGTCCAACATGGCAGTGGGGCTTAACAACTCCGGCTGCAGCCATTTTTGCAGCAGGTGCAGCAGTTTATAGTACTGGGGCCGGGTGGGCTCTGCCGACTGGTAGCTCCACTGAGGCACCCGCTGAGCCCGAACCCACACATTCACCCCCAGTCTGGCCAGTATCTCACCCTTCAGAGTCGGGTAGTCAGCGGCTTGGTCCTCTGGGAGATCAAACAACACCTGCTGGGGTCCAGACGCCAGAAATGGAGCGATGACATCAGCCCACTGGTCATGCGGCAACTTCTCCCTTGCAGCCACCTTTTCAAACACCGCCAGGTAAGTCTCAACGTCATCTGAAGGGGTCATTTTTGTGAGCGCCGAGCGGACAGCTTTCCGGGCATCAGGAATACTTTTGGGCGCACCTGCAGCTTGCAGCGCCATCATATGTTGCAAAAGCAGCTGGTTGGTCTCCTGCTGCTGCTTGTAGTCCTCGCGCTGCTGCCTGTTGGCCTCATGCTGCTGCCTGTTGGCCTCCTGCTGCTGCAGATTCGCCTCCAAGAGCGCTTTCACGACCGCCTCCATTTTGTCTGCAGTCCCAGGTAGCAGCCTGGCAGGTTTAATATAGGACATGCACAAAACAAAAACTTTTTTGTCGGTTGCTCCTAGCAACGGCCTCACTGCTGCGCCCGCATCTGACACCAAATGTGGAGATTAGCTCTGGTAGGCGACCGGGTGTCAGCAGTATAGAGGCGGAGGCAAACAGTTCAAAGTAAAGTCTGTGTTTATTTCACACAAAAATCCACAAAAGCATATGTCCATACAGGTTACATCACCTTTTCAGAAATCCGCAGCATAAATGATACAGTCAGGCAAACAGCTTTTAGTCCTTGAGCAAAGGTCCTGTTTACAGTCAAATAGGCCTCAGGTCCGCATGAACAGCCTCCACAGGAGATTTCAGCCAGGCTCACAGAGTCTCACTCCCATGTGAGCTCTAGACAAAGGAACAGGCCACAGCTGATTCCCCAGGCTATTTAAACAGCCCGCAAAACCCGGACCTGGGTAGTGGGATGGAGTCCCACCCTGCTCTACTCCATCCCAGTAAAGCCGTCCCAGGTTAGCCTTTCGGCTATTCTAAAGCAACAGCAGCAAACTGCCACCAGCAGCTGATGCTGGAAATCAGACTACACGACTTTACTGCACCAATGCCAGGTACATTGGTGCTACATACCTGCCGTCAATGACGGCCCCTTGCACCACCTTACCACAATGGTCTTAAATAGAGGCTGGTGTAGTCACAGAATGGGATGCCCCAAAAAAGAAGTGCACCTGGCAGGCAGCAGTAAGAATATGCACAGCAAAAGTGTCTTTATCAGGCCTAATTTCAATTAGAATAAGTGCAAATGGTTACATGGTCTTAAATAGAGGCTGGTGTAGTCACAGAATGGGATGCCCCAAAAAAGAAGTGCACCTGGCAGGGTCCAGTAGTGCTATGCACGGCTAAAGTGTCTTTATCAGGCCTAATTTCAATTAGAATAAGTGCAAATGGTTATATGGTCTTAAATAGAGGCTGGTGTAGTCACAGAATGGGATGCCCCAAAAAAGAAGTGCACCTGGCAGGCAGCAGTAAGAATATGCACAGCAAAAGTGTCTTTATCAGGCCTAATTTCAATTAGAATAAGTGCAAATGGTTATATGGTCTTAAATAGAGGCTGCTGTAGTCACAGAATGGGATGCCCCAAAAAGGAGTGCACCTGGCAGGCAGCAGTAAGAATATGCACAGCAAAAGTGTCTTTATCAGGCCTAATTTCAATTAGAATAAGTGCAAATGGTTATATGGTCTTAAATAGAGGCTGGTGTAGTCACAGAATGGGATGCCCCAAAAAAGAAGTGCACCTGGCAGGCAGCAGTAAGAATATGCACAGCAAAAGTGTCTTTATCAGGCCTAATTTCAATTAGAATAAGTGCAAATGGTTATATGGTCTTAAATAGAGGCTGGTGTAGTCACAGAATGGGATGCCCCAAAAAAGAAGTGCACCTGGCAGGGTCCAGTAGTGCTATGCACGGCTAAAGTGTCTTTATCAGGCCTAATTTCAATTAGAATAAGTGCAAATGGTTATATGGTCTTAAATAGAGGCTGGTGTAGTCACAGAATGGGATGCCCCAAAAAAGAAGTGCACCTGGCAGGCAGCAGTAAGAATATGCACAGCAAAAGTGTCTTTATCAGGCCTAATTTCAATTAGAATACGTGCAAATGGTTATATGGTCTTAAATAGAGGCTGCTGTAGTCACAGAATGGGATGCCCCAAAAAGGAGTGCACCTGGCAGGCAGCAGTAAGAATATGCACAGCAAAAGTGTCTTTATCAGGCCTAATTTCAATTAGAATAAGTGCAAATGGTTATATGGTCTTAAATAGAGGCTGGTGTAGTCACAGAATGGGATGCCCCAAAAAAGAAGTGCACCTGGCAGGCAGCAGTAAGAATATGCACAGCAAAAGTGTCTTTATCAGGCCTAATTTCAATTAGAATAAGTGCAAATGGTTATATGGTCTTAAATAGAGGCTGGTGTAGTCACAGAATGGGATGCCCCAAAAAAGAAGTGCACCTGGCAGGCAGCAGTAAGAATATGCACAGTGAAAGTGTCTTTATCAGGCCTAATTTCAATTAGAATAAGTGCAAATGGTTACATGGTCTTAAATAGAGGCTGGTGTAGTCACAGAATGGGATGCCCCAAAAAAGAAGTGCACCTGGCAGGGTCCAGTAGTGCTATGCACAGCAAAAGTGTCTTTATCAGGCCTAATTTCAATTAGAATAAGTGCAAATGGTTATATGGTCTTAAATAGAGGCTGGTGTAGTCACAGAATGGGATGCCCCAAAAAAGAAGTGCACCTGGCAGGCAGCAGTAAGAATATGCACAGCAAAAGTGTCTTTATCAGGCCTAATTTCAATTAGAATAAGTGCAAATGGTTATATGGTCTTAAATAGAGGCTGCTGTAGTCACAGAATGGGATGCCCCAAAAAAGAAGTGCACCTGGCAGGCAGCAGTAAGAATATGCACAGCGAAAGTGTCTTTATCAGGCCTAATTTCAATTAGAATAAGTGCAAATGGTTACATGGTCTTAAATAGAGGCTGGTGTAGTCACAGAATGGGATGCCCCAAAAAAGAAGTGCACCTGGCAGGGTCCAGTAGTGCTATGCACAGCAAAAGTGTCTTTATCAGGCCTAATTTCAATTAGAATAAGTGCAAATGGTTATATGGTCTTAAATAGAGGCTGGTGTAGTCATAGAATGGGATGCCCCAAAAAAGAAGTGCACCTGGCAGGGTCCAGTAGTGCTATGCACGGCTAAAGTGTCTTTATCAGGCCTAATTTCAATTAGAATAAGTGCAAATGGTTATATGGTCTTAAATAGAGGCTGGTGTAGTCACAGAATGGGATGCCCCAAAAAAGAAGTGCACCTGGCAGGCAGCAGTAAGAATATGCACAGCAAAAGTGTCTTTATCAGGCCTAATTTCAATTAGAATAAGTGCAAATGGTTATATGGTCTTAAATAGAGGCTGCTGTAGTCACAGAATGGGATGCCCCAAAAAAGAAGTGCACCTGGCAGGCAGCAGTAAGAATATGCACAGCGAAAGTGTCTTTATCGGGCCTAATTTCAATTAGAATAAGTGCAAATGGTTACATGGTCTTAAATAGAGGCTGGTGTAGTCACAGAATGGGATGCCCCAAAAAAGAAGTGCACCTGGCAGGGTCCAGTAGTGCTATGCACAGCAAAAGTGTCTTTATCAGGCCTAATTTCAATTAGAATAGGTGCAAATGGTTATATGGTCTTAAATAGAGGCTGCTTTCGTCACAGAATGGGATGCCCCAAAGAAGAGTGCACCTGGCAGGGTCCAGTAGTGCTATGCACAGCAAAAGTGTCTTTATCAGGCCTAATTTCAATTAGAATAAGTGCAAATGGTTACATGGTCTTAAATAGAGGCTGGTGTAGTCACAGAATGGGATGCCCCAAAAAAGAAGTGCACCTGGCAGGCAGCAGTAAGAATATGCACAGCAAAAGAGTCTTTATCAGGCCTAATTTCAATTAGAATAAGTGCAAATGGTTACATGGTCTTAAATAGAGGCTGGTGTAGTCACAGAATGGGATGCCCCAAAAAAGAAGTGCACCTGGCAGGGTCCAGTAGTGCTATGCACAGCAAAAGTGTCTTTATCAGGCCTAATTTCAATTAGAATAAGTGCAAATGGTTATATGGTCTTAAATAGAGGCTGGTGTAGTCACAGAATGGGATGCCCCAAAAAAGAGGTGCACCTGGCAGGCAGCAGTAAGAATATGCACAGCAAAAGTGCCTTTATCAGGCCTAATTTCAATTAGAATAAGTGCAAATGGTTATATGGTCTAAATAGAGGCTGCTGTAGTCACAGAATGGGATGCCCCAAAAAGGAGGGCACCTGGCAGGCAGCAGTAAGAATATGCACAGCAAAAGTGTCTTTATCAGGCCTAATTTCAATTAGAATAAGTGCAAATGGTTACATGGTCTTAAATAGAGGCTGGTGTAGTCACAGAATGGGATGCCCCAAAAAAGAGGTGCACCTGGCAGGCAGCAGTAAGAATATGCACAGCAAAAGTGTCTTTATCAGGCCTAATTTCAATTAGAATAAGTGCAAATGGTTATATGGTCTTAAATAGAGGCTGCTGTAGTCACAGAATGGGATGCCCCAAAAAGGAGTGCACCTGGCAGGCAGCAGTAAGAATATGCACAGCAAAAGTGTCTTTATCAGGCCTAATTTCAATTAGAATAAGTGCAAATGGTTATATGGTCTTAAATAGAGGCTGATGTAGTCACAGAATGGGATGCCCCAAAAAAGAAGTGCACCTGGCAGGCAGCAGTAAGAATATGCACAGCAAAAGTGTCTTTATCAGGCCTAATTTCAATTAGAATAAGTGCAAATGGTTACATGGTCTTAAATAGAGGCTGGTGTAGTCACAGACTGGGATGCCCCAAAAAAGAAGTGCACCTGGCAGGGTCCAGTAGTGCTATGCACAGCAAAAGTGTCTTTATCAGGCCTAATTTCAATTAGAATAAGTGCAAATGGTTATATGGTCTTAAATAGAGGCTGGTGTAGTCACAGAATGGGATGCCCCAAAAAAGAAGTGCACCTGGCAGGCAGCAGTAAGAATATGCACAGCAAAAGTGTCTTTATCAGGCCTAATTTCAATTAGAATAAGTGCAAATGGTTATATGGTCTTAAATAGAGGCTGCTGTAGTCACAGAATGGGATGCCCCAAAAAAGAAGTGCACCTGGCAGGTAGCAGTAAGAATATGCACAGCGAAAGTGTCTTTATCAGGCCTAATTTCAATTAGAATAAGTGCAAATGGTTACATGGTCTTAAATAGAGGCTGGTGTAGTCACAGAATGGGATGCCCCAAAAAAGAAGTGCACCTGGCAGGGTCCAGTAGTGCTATGCACAGCAAAAGTGTCTTTATCAGGCCTAATTTCAATTAGAATAAGTGCAAATGGTTACATGGTCTTAAATAGAGGCTGGTGTAGTCACAGAATGGGATGCCCCAAAAAAGAAGTGCACCTGGCAGGGTCCAGTAGTGCTATGCACAGCAAAAGTGTCTTTATCAGGCCTAATTTCAATTAGAATAAGTGCAAATGGTTATATGGTCTTAAATAGAGGCTGGTGTAGTCACAGAATGGGATGCCCCAAAAAAGAAGTGCACCTGGCAGGCAGCAGTAAGAATATGCACAGCAAAAGTGTCTTTATCAGGCCTAATTTCAATTAGAATAAGTGCAAATGGTTATATGGTCTTAAATAGAGGCTGGTGTAGTCACAGAATGGGATGCCCCAAAAAAGAAGTGCACCTGGCAGGCAGCAGTAAGAATATGCACAGCAAAAGTGTCTTTATCAGGCCTAATTTCAATTAGAATAAGTGCAAATGGTTACATGGTCTTAAATAGAGGCTGGTGTAGTCACAGAATGGGATGCCCCAAAAAAGAAGTGCACTTGGCAGGGTCCAGTAGTGCTATGCACAGCAAAAGTGTCTTTATCAGGCCTAATTTCAATTAGAATAAGTGCAAATGGTTATATGGTCTTAAATAGAGGCTGGTGTAGTCACAGAATGGGATGCCCCAAAAAAGAAGTGCACCTGGCAGGCAGCAGTAAGAATATGCACAGCAAAAGTGTCTTTATCAGGCCTAATTTCAATTATAATAGGTGCAAATGGTTATATGGTCTTAAATAGAGGCTGGTGTAGTCACAGAATGGGATGCCCCAAAAAAGAAGTGCACCTGGCAGGCAGCAGTAAGAATATGCACAGCGAAAGTGTCTTCATCAGGCCTAATTTCAATTAGAATAAGTGCAAATGGTTATATGGTCTTAAATAGAGGCTGCTGTAGTCACAGAATGGGATGCCCCAAAAAGGAGTGCACCTGGCAGGGACCAGTAGTGCTATGCACAGCAAAAGTGTCTTTATCAGGCCTAATTTCAATTAGAATAAGTGCAAATGGTTATATGGTCTTAAATAGAGGCTGGTGTAGTCACAGAATGGGATGCCCCAAAAAAGAAGTGCACCTGGCAGGCAGCAGTAAGAATATGCACAGCAAAAGTGTCTTTATCAGGCCTAATTTCAATTAGAATAAGTGCAAATGGTTACATGGTCTTAAATAGAGGCTGGTGTAGTCACAGAATGGGATGCCCCAAAAAAGAAGTGCACCTGGCAGGGTCCAGTAGTGCTATGCACAGCAAAAGTGTCTTTATCAGGCCTAATTTCAATTAGAATAAGTGCAAATGGTTATATGGTCTTAAATAGAGGCTGGTGTAGTCACAGAATGGGATGCCCCAAAAAAGAAGTGCACCTGGCAGGCAGCAGTAAGAATATGCACAGCAAAAGTGTCTTTATCAGGCCTAATTTCAATTAGAATAAGTGCAAATGGTTATATGGTCTTAAATAGAGGCTGCTGTAGTCACAGAATGGGATGCCCCAAAAAGGAGTGCACCTGGCAGGCAGCAGTAAGAATATGCACAGCAAAAGTGTCTTTATCAGGCCTAATTTCAATTAGAATAAGTGCAAATGGTTATATGGTCTTAAATAGAAGCTGGTGTAGTCACAGAATGGGATGCCCCAAAAAAGAAGTGCACCTGGCAGGCAGCAGTAAGAATATGCACAGCAAAAGTGTCTTTATCAGGCCTAATTTCAATTAGAATAAGTGCAAATGGTTATATGGTCTTAAATAGAGGCTGGTGTAGTCACAGAATGGGATGCCCCAAAAAAGAAGTGCACCTGGCAGGCAGCAGTAAGAATATGCACAGCAAAAGTGTCTTTATCAGGCCTAATTTCAATTAGAATAAGTGCAAATGGTTATATGGTCTTAAATAGAGGCTGCTGTAGTCACAGAATGGGATGCCCCAAAAAGGAGTGCACCTGGCAGGCAGCAGTAAGAATATGCACAGCAAAAGCGTCTTTATCAGGCCTAATTTCAATTAGAATAAGTGCAAATGGTTACATGGTCTTAAATAGAGGCTGGTGTAGTCACAGAATGGGATGCCCCAAAAAAGAAGTGCACCTGGCAGGGTCCAGTAGTGCTATGCACAGCAAAAGTGTCTTTATCAGGCCTAATTTCAATTAGAATAAGTGCAAATGGTTATATGGTCTTAAATAGAGGCTGGTGTAGTCACAGAATGGGATGCCCCAAAAAAGAAGTGCACCTGGCAGGCAGCAGTAAGAATATGCACAGCGAAAGTGTCTTTATCAGGCCTAATTTCAATTAGAATAAGTGCAAATGGTTACATGGTCTTAAATAGAGGCTGGTGTAGTCACAGAATGGGATGCCCCAAAAAAGAAGTGCACCTGGCAGGGTCCAGTAGTGCTATGCACAGCAAAAGTGTCTTTATCAGGCCTAATTTCAATTAGAATAAGTGCAAATGGTTATATGGTCTTAAATAGAGGCTGGTGTAGTCACAGAATGGGATGCCCCAAAAAAGAAGTGCACCTGGCAGGCAGCAGTAAGAATATGCACAGCGAAAGTGTCTTTATCAGGCCTAATTTCAATTAGAATAAGTGCAAATGGTTACATGGTCTTAAATAGAGGCTGGTGTAGTCACAGAATGGGATGCCCCAAAAAAGAAGTGCACCTGGCAGGGTCCAGTAGTGCTATGCACAGCAAAAGTGTCTTTATCAGGCCTAATTTCAATTAGAATAAGTGCAAATGGTTATATGGTCTTAAATAGAGGCTGGTGTAGTCACAGAATGGGATGCCCCAAAAAAGAAGTGCACCTGGCAGGCAGCAGTAAGAATATGCACAGCAAAAGTGTCTTTATCAGGCCTAATTTCAATTAGAATAAGTGCAAATGGTTATATGGTCTTAAATAGAGGCTGGTGTAGTCACAGAATGGGATGCCCCAAAAAAGAAGTGCACCTGGCAGGCAGCAGTAAGAATATGCACAGCAAAAGTGTCTTTATCAGGCCTAATTTCAATTAGAATAAGTGCAAATGGTTACATGGTCTTAAATAGAGGCTGGTGTTGTCACAGAATGGGATGCCCCAAAAAAGAAGTGCACCTGGCAGGGTCCAGTAGTGCTATGCACAGCAAAAGTGTCTTTATCAGGCCTAATTTCAATTAGAATAAGTGCAAATGGTTATATGGTCTTAAATAGAGGCTGGTGTAGTCACAGAATGGGATGCCCCAAAAAGGAGTGCACCTGGCAGGCAGCAGTAAGAATATGCACAGCAAAAGCGTCTTTATCAGGCCTAATTTCAATTAGAAAAAGTGCAAATGGTTATATGGTCTTAAATAGAGGCTGGTGTAGTCACAGAATGGGATGCCCCAAAAAAGAAGTGCACCTGGCAGGCAGCAGTAAGAATATGCACAGCAAAAGTGTCTTTATCAGGCCTAATTTCAATTAGAATAAGTGCAAATGGTTATATGGTCTTAAATAGAGGCTGGTGTAGTCACAGAATGGGATGCCCCAAAAAAGAAGTGCACCTGGCAGGCAGCAGTAAGAATATGCACAGCGAAAGTGTCTTTATCAGGCCTAATTTCAATTAGAATAAGTGCAAATGGTTACATGGTCTTAAATAGAGGCTGGTGTAGTCACAGAATGGGATGCCCCAAAAAAGAAGTGCACCTGGCAGGGTCCAGTAGTGCTATGCACAGCAAAAGTGTCTTTATCAGGCCTAATTTCAATTAGAATAAGTGCAAATGGTTATATGGTCTTAAATAGAGGCTGGTGTAGTCACAGAATGGGATGCCCCAAAAAAGAAGTGCACCTGGCAGGCAGCAGTAAGAATATGCACAGCAAAAGTGTCTTTATCAGGCCTAATTTCAATTAGAATAAGTGCAAATGGTTACATGGTCTTAAATAGAGGCTGGTGTAGTCACAGAATGGGATGCCCCAAAAAAGAAGTGCACCTGGCAGGGTCCAGTAGTGCTATGCACAGCAAAAGTGTCTTTATCAGGCCTAATTTCAATTAGAATAAGTGCAAATGGTTACATGGTCTTAAATAGAGGCTGGTGTAGTCACAGAATGGGATGCCCCAAAAAAGAAGTGCACCTGGCAGGGTCCAGTAGTGCTATGCACAGCAAAAGTGTCTTTATCAGGCCTAATTTCAATTAGAATAAGTGCAAATGGTTATATGGTCTTAAATAGAGGCTGGTGTAGTCACAGAATGGGATGCCCCAAAAAAGAAGTGCACCTGGCAGGCAGCAGTAAGAATATGCACAGCAAAAGTGTCTTTATCAGGCCTAATTTCAATTAGAATAAGTGCAAATGGTTATATGGTCTTAAATAGAGGCTGGTGTAGTCACAGAATGGGATGCCCCAAAAAAGAAGTGCACCTGGCAGGCAGCAGTAAGAATATGCACAGCAAAAGTGTCTTTATCAGGCCTAATTTCAATTAGAATAAGTGCAAATGGTTACATGGTCTTAAATAGAGGCTGGTGTAGTCACAGAATGGGATGCCCCAAAAAAGAAGTGCACTTGGCAGGGTCCAGTAGTGCTATGCACAGCAAAAGTGTCTTTATCAGGCCTAATTTCAATTAGAATAAGTGCAAATGGTTATATGGTCTTAAATAGAGGCTGGTGTAGTCACAGAATGGGATGCCCCAAAAAAGAAGTGCACCTGGCAGGCAGCAGTAAGAATATGCACAGCAAAAGTGTCTTTATCAGGCCTAATTTCAATTATAATAGGTGCAAATGGTTATATGGTCTTAAATAGAGGCTGGTGTAGTCACAGAATGGGATGCCCCAAAAAAGAAGTGCACCTGGCAGGCAGCAGTAAGAATATGCACAGCGAAAGTGTCTTCATCAGGCCTAATTTCAATTAGAATAAGTGAAAATGGTTATATGGTCTTAAATAGAGGCTGCTGTAGTCACAGAATGGGATGCCCCAAAAAGGAGTGCACCTGGCAGGGACCAGTAGTGCTATGCACAGCAAAAGTGTCTTTATCAGGCCTAATTTCAATTAGAATAAGTGCAAATGGTTATATGGTCTTAAATAGAGGCTGGTGTAGTCACAGAATGGGATGCCCCAAAAAAGAAGTGCACCTGGCAGGCAGCAGTAAGAATATGCACAGCAAAAGTGTCTTTATCAGGCCTAATTTCAATTAGAATAAGTGCAAATGGTTACATGGTCTTAAATAGAGGCTGGTGTAGTCACAGAATGGGATGCCCCAAAAAAGAAGTGCACCTGGCAGGGTCCAGTAGTGCTATGCACAGCAAAAGTGTCTTTATCAGGCCTAATTTCAATTAGAATAAGTGCAAATGGTTATATGGTCTTAAATAGAGGCTGGTGTAGTCACAGAATGGGATGCCCCAAAAAAGAAGTGCACCTGGCAGGCAGCAGTAAGAATATGCACAGCAAAAGTGTCTTTATCAGGCCTAATTTCAATTAGAATAAGTGCAAATGGTTATATGGTCTTAAATAGAGGCTGCTGTAGTCACAGAATGGGATGCCCCAAAAAGGAGTGCACCTGGCAGGCAGCAGTAAGAATATGCACAGCAAAAGTGTCTTTATCAGGCCTAATTTCAATTAGAATAAGTGCAAATGGTTATATGGTCTTAAATAGAAGCTGGTGTAGTCACAGAATGGGATGCCCCAAAAAAGAAGTGCACCTGGCAGGCAGCAGTAAGAATATGCACAGCAAAAGTGTCTTTATCAGGCCTAATTTCAATTAGAATAAGTGCAAATGGTTATATGGTCTTAAATAGAGGCTGGTGTAGTCACAGAATGGGATGCCCCAAAAAAGAAGTGCACCTGGCAGGCAGCAGTAAGAATATGCACAGCAAAAGTGTCTTTATCAGGCCTAATTTCAATTAGAATAAGTGCAAATGGTTATATGGTCTTAAATAGAGGCTGCTGTAGTCACAGAATGGGATGCTCCAAAAAGGAGTGCACCTGGCAGGCAGCAGTAAGAATATGCACAGCAAAAGCGTCTTTATCAGGCCTAATTTCAATTAGAATAAGTGCAAATGGTTACATGGTCTTAAATAGAGGCTGGTGTAGTCACAGAATGGGATGCCCCAAAAAAGAAGTGCACCTGGCAGGGTCCAGTAGTGCTATGCACAGCAAAAGTGTCTTTATCAGGCCTAATTTCAATTAGAATAAGTGCAAATGGTTATATGGTCTTAAATAGAGGCTGGTGTAGTCACAGAATGGGATGCCCCAAAAAAGAAGTGCACCTGGCAGGCAGCAGTAAGAATATGCACAGCGAAAGTGTCTTTATCAGGCCTAATTTCAATTAGAATAAGTGCAAATGGTTACATGGTCTTAAATAGAGGCTGGTGTAGTCACAGAATGGGATGCCCCAAAAAAGAAGTGCACCTGGCAGGGTCCAGTAGTGCTATGCACAGCAAAAGTGTCTTTATCAGGCCTAATTTCAATTAGAATAAGTGCAAATGGTTATATGGTCTTAAATAGAGGCTGGTGTAGTCACAGAATGGGATGCCCCAAAAAAGAAGTGCACCTGGCAGGCAGCAGTAAGAATATGCACAGCGAAAGTGTCTTTATCAGGCCTAATTTCAATTAGAATAAGTGCAAATGGTTACATGGTCTTAAATAGAGGCTGGTGTAGTCACAGAATGGGATGCCCCAAAAAAGAAGTGCACCTGGCAGGGTCCAGTAGTGCTATGCACAGCAAAAGTGTCTTTATCAGGCCTAATTTCAATTAGAATAAGTGCAAATGGTTATATGGTCTTAAATAGAGGCTGGTGTAGTCACAGAATGGGATGCCCCAAAAAAGAAGTGCACCTGGCAGGCAGCAGTAAGAATATGCACAGCAAAAGTGTCTTTATCAGGCCTAATTTCAATTAGAATAAGTGCAAATGGTTATATGGTCTTAAATAGAGGCTGGTGTAGTCACAGAATGGGATGCCCCAAAAAAGAAGTGCACCTGGCAGGCAGCAGTAAGAATATGCACAGCAAAAGTGTCTTTATCAGGCCTAATTTCAATTAGAATAAGTGCAAATGGTTACATGGTCTTAAATAGAGGCTGGTGTTGTCACAGAATGGGATGCCCCAAAAAAGAAGTGCACCTGGCAGGGTCCAGTAGTGCTATGCACAGCAAAAGTGTCTTTATCAGGCCTAATTTCAATTAGAATAAGTGCAAATGGTTATATGGTCTTAAATAGAGGCTGGTGTAGTCACAGAATGGGATGCCCCAAAAAGGAGTGCACCTGGCAGGCAGCAGTAAGAATATGCACAGCAAAAGCGTCTTTATCAGGCCTAATTTCAATTAGAAAAAGTGCAAATGGTTATATGGTCTTAAATAGAGGCTGGTGTAGTCACAGAATGGGATGCCCCAAAAAAGAAGTGCACCTGGCAGGCAGCAGTAAGAATATGCACAGCAAAAGTGTCTTTATCAGGCCTAATTTCAATTAGAATAAGTGCAAATGGTTATATGGTCTTAAATAGAGGCTGGTGTAGTCACAGAATGGGATGCCCCAAAAAAGAAGTGCACCTGGCAGGCAGCAGTAAGAATATGCACAGCGAAAGTGTCTTTATCAGGCCTAATTTCAATTAGAATAAGTGCAAATGGTTACATGGTCTTAAATAGAGGCTGGTGTAGTCACAGAATGGGATGCCCCAAAAAAGAAGTGCACCTGGCAGGGTCCAGTAGTGCTATGCACAGCAAAAGTGTCTTTATCAGGCCTAATTTCAATTAGAATAAGTGCAAATGGTTATATGGTCTTAAATAGAGGCTGGTGTAGTCACAGAATGGGATGCCCCAAAAAAGAAGTGCACCTGGCAGGCAGCAGTAAGAATATGCACAGCAAAAGTGTCTTTATCAGGCCTAATTTCAATTAGAATAAGTGCAAATGGTTATATGGTCTTAAATAGAGGCTGCTGTAGTCACAGAATGGGATGCCCCAAAAAGGAGTGCACCTGGCAGGCAGCAGTAGGAATATGCACAGCAAAAGTGTCTTTATCAGGCCTAATTTCAATTAGAATAAGTGCAAATGGTTACATGGTCTTAAATAGAGGCTGGTGTAGTCACAGAATGGGATGCCCCAAAAAGGAGTGCACCTGGCAGGGTCCAGTAGTGCTATGCACAGCAAAAGTGTCTTTGTCAGGCCTAATTTCAATTAGAATAAGTGCAAATGGTTATATGGTCTTAAATAGAGGCTGCTGTAGTCACAGAATGGGATGCCCCAAAAAGGAGTGTACCTGGCAGGGTCCAGTAGTGCTATGCACAGCAAAAGTGTCTTTATCAGGCCTAATTTCAATTATAATAGGTGCAAATGGTTATATGGTCTTAAATAGAGGCTGGTGTAGTCACAGAATGGGATTCCCCAACAGGAGTGCACCTGGCAGGCAGCGGTAATAATATGCACAGCAAAAGTGTCTTTATCAGGCCTAATTTCAATTAGAATAAGTGCATATGGTTATATGGTCTTAAATAGAGGCTGCTGTAGTCACAGAATGGGATGCCCCAAAAAAGAAGTGCACCTGGCAGGCAGCAGTAAGAATATGCACAGCAAAAGTGTCTTTATCAGGCCTAATTTCAATTAGAATAAGTGCAAATGGTTATATGGTCTTAAATAGAGGCTGCTGTAGTCACAGAATGGGATGCCCCAAAAAGGAGTGCACCTGGCAGGGACCAGTAGTGCTATGCACAGCAAAGGTGTCTTTATCAGGCCTAATTTCAATTATAATAGGTGCAAATGGTTATATGGTCTTAAATAGAGGCTGCTTTAGTCACAGAATGGGATGCCCCAAAAAGGAGTGCACCTGGCAGGGTCCAGTAGTGCTATGCACAGCAAAAGTGTCTTTATCAGGCCTAATTTCAATTAGAATAAGTGCAAATGGTTATATGGTCTTAAATAGAGGCTGGTGTAGTCACAGAATGGGATGCCCCAAAAAGGAGTGCACCTGGCAGGGTCCAGTAGTGCTATGCACAGCAAAAGTGTCTTTATCAGGCCTAATTTCAAGTATAATAGGTGCAAATGGTTATATGGTCTTAAATAGAGGCTGCTGTAGTCAAAGAATGGGATGCCCCAACAGGAGTGCACCTGGCAGGCAGCAGTAAGAATATGCACAGCAAAAGTGTCTTTATCAGGCCTAATTTCAATTAGAATAAGTGCAAATGGTTATATGGTCTTAAATAGAGGCTGGTGTAGTCACAGAATGGGATGCCCCAAAAAAGAAGTGCACCTGGCAGGCAGCAGTAAGAATATGCACAGCAAAAGTGTCTTTATCAGGCCTAATTTCAATTAGAATAAGTGCAAATGGTTATATGGTCTTAAATAGAGGCTGCTGTAGTCACAGAATGGGATGCCCCAAAAAGGAGTGCACCTGGCAGGGTCCAGTAGTGCTATGCACAGCAAAAGTGTCTTTATCAGGCCTAATTTCAATTAGAATAAGTGCAAATGGTTATATGGTCTTAAATAGAGGCTGCTGTAGTCACAGAATGGGATGCCCCAAAAAAGAAGTGCACCTGGCAGGCAGCAGTAAGAATATGCACAGCAAAAGTGTCTTTATCAGGCCTAATTTCAATTAGAATAAGTGCAAATGGTTATATGGTCTTAAATAGAGGCTGGTGTAGTCACAGAAAGGGATGCCCCAAAAAAGAAGTGCACCTGGCAGGGTCCAGTAGTGCTATGCACAGCAAAAGTGTCTTTATTAGGCCTAATTTCAATTATAATAGGTGCAAATGGTTATATGGTCTTAAATAGAGGCTGCTTTAGTCACAGAATGGGATGCCCCAAAAAGGAGTGCACCTGGCAGGGTCCAGTAGTGCTATGCACAGCAAAAGTGTCTTTATCAGGCCTAATTTCAATTAGAATAAGTGCAAATGGTTATATGGTCTTAAATAGAGGCAGCTGTAGTCACAGAATGGGATGCCCCAAAAAGGAGTGCACCTGGCAGGGTCCAGTAGTGCTATGCACAGCAAAAGTGTCTTTATCAGGCCTAATTTCAATTATATTAGGTGCAAATGGTTATATGGTCTTAAATAGAGGCTGCTGTAGTCACAGAATGGGATGCCCCAACAGGAGTGCACCTGGCAGGCAGCAGTAAGAATATGCACAGCAAAAGTGTCTTTATCAGGCCTAATTTCAGTTAGAATAAGTGCAAATGGTTATATGGTCTTAAATAGAGGCTGGTGTAGTCACAGAATGGGATGCCCCCCAAAAGAAGTGCACCTGGCAGGGTCCAGTAGTGCTATGCACAGCAAAAGTGTCTTTATCAGGCCTAATTTCAATTAGAATAAGTGCAAATGGTTATATGGTCTTAAATAGAGGCTGGTGTAGTCACAGAATGGGATGCCCCAAAAAAGAAGTGCACCTGGCAGGCAGCAGTAAGAATATGCACAGCAAAAGTGTCTTTATCAGGCCTAATTTCAATTAGAATAAGTGCAAATGGTTATATGGTCTTAAATAGAGGCTGCTGTAGTCACAGAATGGGATGCCCCAAAAAGGAGTGCAGATGGCAGGGACCAGTAGTGCTATGCACAGCAAAAGTGTCTTTATCAGGCCTAATTTCAATTATAATAGGTGCAAATGGTTATATGGTCTTAAATAGAGGCTGCTTTAGTCACAGAATGGGATGCCCCAAAAAGGAGTGCACCTGGCAGGGTCCAGTAGTGCTATGCACAGCAAAAGTGTCTTTATCAGGCCTAATTTCAATTAGAATAAGTGCAAATGGTTATATGGTCTTAAATAGAGGCTGCTGTAGTCACAGAATGGGATGCCCCAAAAAGGAGTGCACCTGGCAGGGTCCAGTAGTGCTATGCACAGCAAAAGTGTCTTTATCAGGCCTAATTTCAATTATATTAGGTGCAAATGGTTATATGGTCTTAAATAGAGGCTGCTGTAGTCACAGAATGGGATGCCCCAACAGGAGTGCACCTGGCAGGCAGCAGTAAGAATATGCACAGCAAAAGTGTCTTTATCAGGCCTAATTTCAGTTAGAATAAGTGCAAATGGTTATATGGTCTTAAATAGAGGCTGGTGTAGTCACAGAATGGGATGCCCCCAAAAAGAAGTGCACCTGGCAGGGTCCAGTAGTGCTATGCACAGCAAAAGTGTCTTTATCAGGCCTAATTTCAATTAGAATAAGTGCAAATGGTTATATGGTCTTAAATAGAGGCTGGTGTAGTCACAGAATGGGATGCCCCAAAAAAGAAGTGCACCTGGCAGGCAGCAGTAAGAATATGCACAGCAAAAGTGTCTTTATCAGGCCTAATTTCAATTAGAATAAGTGCAAATGGTTATATGGTCTTAAATAGAGGCTGCTGTAGTCACAGAATGGGATGCCCCAAAAAGGAGTGCAGATGGCAGGGACCAGTAGTGCTATGCACAGCAAAAGTGTCTTTATCAGGCCTAATTTCAATTATAATAGGTGCAAATGGTTATATGGTCTTAAATAGAGGCTGCTTTAGTCACAGAATGGGATGCCCCAAAAAGGAGTGCACCTGGCAGGGTCCAGTAGTGCTATGCACAGCAAAAGTGTCTTTATCAGGCCTAATTTCAATTAGAATAAGTGCAAATGGTTATATGGTCTTAAATAGAGGCTGCTGTAGTCACAGAATGGGATGCCCCAAAAAGGAGTGCACCTGGCAGGGTCCAGTAGTGCTATGCACAGCAAAAGTGTCTTTATCAGGCCTAATTTCAATTATATTAGGTGCAAATGGTTATATGGTCTTAAATAGAGGCTGCTGTAGTCACAGAATGGGATGCCCCAACAGGAGTGCACCTGGCAGGCAGCAGTAAGAATATGCACAGCAAAAGTGTCTTTATCAGGCCTAATTTCAATTAGAATAAGTGCAAATGGTTATATGGTCTTAAATAGAGGCTGGTGTAGTCACAGAATGGGATGCCCCAAAAAAGAAGTGCACCTGGCAGGCAGCAGTAAGAATATGCACAGCAAAAGTGTCTTTATCAGGCCTAATTTCAATTAGAATAAGTGCAAATGGTTATATGGTCTTAAATAGAGGCTGGTGTAGTCACAGAATGGGATGCCCCCAAAAAGAAGTGCACCTGGCAGGGTCCAGTAGTGCTATGCACAGCAAAAGTGTCTTTATCAGGCCTAATTTCAATTAGAATAAGTGCAAATGGTTATATGGTCTTAAATAGAGGCTGGTGTAGTCACAGAATGGGATGCCCCAAAAAAGAAGTGCACCTGGCAGGCAGCAGTAAGAATATGCACAGCAAAAGTGTCTTTATCAGGCCTAATTTCAATTAGAATAAGTGCAAATGGTTATATGGTCTTAAATAGAGGCTGCTGTAGTCACAGAATGGGATGCCCCAAAAAGGAGTGCAGATGGCAGGGACCAGTAGTGCTATGCACAGCAAAAGTGTCTTTATCAGGCCTAATTTCAATTATAATAGGTGCAAATGGTTATATGGTCTTAAATAGAGGCTGCTTTAGTCACAGAATGGGATGCCCCAAAAAGGAGTGCACCTGGCAGGGTCCAGTAGTGCTATGCACAGCAAAAGTGTCTTTATCAGGCCTAATTTCAATTAGAATAAGTGCAAATGGTAATATGGTCTTAAATAGAGGCTGCTGTAGTCACAGAATGGGATGCCCCAAAAAAGAAGTGCACCTGGCAGGGTCCAGTAGTGCTATGCACAGCAAAAGTGTCTTTATCAGGCCTAATTTCAATTATAATAGGTGCAAATGGTTATATGGTCTTAAATAGAGGCTGCTTTAGTCACAGAATGGGATGCCCCAAAAAGGAGTGCACCTGGCAGGGTCCAGTAGTGCTATGCACAGCAAAAGTGTCTTTATCAGGCCTAATTTCAATTAGAATAAGTGCAAATGGTTATATGGTCTTAAATAGAGGCTTCTGTAGTCACAGAATGGGATGCCCCAAAAAGGAGTGCACCTGGCAGGGTCCAGTAGTGCTATGCACAGCAAAAGTGTCTTTATCAGGCCTAATTTCAATTATATTAGGTACAAATGGTTATATGGTCTTAAATAGAGGCTGCTGTAGTCACAGAATGGGATGCCCCAACAGGAGTGCACCTGGCAGGCAGCAGTAAGAATATGCACAGCAAAAGTGTCTTTATCAGGCCTAATTTCAATTAGAATAAGTGCAAATGGTTATATGGTCTTAAATAGAGGCTGGTGTAGTCACAGAATGGGATGCCCCAAAAAAGAAGTGCACCTGGCAGGCAGCAGTAAGAATATGCACAGCAAAAGTGTCTTTATCAGGCCTAATTTCAATTAAAATAAGTCCAAATGGTTATATGGTCTTAAATAGAGGCTGGTGTAGTCACAGAATGGGATGCCCCAAAAAAGAAGTGCACCTGGCAGGGTCCAGTAGTGCTATGCACAGCAAAAGTGTCTTTATCAGGCCTAATTTCAATTAGAATAAGTGCAAATGGTTATATGGTCTTAAATAGAGGCTGGTGTAGTCACAGAATGGGATGCCCCAAAAAAGAAGTGCACCTGGCAGGCAGCAGTAAGAATATGCACAGCAAAAGTGTCTTTATCAGGCCTAATTTCAATTAGAATAAGTGCAAATGGTAATATGGTCTTAAATAGAGGCTGCTGTAGTCACAGAATGGGATGCCCCAAAAAAGAAGTGCACCTGGCAGGGTCCAGTAGTGCTATGCACAGCAAAAGTGTCTTTATCAGGCCTAATTTCAATTATAATAGGTGCAAATGGTTATATGGTCTTAAATAGAGGCTGCTTTAGTCACAGAATGGGATGCCCCAAAAAGGAGTGCACCTGGCAGGGTCCAGTAGTGCTATGCACAGCAAAAGTGTCTTTATCAGGCCTAATTTCAATTAGAATAAGTGCAAATGGTTATATGGTCTTAAATAGAGGCTTCTGTAGTCACAGAATGGGATGCCCCAAAAAGGAGTGCACCTGGCAGGGTCCAGTAGTGCTATGCACAGCAAAAGTGTCTTTATCAGGCCTAATTTCAATTATATTAGGTACAAATGGTTATATGGTCTTAAATAGAGGCTGCTGTAGTCACAGAATGGGATGCCCCAACAGGAGTGCACCTGGCAGGCAGCAGTAAGAATATGCACAGCAAAAGTGTCTTTATCAGGCCTAATTTCAATTAGAATAAGTGCAAATGGTTATATGGTCTTAAATAGAGGCTGGTGTAGTCACAGAATGGGATGCCCCAAAAAAGAGGTGCACCTGGCAGGCAGCAGTAAGAATATGCACAGCAAAAGTGTCTTTATCAGGCCTAATTTCAATTAGAATAAGTGCAAATGGTTATATGGTCTTAAATAGAGGCTGGTGTAGTCACAGAATGGGATGCCCCAAAAAAGAAGTGCACCTGGCAGGCAGCAGTAAGAATATGCACAGCAAAAGTGTCTTTATCAGGCCTAATTTCAATTAGAATAAGTGCAAATGGTTATATGGTCTTAAATAGAGGCTGCTGTAATCACAGAATGGGATGCCCCAAAAAGGAGTGCAGATGGAAGGGACCAGTAGTGCTATGCACAGCAAAAGTGTCTTTATCAGGCCTAATTTCAATTATAATAGGTGCAAATGGTTATATGGTCTTAAATAGAGGCTGCTTTAGTCACAGAATGGGATGCCCCAAAAAGGAGTGCACCTGGCAGGGTCCAGTAGTGCTATGCACAGCAAAAGTGTCTTTATCAGGCCTAATTTCAATTAGAATAAGTGCAAATGGTTATATGGTCTTAAATAGAGGCTGCTGTAGTCACAGAATGGGATGCCCCAAAAAGGAGTGCACCTGGCAGGGACCAGTAGTGCTATGCACAGCAAAAGTGTCTTTATCAGGCCTAATTTCAATTATAATAGGTGCAAATGGTTATATGGTCTTAAATAGAGGCTGCTTTAGTCACAGAATGGGATGCCCCAAAAAGGAGTGCACCTGGCAGGGTCCAGTAGTGCTATGCACAGCAAAAGTGTCTTTATCGGGCCTATTTTCAATTAGAATAAGTGCAAATGGTTATATGGTCTTAAATAGAGGCTGCTGTAGTCACAGAATGGGATGCCCCAAAAAGGAGTGCACCTGGCAGGGTCCAGTAGTGCTATGCACAGCAAACGTGTCTTTATCAGGCCTAATTTCAATTATAATAGGTGCAAATGGTTATATGGTCTTAAATAGAGGCTGGTGTAGTCACAGAATGGGATGCCCCAAAAAAGAAGTGCACCTGGCAGGGTCCAGTAGTGCTATGCACAGCAAAAGTGTCTTTATCAGGCCTAATTTCAATTAGAATAAGTGCAAATGGTTATATGGTCTTAAATAGAGGCTGGTGTAGTCACAGAATGGGATGCCCCAAAAATGAAGTGCACCTGGCAGGCAGCAGTAAGAATATGCACAGCAAAAGTGTCTTTATCAGGCCTAATTTCAATTAGAATAAGTGCAAATGGTTATATGGTCTTAAATAGAGGCTGGTGTAGTCACAGAATGGGATGCCCCAAAAAAGAAGTGCACCTGGCAGGCAGCAGTAAGAATATGCACAGCAAAAGTGTCTTTATCAGGCCTAATTTCAATTAGAATAAGTGCAAATGGTTATATGGTCTTAAATAGAGGCTGCTGTAGTCACAGAATGGGATGCCCCAAAAAGGAGTGCACCTGGCAGGGTCCAGTAGTGCTATGCACAGCAAAAGTGTCTTTATCAGGCCTAATTTCAATTAGAATAAGTGCAAATGGTTATATGGTCTTAAATAGAGGCTGCTGTAGTCACAGAATGGGATGCCCCAAAAAGGAGTGCACCTGGCAGGGACCAGTAGTGCTATGCACAGCAAAAGTGTCTTTATCAGGCCTAATTTCAATTATAATAGGTGCAAATGGTTATATGGTCTTAAATAGAGGCTGCTTTAGTCACAGAATGGGATGCCCCAAAAAGGAGTGCACCTGGCAGGGTCCAGTAGTGCTATGCACAGCAAAAGTGTCTTTATCAGGCCTAATTTCAATTAGAATAGGTGCAAATGGTTATATGGTCTTAAATAGAGGCTGCTGTAGTCACAGAATGGGATGCCCCAAAAAGGAGTGCACCTGGCAGGGTCCAGTAGTGCTATGCACAGCAAAAGTGTCTCTATCAGGCCTAATTTCAATTATAATAGGTGCAAATGGTTATATGGTCTTAAATAGAGGCTGGTGTAGTCACAGAATGGGATGCCCCAAAAAAGGAGTGCACCTGGCAGGGTCCAGTAGTGCTATGCACAGCAAAAGTGTCTTTATCAGGCCTAATTTCAATTAGAATAAGTGCAAATGGTTATATGGTCTTAAATAGAGGCTGGTGTAGTCACAGAATGGGATGCCCCAAAAAAGAAGTGCACCTGGCAGGCAGCAGTAAGAATATGCACAGCAAAAGTGTCTTTATCAGGCCTAATTTCAATTAGAATAAGTGCAAATGGTTATATGGTCTTAAATAGAGGCTGGTGTAGTCACAGAATGGGATGCCCCAAAAAAGAAGTGCACCTGGCAGGCAGCAGTAAGAATATGCACAGCAAAAGTGTCTTTATCAGGCCTAATTTCAATTAGAATAAGTGCAAATGGTTATATGGTCTTAAATAGAGGCTGCTGTAGTCACAGAATGGGATGCCCCAAAAAGGAGTGCACCTGGCAGGGTCCAGTAGTGCTATGCACAGCAAAAGTGTCTTTATCAGGCCTAATTTCAATTAGAATAAGTGCAAATGGTTATATGGTCTTAAATAGAGGCTGCTGTAGTCACAGAATGGGATGCCCCAAAAAGGAGTGCACCTGGCAGGGTCCAGTAGTGCTATGCACAGCAAAAGTGTCTTTATCAGGCCTAAATTCAATTACAAAAAGTGCAAATGGTTATATGGTCTTAAATAGAGGCTGGTGTAGTCACAGAATGGGATGCCCCAAAAAAGAAGTGCACCTGGCAGGGTCCAGTAGTGCTATGCACAGCAAAAGTGTCTTTATCAGGCCTAATTTCAATTAGAATAAGTGCAAATGGTTATATGGTCTTAAATAGAGGCTGGTGTAGTCACAGAATGGGATGCCTCACAGCAGACTTAAGATCAGTTCAGTATATATGCACAGTTAGTTAGTATAAGCAGCCTGAAAACGCTAACAAAGCCTGTCAGCCAGCCAGTAACAAACACTCAGGCTGGATGAAAAAAAAAATAAATCTCCCTGTGACTGCCTCCGATTTTTCCTAACTTTCCCTGTTTTTCGCTGACTTTCTGTCTGTCTCCTGCCTGTCTCCTGCCTGTCTCCAGCCTGTCCCTGTCTGTCCCTGCCTGTCTAACTGCCTCTCTCCCTCACTACAGCGTTCTGTCTCTCACGAATGCAATAGAGAAATGAGGAAGGAAAAGCAAGATGGCCGACTTAAATAGCGCTGTGACGTCACCGGGCTTGCTGGCTGCTGATAGGCTGCATGTGACTGCCCCAGCTTGCACTGGCGCGGGATAGATGTCCAGACATGTCCCGTCTGCCATCTTAGAATGCCTGTATGTAAATGAATGGATGTTAAAGGAAAACTTCGAGCGATCGAATCGCGGGGAAATTCGGATTCGATCCGAAACGAATTTTTCATGAAATTCGGATCGAATCCGGGTTCGTCCGGATCGATTCGCTCATCCCTAGCGATCTCATTGAATTAGCTGAAAAAAGGCCCCCAAATACCAAATATAATCTTATGGTGAAAGAAAAGCTATAAAAAGCCTAGCCAAAAATACTGAGATCGTAATACGAGCTGCAGATAAGGGGGGATGTGTAGTAGTATTAAATACCAGGGACTATGAAAGAGAGGCTTTGAGACAGCTTGGAGATGCTAATACCTATCGCCAACTCACGCAGGAACCTACTTGTGATTTTCAATTACGTTTAAAAAATGTTTTGAATGAAGGCAAGGAGCTAGGTGTTTTGACAACTAAGGATATTGATATGATGTGTGTGGCCTCCCCCATTGCCCTGATCTTTCATCATCTCCCCAAGATCCATAAACCACAGCGCCCTCCGGCTGGTCGGCCTATTGTGGCGGGTATTGGGGGATGAATGAGAGGTTGGGGCAATGGGTGGACTTACACTTACTTCCCCTGGTGAAAAGACTCCCAGGATATTTAAAGGATTCAGGTGATGTCTTGCGACAATTGCAAGATTTTCAATGGAAATCCATGTATAGGTGGATTTCATGTGATGTGGCATCCTTATATTCAATAATTCCCCATGATCTCGCATTGCAAGCTATTTATTTTCATCTCAACAATTATTCAACCTATTCTAGAGAATTGATGGCTTTTTTAATAATAGCGATTGAATATTTGTTGAGTCATAACTTTTTCTTATTTGATGGAAAATACTATTTGCAATGCTGTGGAGCGTCGATGGGGGCTCCTTTTTCTCCATCACTTGCCAACCTTTACATGGGTTGGTGGGAAAGAGAAGCAATTTATGGTCATAATAATCCCTTCTCATCTAATATAAAGTATTTTGGTCGCTACATAGATGACCTCATAATAATATGGGAAGGGGAGGAGGATTTAGTAGGTCAGTTTTTTGGATATTTAAACAATAATAGCCTTAATCTTCGTTTCACTATGGAGAGCTCTGTTGATTCCACTCCATTTTTAGATTTGCGCCTATACATCTCTGAAGATAAAACTAAGATTGTAACATGCACATTTAGAAAGGATACAGCGGGAAATACCACGCTGAGAGCGGAGAGCTGCCACCCCGCCCATACTATTAAAGCTATTCCGGTAGGGGAGATGATCAGGGCCCGCAGGAATTGTACAGAAGATTTGGTTTTTGAGAAGGAACTTGAAAATATATTGTGCAGACTGTCCCAGCGTGGTTATACTAATGATCTACTAGAGAGAGCTAAGAACATAGCTAGATCCAAAAAGAGGGACACTATGTTGCAGAGGGATCAATACCGTAAACCCTATAGTGTTGATGGAAAAAGATCTAACAACATTGGCAATGGTAATCAAAGAGAAACATTGGTTGTGTCTAGAGATGAGCGAACTTTTGAAAAGTTCGATTCGGCCGATTCGCCGAATTTCACAAAGAAATTCGGGTTCGGCCGAATCGAACTTTTACGAAGTTCCCCATCAAAAATGCCGGCATGGTGGGAGCCGGCCGGCGGGCCGGTAAAGCCGGCCGGCCCGTTCCCACCATGCCGGCATTTAAAAAACAAAAAAAAGCATTTTTGCCGGTATGGTGGGAGCGGGCCGGCCGGCTCCGCTGTCAGCGGAACCGGACGGTCGGCTGACAGCGGAACCGGCCGGCGGGCCGGTAAAGCCAGCCGGCCCGCTCCCACCATGCCGGCATTTAAAAAACAACAAAAAAAATAAAAAGCATTTTTGCCGGCATGGTGGGAGCGGGCCGGCCGGCTCCGCTGTCAGCGGAACCGGACGGCCCGCTCCCACCATGCCGGCATTTAAAAAAAAAGCAAACACTTACCTGCAGGTCCGGAGCATGGAGGCCGGCGCCGCTCTCAGCTGTCATCTGAGGGCGCATCATCAGAGGGCGCCTCTGATGACGCACCCTCAGATGACAGCTGAGAGCGGCGCCGGCCTCCACCATGCCGGCAAAAATGCTTTTTTTTTTTTTAAATGCCGGCATGGTGGGAGCGGGCCGGCCGGCTTTACCGGCCCACCGGCCGGCTCCCACCATGCCGGCTTTTTTTTTTTTTAATTTCAGGAAAAATTCGATCGGCACGAACCACAAAATATTCGGGTTCGTGCCGAATCGAATATTTCCTGAAATTCGGAGCGAATTCCCGTTCGTCCGAACCGGTTCGCTCATCTCTAGTTGTGTCCACTGCTTATAGCGTGGCATTTCCTAAGATTAAGAGAATTATTTATAAACACCTGCCATTACTCCAATGTGATCCACAGTTGAAAGAAATCACCAGTAGTGGTATAAAGATAGTATCCAAAAGAACCCCCACTTTAGGACAAAAACTGTCCCCAAGTCTCTATATGGGCAGGGAGACAGGTAAGAAAACATGGCTCTCAAGCAAAGGGTTCTTTAAATGTGGGGGGGCGCGATGTGGCCTATGTAAATACACGGTTGGGGGCACTCATTTTATATCCTCAGTAACCAGGCAAACATATGAAATCACTAGCTTTATCAATTGTAATGCCCGCTATGTAGTTTATTTAGTATCTTGTGAGAATTGCCAAGTACAATATGTGGGCTGTACCACTAGACCTCTAAAGCGAAGAATATGGGAACATCTCTCAGCAGTCCAATCAGATTGTACGACCTCTCTGTCAAATGTGAGCAAACACTTTAGGGATGTACATGGAGGGGATATGCGTGGCTTTAGATGCAAAGGGATTGAATAAGTTACATTAGGTGTGAGAGGTGGAGACATACGGGAAAAACTGCTTCAAAGAGAGGTTTACTGGATATTTCAGCTTAGAACTCGTATTCCTTATGGGTTAAATTCACGCTGGGACGTGGACCTATTTTTGAAGTAGATAAGGGTTGTTTAGAATCTGGCAATGGAATGGAATTTAGAGCGCTAATACATTGGGATTTTGAGATCAGTTAAATCCAATGGATTACACTGATATCTAACAATTAATTACTGATCAGACATCATAAAATGCTCTCTGAAGTCACATATATATAATTAGGAATCTAATAAGGTTGGTAAAAGGATGTGGGTATACAGATAATAAACACAGATAGATTTAGTCTCAAATAATATCTTTTATTTCTCTTTATGACGGCGGCTGTGAATAAACTGCCAGTTTCTGGGCAGACTGCCAAGCAGAAACTAACAATTTCTGTACTATATGACTGATACTTTAATGTAACAATTTTCTGCTTACCCCTTCAAGTAAATGTAATGAGTAGAGACAGATTCCCCTCAAATAGTAGCTTCTTGTATCGCCCCTAGTGGTGGTGAATGAACTATCTATGTCCAGGCAGACTGCCAAGTAGAAATTAGCAACTTTTGTATCACACAAGGTATACTTTAATGTTACATTGCTCAGTTCAGCCCCAGGGCAAATGCGGTCAGAATATCAGAGCTAGTAAAGTGGCTATATTTCTTTTCTGTTATGTGATTTATACCAAAGAGGGGAAGTATATGAACTTTTCAACTGCTGAAATAACATATGTGTGAGTTTATGTAATGCTTTCTCCCTTTTTCTCTCTTCTGCTTTTTCCTCCTTGGTGCGATGGTTTTAACCCTTTAAACGCCAGCCACGTAAATTTTACGTGGCTGCCTCTCCAACAGTTAAACGCCAGCCACGTAAAATTTACGTGCCTGACTTTCCCCAGTAAAAAAAAAAAAAGTAAAAATAAAAGACACTTACCTGACCCCTCGTTCGATCCGGTCGGGTCTCCTCTTCAGCCAGAGGGGCTCCGATCGCCCATCGGGGCCCCTCCGGCTGCAGGGGAGGGCCCGGAACAGGGTGCCCCCCCCCCCCCGTTTCAGCAGCCGCCCGGTTTACTTTAAAAAAAAAAACAAAAAAAAAAAAAACAGTCACCTACCTTTGTCCCCGCCGGCTCCCGCAGGCTCTCCTCTTCACGGGGGGGGGCTCCGATCCCCCCCCCCCGCTCTTCTGTCTTCTGGAGGGGGCATAACAGCCCTCCTCCCTTGCTTCCTTCCGATGGCGGCCGCCATCTTGATGACGTCACGGGGCGGGGCCAGATGACGTCACCGCCGGGTGTCATCGGGGCACCCGGCAGTTCGTTTCTCAGATGCCGGTGACGGCTGGGCGGGGAAGGAGGGAGGTAGGCGATCCTCCGATCGCCTGCCTCCCCCCTTCTCTGCCCAGCCGTCACTGACAGCAGATCGCCGCGGGACACAGAAGATGAAGATCGGAGGTGAGTAAAGTAAAAGTTTTTTTTTTTTTTTTAATAAAATATTTTCAAAAACGTCTTGTCTTTTTTTTTTTTCCATTTAACCCTTTGTGAACTGGTAAGGGGTCCATGTGACCCCTTATACCAGTTCACAAGGCTGGGGAGATGGCAAGCCACCTGCGCTAGCGGGTGGCTTGCCATTAACCCCTGGCACCCCCATTACCTGCCTCCCCAAAGGCCAGGGGGGGGCAGAAGAGCCCGGGCCCACATGGGCTATGTGGGCTCGTAGGCTGCAGGGTGGGGGGGGCCACATAAGCTGGCCCCCCCACTCTGTGCCTACAAGCCCCCATAGCTGGTCCCGGGCTGGTTACTGTGGGTAAGGGGGACCCCACGTCAATTTTTTTTTTGATTTTTAAGGGTTTTTAACCCTTAAAAATCAAAAAAAAAATGGGGTCCACCCCCCCTGGGAGGGGGGACCCTATGTCATTTTTTTTTTTTGATTAACCCTTTGTGTTCTGTCATCCAGCAGCTATAAAAGGCTTCTAGCAAGGGAGCAGAAGCCAGTGATCGCCGAGGGACAGAGTGCTCCAGGATGGATGGGAGGTGAGTACAGTGTAAAAAAAAAAAAAAAAAATTAATAAAATATTTTTTCTCTTTTGTGTGTCTGTCATTTTTTACTTTTAACCCCTTGTGAACTGGTAAGGGGTCCATGACCCCTATACCAGTTCACAAGGCTGGGGGGATGGCAAGCCACCTGCGCTAGCGGGTGGCTTGCCATTAACCCCCGGCACCCCCATTACCTGCCTCCCCAAAGGCCAGGGGGGGGCAGAAGAGCCCGGGCCCACATGGGCTATGTGGGCTCGTAGGCTGCAGGGTGGGGGGGCCACAAAAGCTGGCCCCCCCACTCTGTGCCTACAAGCCCCCATAGCTGGTCCCGGGCTGGTTACTGTGGGTAAGGGGGACCCCACGTCATTTTTTTTTTTGATTTTTAAGGGTTTTTAACCCTTAAAAATCAAAAAAAAAATGGGGTCTCCCTCCCCTGGGAGGGGGGACCCTATGTCATTTTTTTTCTCGATTTAACCCTTTGTAGTGTGGATGGTTTTTGTGTTTTTTTTTGTGAATGTTATAAAATACTTGTTTCAGTTAGGGGGGGTCTCCTGGGCAGGAACGGGGGCTACCGATAAATATGTGGTACCGTTCTAATCGGTAGAAATGGGGCTTTCACATGCAATATGATTTTCCTTAATAAAATACATTTTTTATTTAAAATAAAGGAGTCAATTTTCTAAAAAAAAAATTTTATTTATTTATTTTTTTTTTCACTTAATAATATTGTAAAAAAAAAAAAAAAATTACAAACAAGACATTTCATGTTAAAGTCTAAACTCTGCTGCAAAAAAAAAAAATATATAATTTTTCTGAAAGTTCCAGCAAAAATGGCGCAAAACATGTCGCAAAACATGACGCAAAATGGGGAAAAATGGCCTGTCAACAGAGGGTGACAAAATCTCAAGTAAGCTGGCAATTAAAAGGGTTAATAGTACCTATGCATGTTGGGTATTGTTCTGTTCGGGGGACCTTGCGCTTTCAGACTTAGCTTGTTTTTTCTGGTTTGCATATTTATATTTTAGGAAAAGGTGTTTTTTATTCAGCTTTTTTATAAATTTTTTAGGGAAACCCTGCGCAACCAAAGAATTCTTTGAGGAATTAATTCCAGAAAGATGAGCCCACTACAGCAAGCTGGGTACCCTTAGAAAGCTTAACGTGTGTACTTTCAGGGAATATATGGTTTATGGGGGATATTCCAAATGTAAAGGGTTGTTTTGGTTGAAAAATCGCAAGGTGCGCACTTTGTCTGCAGAGCTGAAATTTTCAAGTAAAATTACCGTTACGCACATGCTTTACTTTGGGGTGTTTGGCAACTCTTCCCTTGACAGAACCTATGCATGTTGGGTATCGTTCTGTTCGGGAGATGTTGCTTTTTCAGATTAAACTTGATTTTTCTTGTTTGTATATAGTTTTTTTAGGAAAATGTGGCTTTGATTCTGCTTTTTTATCCTTTTTTTAGGGAAACTCTTTGCAACCAAAGATTACGTTGAGGGATTACTTCCAGAAAACTATGGCCACATCCACAAGCCTGGTACGCCTAGAAAGCCTGAGGTGTGTACTTCCAGAGAATATATAGTTTGTTGGGGGTATTTTAAATGTAAAGGGTTGTTTTTCTGGAAAAACCGCAAGGTGCGCATATTGCATAGCATAGTTGTATTTTATCTGAAAATCTCCTAAAGCGCTGTTTCAGTTTGGGGGAGTCTCCTGGGCAGGAAAAGGTGTCTACCTATACATATGTGGTACCGCTGTAACCGGGAGAAATTGGGATTTCACACGCAATAAGATTTTATTGACAAACTTACATTTTTTATTCCAAAAAAAACTACAATATGTAAAAATTTTTTTTTTTTTTTTTTTTTTTGCACATATTTCACCCAAAAATATTAAGAATACACCTAACAAATGACAAACAAGACATTTCATGTTAAAGCCCAGACTATGCTGAAAAAAACAATATATCATTTTCCTGGGAAATCCCTGGAAATCCCCTCAAAAATCACAGTTGAACAAGGGGAGCGCAAAATAGTGCAAAATGGTCTGGCAACAAAGGGTGACAAAATCTCAAGGTAGGCTGGCGGTTAAAGGGTTAAATGATCCCTGTGAAACACTCTCCTGTCTTTTATTTTTGCACGGCTTATCTCTGTATTCTAATTTTTGTAACATAGAATAATTAATTAATTAAGTGTATGTAGATAAAGTTATTGTTATATGTATATGCTATGATACATTTTGAATGACCAAAGGGACTACTTGATGTAAACTTGCCTTGATCATGTGGAGTTTAATTACCGAGATTCTTTCTACTGGTTATGTGGATTTATTGGTTTTGCTCCAGAAGGGGTTAATTTAAGCGATCTTTGGGCTTGTTGCCCACCCAGCGAAATTATCCTAATTGATAACAACACATGATCAATGGGAGTGTCCCGGGTCTTACTAAATAAAAAGGGTTTACTAAGTTATACCATTAAATGTCATGATTAAGGACCTATTGTCCGAAACGCGTTGGCGTTAGGGCCCATCTTGTACATATTTTGACTACATGTCCTGTTGGATTGCTGATTTTAATGGAAGATAAATAAAATGGAAGATTTTACAACATCTTTGGGCTGGCTGAAACATTTCATAACTGATTACAAAGCTAACTCAGGCATGCCAACAGCCTCAAAAGAATTGGTAAATACCCTAGAAAAACCCATTAGCATCGAGGAACTGGAAGTAGCTCAATCCCTGCAGGGAAAAGCCCCGGGCCCAGACTGTTATACTGTAAAATTTTACAAGACTGTTCTCCCTAAACTGGGACACCACATGATTCAAAGCCTGGAACTCAATCATAGACTCAGCGACACCTGGCTCTTTCTCCCTTAGAGATCATTCATAAACCAGACCGGTCCTTCATAAACCAGGTAAAGACCCTCTTTCCTGCAAGAGCTACTGGCCCATCTCTCTCCTTAACACAGACCTGAAACTATTTGGCAAGCCTAGCCAACAGACCAGACACAGCAGTGGCAATGAATGGAGGAGGTGGAGCATTACAGCTATAATGGGCGACATTAACTGGAATTAGATTAAAGCAGGAGCAGTGAAAATTGACGAAGGGTAATCTTTATGGGGAGGAGAAATTCAAGGATGGTAGTTAAAAATGTGGGTTTTGGTCCGCCCTAAACTTCAACTCTTTTGTAGGCCCAAACATCAAGGAGACATGGTCCTGACTACAATAAACTGTACTGGCCTGCTTCCTACCTCCAGGGAGTTTGTGAACGCTGGGTCCAACTAGGATATCCTTCACGGTTCCACTAGATATCATTCCCTGAAACAAAAAACCCTCACTACCCAACTCAATGCACACCTCATAATCTCAGACTATCTACCTTTCAAAAATACAGAGAACAACCTGAAGTTTCCTCCTGACTTCACTCATAGGCAACCCCCTCTTACCCATGAGTCAGAACAACGATGGCCTTATCACCAAATCCGGATAGACCCCCATAGAGGAGTTGAGGCTAAGTGGGGCGAATAGCAACCTAGACCCCTGGACGCTACTATACCTACAACACTTTTTGACCCTGCTAGACTTCAGGAAGGATAAATGTAGAGGCCTCATAAAATTTGAAAAAGTTTGAACTAGCAAAAAAGCTCCCACTCATCTGATCTCCTCTATATACGCGCTCACTGGCAGGCTGACAGGACCCAGCCCGTTCCAGGAAGCACGGGAGTTGGATCTCGGTAGGCCATTTACAGAAAAGCAAAGATAAAAAGTATCAATACTTGACTATAAGTCCTCTATTCCACTAAAACCAAAGAAACCAATTACAAATTACTAACCAGATGGTTCTACACTCTAGACAGACTAAACAAAATGTTCACATCTGTGATGCCTGCCTGCTGGAGATGTGGTGCAGAGAGGGACATTATACCACATTTTCTGGACGTGCTACTGGCACAGTATCGAGAATCACTGGCCTTCAAACCCCTGATGACCCAGCGCTCTTCCTACTGACACATCAATAGGGAAATACAAGAAAGCTCTCCTGGTTCAATTACTCAATGCTGCCAAACAAGTCATCCTTTGAAACTGGAAGCAGCAATATATGCCCTCCATAAAAGACTAGCTCAACAATGTCTCATCCATCAAGGAGATGGAGGACTTGACTCTCTCTGCATGACAGGGACGATCAATTTAGGGACATTTGACTACCCTGGCTAACCTTTCAAGAGGAAAGAATGCTAATTGCCTTGACTACATACTGTGCAACCACGACTCAACCAGGGTAGATTCTACCTCACATTTGTCTCACGTCCACCTCACCCCCTCACTACACTCCACAACTCAATCCACTCCCAACCCCCTGTGCTTCATCTTTTACTTTCCACACATCTCTTCACAGCCTCCATATCATATGGTCATGAAGGTGAGAAAAAAGTTGCACTGACCTCCCAAGCCCAACACTACACTGCCATGAACTCATAGGATATGGGTGTTCATGTGATCTCCTTGTAACTATTTACATTTTTTGCTGTAGTGCTACAAGATGTAAGACATGTTGTTTTATTTTAGTTCCTTGTATATTTTCTTTCATTCTGTTCTGATACTGTTAGAACTGGCATAGCCAGGGTCTTGAACTGGCGATCTACCAGGCTTCATCGCTCCAAGTCCGCTGCTCTGGCCATTGTGCTGTTTGCTGTGTGTCTGCTGGAGTAGTATGGTTCTTCCTGGGTCCTAGGGCCGCATTGTTTGACCTCACCTGGCATTAATCATGCTGTTGAGGTTCCTATAAATGCATGTACTAGGCCCCGCCCCTATTGTTGGATCATTGCATTGTCTCTTCTTAGCCTAGACATATACCTCTGTGTCCTTGTGGGCCTTTGGGCCTTCCTTAATTTGTGTCTCTGTCTGTACTGGGGCTCACAGCCCTTCATAGTTTGTGTCTCCATCTGTACTGGGGCTCACAGCCCTTCATAGTTTGTGTCTCCATCTGTACTGGGGCTCACAGCCCTTCATAGTTTGTGTCTCGTTATGTACTGAGGCTCCAAACTTATCATAGTTTCTGTCTTTGAATTTGCTGTCTCTGCTGGGTCTTGAGGTTCACCACAGTGTTGTCCTTTTCTGTTTTGGGACCCTCTGCCCGCCCAGTGTTTAGCCACGTGTGTCTTGGGCCTACGGCTCTTTGTTGTAGGTGAGTCTCCACTGGGACCCAGCTCTGCCATAGCCTGCACTGGAGCCCAGCTCTGCCACTGCCTGCACTGGGGCTTGGCTATGCCACAGCCTGCACTGGGGCTTAGCTCTGCCACAGCCTGCACTGGGGCTTGGCTCTGCCACAGCCTGCACTGGGGCTTGGCTCTGCCACAGCCTGCACTGGGGCTTGGCTCTGCCACAGCCTGCACTGGGGCTTGGCTCTGCCACAGCCTGCACTGGGGCTTGGCTCTCCCACATTCTGCACTGGGGCTTGGCTCTCCCACAGCCTGCACTGGGGCTTGGCTCTGCCACAGCCTGCACTGGGGCTTGGCTCTGCCACAGCCTGCACTGGGGCTTGGCTCTGCCACAGCCTGCACTGGGGCTTGGCTCTGCCACAGCCTGCACTGGGGCTTGGCTCTGCCACAGCCTGCACTGGGGCTTGGCTCTGCCACAGCCTGCACTGGGGCTTGGCTCTGCCACAGCCTGCACTGGGGCCCGGCTCTGCCACAGCCTGCACTGGGGTCCAGTTCAGTTGTCTGTGTCTTGTCCTATGTCTTATGTTTGCCCCGTGTTTCCCCTTCCCAAGTCTGCGGCCACCAAAGGACTACCCGGGCCTGTGCAACTCCACCTTTGGAAGCTCTGCTTAAGAACTGGGTGGATTACGGGCTCTTCGAGTACCAGACCACCCATGCCCGGGGCGGTCATCAGCTTGCATCTTTGGTGACGCAGGTGGGTTGTCTGTCCTTTGTCCATCTGTTCCCAGTCAGCTACCCAGATTCCTTCATCCCCAGAAAGTAAACCAGGAATTTCCCACACACCATGAATGCCCGGCAAAGTTATTTGGGTGTGACAGATACCTTTCTTTCTTGCATATTGTAAAATGTTAAAAAAAATCAGCTCTGCAGACAAAGTGTGCTAAAAATGTATAAAAAATAATAAACACATTTTCCTAAAATATCAATATGCAAACAAGAAAAAAAACAAGTTAAATTTGGAAAAGCAATGTTTCCTGAATTGAACAATGCCAAACATGCATAGCTACTTTCTAGGATAGGGTTGTGTACACCTTGTGCTTTTTTAACCAAAACAACCCTTTACATTTGAAAAACAAATATATATTTGTATATTTCCTATATACAAAATTATTTCCTGAAAGTACACATGTTAAGCTTTCTAGGTGTACCAAGCTTGTTGTAGTGGGCACATCTTACTAAAAGTAATCTCTCGATGAATTCTTTGGTTGCACAAAGTTTACAAATGTATAAAAAAGCTGAATCCAAACCACATTTTTACCACACATATTATCAATATGAAAACAAGAATAAACAAGTTAAAAATCTGAAAGTGCAAGGTCCCCTGAACAGAACAATACCCATCATGCATAGGTACTTTTAACCCATTTAACTGACAGCCTACTTTGTCATCCTCTGTGACAGTTCATTTTTCACCATTTTGCTGTCATGAATGACTTACCTTCAGTCAGTGCCCGTGGTGTTCTTAGGCAGATGGCCGGGGCTTCTCTTGTCCAGCAGCCGCTTCTGCCTCAGGCGCCGCGTGCTGTCATTAATGACTTACCTTCAGTCCGTGCCTGTGGTGTCCTTAGGCGACTGGCCGGGGCTTCTCTTGCCCAGCAGCTGCTTCCGCCTCAGGCACCGCGTGCGTCGACGAGCGTGCCCTCCTCCCTCATCCACTGTCATTCGGCTTGTGCTTGTGCGCAGGGCCATATTTAGGGTACATGCTGCCCTAGGCACTTTTAGTGCTCACGCCCCCCCCCCCATTTACCATGATATGCATACTTACCTGAAAAATACTCTGGCTAGAAGCCCATTCATGCAGACCTGGTTGTTGTGGCCTCCTTGCTGTGGCTGCTGCAGTGATTTTTTTGGGTGGGGCATAGTTGGCCCTTGTATGCTTGTGCACATATCCTGTTTTGGGATAACTGCATCTGCCCTACCTGCAGACACATACACGTGCTGCAAGGAAGAAGGAAGGTAAGTTGCTTCTGTTGGCCCAACCACCATAATAGTGAAATAGTGCGCACTAGTGATTTCCTTTGGCACAAAAACATGGCATGCAGTTGCACCCCTGACATATGAAACAGCCCATAGGCTACTCTAGGCAGAATTACAATGCTCTGCAATTGCCTGCAAACACTGGCCTTCCCTGCACAATTCTTTATGTCTCCTTGTCATCATACAACCTGTTGTGTCTGGGCCCCATAAACTACAGCCTCATACAATACTGCTTATTCCCAGGGCCGTAGTGGTGGAGGCCCTGGGCACAAAATCTGGTGGAGGCCCCATGTATAGTATTTTTTTCCTTTAAATTATTAGTCCAGCAAAGTAACTTAAACGGGACCTTCACCATGATTTATTGAAAAGCCCAAACCCTTATAAAACGATTCCCCAGCATCTAAAATTAATATATTGCAAGTTCTTAGTCACTTACTTACTATTCTTTCCCCCGCTGGGCTGCAACTACGTTCAGGACTTTAGGATACGGGCACCGCCATCTTGACTCAGAAGCATCACACTTACTTAGGAGAGGAGAGTGGGATAAAGTACAGGGTGTGGGTTATAGCTGTGCTTTGCTCAGACAGAGCACAGCTGGGGTCTGCAAAAGGACATCAATCCCAGAATACAGGGCAGCACAGTCAGAAGGCACTGAGCCACCATTTTGGATGTTTAAAGGCTCATAGCATGCAGTAGATGCAGGTAGAAGGATTTTTAATGTGAGCAATCTGTATGTACAGGGTGTGGGAAACATATAAGATGGTTTCTTATTCAGAGTGAAGGACCGCTTTAACAAAATTGATGCTTACATTTTGTCCCACTGCAGCTGATCAGTGGTAGTCTGGAGCTCACACATCAGTTTAGAAGTCCCCTGTGCCATCCAGGTTGTATCCCCTGTCACAAAGCAGCCTCTGTGATTAGGTAAAGTAGGTAGGTAATTAGAAGGGCAGTCAGGTAGGTAAGCAGATAGATGGGTAGATCTGTTAATGGTAGGTGGGGTGTAGTCAGGTAGATGAGTATGTGGGCAGCTAGGTAGGTTAGGTAGGCACATGGGTGGGTAAACATGTAGATACATAGGCATGTAGGTAGGTGAGTGGGTAGGAAGGGTAGATAGCTGAGTAAGTAGTTGAGTAGGTAGGAAAGTGGATGGTTAGGTTGGCAGGTAGGTAGGTGAGTAGGTAGGTTTGTGGCTGAGTACATAGATGAGTGAGTGGGCGACTGCAGCCTGCACTTTAGGGTCCAGCGATTCCACATTTGCTTTAGGGCAGGTGGCTTTCGCTCCAGGGTCTGGGTAGGTAGGTGAGTGGGCATGTACATAGGTAGGATAGATGGGTGGGCAGGTAGGTAGGTGGGTGGGTTGGTAGGTAATTGCATAGGTAGGTAGCTGGGTGGGAATGCAGATAGCTAGGCAAGAAGGTGGGTAAATAGTAGCAAGTAGGTCTCAGTCAGCAAAGGGGGGGTGCAAGTAGATGAGTGGGTGACTGCCGCCTCCCCTCCAGTGTTTGGCGATTCAAGTAGGCAGGGTGGCAGCAGCAGTTATGCCCAGATGTGGCCTCCCCACATGCTACAGCTGTACCCAGCAACCTGATGGTCTGCCTTGAGCAGTGCACAGGAAGGAAGCAGGGATGCTGCATCTGTGCAGCCTTATTGGTGTGACTGGACCCAACATCACTGAAATGTCAGGTCTGGCCATATACAGCCCCCTCACTATCCCAGGAATAAATAAATGGAATGTCCAGGCAACTAAAAACACAAAATGCATATTTAGATTTTGTCCTATGTAGCCGATTGCTCCTATTCCGGATTGTGGCCCTGTCCAGGCCGGATCTCTAGTCATCAACCCTTCTATGCCAAATGGCTGCCATGCATGTCCATAAAGGGGGTATGCTAAATTATGGTACCACATAGGAGGACCCCATCACATACAGAAATATTAATATGCAGAATGCAGACAACCCCACCCCAGACCGATATTCATTTGGAACAAAACATTGCCCCTATATCCACATTGGGATGGGGATGCCTCAGAGTCAAGAAACAAAACCCTGAATAGTCAAAATCCCGATAAACAATTAAAAGACACCAGGGAAGGCCAATCCCCTGTCTCAGAGGGATGCTCTGCTGTGTGAAACCTCTATCTAACGATCCAATGCTGCATGTGTGGGAGACATCCTGGCTATAACTATAGTGGGGGCACATACCTGCTTCATCCAGCTCGCTCTGACATTGGAGCAGCTAGCCGGAGCTGAATAGAGCACACGGATAGGCTGCCCACCGGCTCGTGTCTGTGCTGTGGGATTGCTGGAACAGTGAGTTTTCTTGGTGATAAAGAGAGATATACACACAGTGAGGTATCCAAAATCGGGATGCCCTGCCAGAATCCCACGTTTTGGTGCACTCTCAAGAGGAACAACACCTATGATTTTCATTCTTCCAGGTGTTGTTCCTCTTGAAAGTGGACCAATATTTGAGATTTAGCTGCCTATCCTGTTTTGGTTTGTGCCCCTGAGTAATACTGATTTGGGAAACCTCACTGTATAAAATGCCATGGATCACCAGCGTCCTTCCCTTGCTGATGATCCCACAGCACATGTGCAGACCCATCTCCAAACAGGTTTCCTAGCCGTGCATATGACTGAATGGCTAGGAAGCTTGAATGCCAGGCTAGCTGGTCCCATGGCACAGAAGTGTTCTGCACTTGTGGCACACACATGTGCTGTGTGATATCCAGTGAGGTAAGTGAGCAAAGGAGCTTGAAGTTTGTATGCATTAAGGCATCCCAAATCAGAATGCTCCATGGGTAGGAAATCTGGTGGCCTTAGAGTCTTTCAGACTTTAGGGTTAGTTTGGGTCCACTTCATTAAACAGTTTTTGGTTCTAACCTGCTTTAAAGGTCATCTGCAGCCCATCGATGTCTTCTTATCAGCAGGCAGCTGATCCCCAGCTCGGACACAAGGTGAAGTAAGAGCAGCTTTTTGTCCCCGCAGCCCAGGTCTTCACATGCCGACATCATCAGCAGGAGAGGAGGAAAGGGGGAGAGCGTAAGGAGGGCAGGGGGCTGCTGTGAGGAAGAAGCAGTGTCCTGTCCATGCCGACAGCCCTGGCCTTCAGAACACAGGAGGGAGGGAGGGGGCAATACACACTGAGCAGATTAAACCTCATGCTCTGCCTAATTCTCCTGCCCGACTTCAGCTCTGCGTCCTCTATGCAATGCACCTGCCTGGGATCATCAATGGGCCCCATAACACAGTTATCTGCCAGAGCCGAACCAACCCCCCCCCCCATAACTATGAAACATACAGTTAAAAAAATACCTACCTTTCACTCCATGCTGCTCAGACGGTAGCAGGGAAGCCGAGTGGCACCTGTGAGGGAGCACTGTATGCAGCATCGCAGCAGTGGCAGAGACGGGTTGTGTGGGCCCGCAGGGGGCGGGCAGCAGACCCTGAAATGAACCATCCTGTCACTGCACGTGATGCACGTAGTAGAGGAGGAGGCGGAGTCTTCCTCCTGTCATCGGTGAGGGGGTCAGGCCAGTACACTGGCAGGATGCTGCCGACAGCTCCGGGTGGTGCTGGCAGGCATAGTGGGCCTGCTGGCAGATTTATTTATTTTTTTATTAAATATTGCTGGTCTCCCTCCCCACCCCCAATGTAGCCCCGCCCTAGGAACATGCCTATACGTGCCTAGTGGCAAATACGGCCCTTCTTGTGCGCGAGCACAGTCAGCTATGTCCTTCGGCACACAGCGCAGCCACTGGAGGCTGTTTAAAGGAGCTAATCCTAGGAGGTCCAGTTCTGGGAAGTATGCCTTTAAAGTTCAGATGGGGCAATCAGCCCAGAGGTCTCTAAGTACACCAATCAACCCACAGATCTGAAGTGCACCAATCACAGTCACTGCCTCCCTGTCCAATCCGGTCGGGTTCAGTCCTATAAAGGGTTTACCACTTCAGTGTGTCAGTGATCATGATAGCGTTTAGCTGGCTTTGTGATTTCTCCTGTGATTTCCTGTACTTATCGTTATTGACCCTTTGCTTGAATCTCGAACACGTCTCCGTTTATCCCTTGTATCGTGCAGCTCTCTGACCTCCTGGTGTGACCCTTGGCTAGACATCTGACTTCGCATGATTTATCCTGAGCACCAGAATTGCTTCCAGTACTTAAACAAGAACAAGGTTAGTCCCGCACTGTCTAATATACTAGCTACCCTTCTGGATGCTGGCTGGGGGTAAGCCCAAAACCCCAAGAACCGGGGTGTGTAAGTATACTAAAGCGATGAGCTGCCAGTACAGCCCGCTGGGCCCCCCACCTGTCTAAACAGATGTGCCGCTCAACAGAGTATTACAATAATACATGTTTATTATAAGCCAAGAAAAAACAGACATACATTTAAAACATAATTAAAACCAAAGGCAGGGGATGTGATGGACTAAAATGAATCTAATGACATCAATTCTATTTGCTCAGATTGTAACATATAAAAATGTCTGAAAATTTGTATACTTCAACAGGTACAAGTACACTGTACATATGCCTATGACTATAACGGTCTAATGTCACGGGAACCCCTTTTGAGAAAGTGCTATAGTGCTTGTGCAAAGTTGTGCAAAAGTGTGCAAAAAGTGCAAAAGAAGGCAAAGAGTGAAAAGTTAAAAAGATTAGAAAGAGTGGTGAAAAAATTTATAAACAGAGGGACAGTGTGTCCCAACAATGAACACATATAAGGTGCACCAATAGGGTGCAGAGTTTAAAGTGCTTATGATCGTGCTTAGGAAAGGGTAACGTTCCCGGACATGGATCTCCGTAATATTAAAATAATGGCCATAATGAATGATTCAATATATAAATGTCAAAAAATAAGAACATAAGCAGTGTACATTACCGGATATCATAGTCCAAATCTGCCTGCTCTCAACATGCCCGCACTGACGCGTTGCGTGGCCAATAATTAGGCCACTTCATCAGAGTGTGGTTACCAACAGTCTGCTCCAAAATATATAGCCCCATATTCCCTGGAAAGAGGAAATCATGTGTGGAAAACCGCCAAAATTTCCCATTTGGATTAAGGGCGGAAGTAGGGGTGGAAGTAGATCCATCTATACTATATCCGCCCTTACAAGTGACTGAATATGCTTTCTATATAAATATGGCGTGCGCTATTGACATGCAGCCGCTATGCAATGTAGTGCTGGTATGGATCTAATATTGCTGCGGCGCGTGAAGCGAAAGTCGCTATAGACGCGCTCTCAGCTAGATGTATGTATACACCAGCAGTGTAGTCACACGTGCCGCGCATGCGCACCGCGCCCGCCTCGCCAGCCAGCCCGCCGCGCACTGCGCGTGCGCGGATCGGCGGGACAGGCACGAGCGCGACGCCGCGGCCGTACACATAACAAATAATGACAGCTGTCAAGATTGCCACAAGCCAAATGGAGGGAGAGGCGGGGGGAGGCATAGATTGGAGCAGGCGGTTGTTCTTAAAGTGGACCAACACCCAGGATTTTGACTATCCTGGGTCTTGGTCCACTTCGGTGGGGCACCCCCGATCGGGGTGCCCCGCTGTGTGAAACCCCCCCTAACCCCCCGAAAAACTCACCTCTCCCCGCTCCCAGCGCCGACGTACAAGGGGAGAACTGGAACGTCTAAGCGGCGGCGGCCGCCGCCTCCCTGGCGTCACTTTTGACGCGCGCGCCCCCGCGCCGGGCATTCGCAGACGGCCGGCGCGGAGGCGCGCACGCCTACAGGGGCGCGAGGGAGGCGGCGGCGGCCGGCCGCCGCCGAAGATAAGGTAGGTGAGTTGGGGTGTTTGGGGGGGGTTTCACCCCGCGGGACATCCCGATCTCGGATGTCCCGCGGGGTGGGGGGTGATCGGCCCGGGAATCTTATAGATTCCCGGGCCGATCACCCGTGGGTGTTGGTCCACTTTAACAATAAACCATATAACATACATTAACTTAGGCTACTTATTTACATAATTGTTACCAATTTGGATTGAGTGCATATAATGGGAGCTGCATTTACATTGCACCTATAATAAACTGTGTGATCATGCACTCAGTTAAATGTTTACAAGAAACTGTTACATATCTCTAAACCTTGGGAGATGTAATTCAGAAAAAGAAAGATTCTATGTGTTGAGGTCTGCCCACATCTGTGTACAATAAATGTGCTCATATGATGTGGCCCCATGTGGTATAACATAAACTGGTGAAAGGGGAAAAAGCCATGTCACACAGTCAGTGGCTCGAAGCGACTTCGTATTATATATCCTTGGCCACGAATTCATGACACTGGGAATATCCATGATTAAATAATAGACTCTCAATCATAATCATCCAGTCATGGCCAAATCCAGGCCAGATTCCTCCATTCTATGCTGCTCTGTTGCCGATGGAGTTGGTGGGCTTAAAGTGTTTTGTCCGCTCATATTATCTACACAAAAGAGGACTTAAAGTCATCCAGTCCCATGAAGGTATATCCTATTAAGGCTGAGCCGGAAGCAGTCCCACATTTCATATTCGATTCTCTGGGTACATTGAGATTGATCAGGGGGGGGCATAGCAAAATGAAGTCCCAGCCCTCATGCTTAGAACCCTCTCCATCTGAGTAACTTCCTGTAGTTTGAATGGTGTCAGTGGCCACTGGATACTGCAACAATCGCATGGTCTGTTCTTATTGTTGACACTGTACCACGTGCCATCTTCCCGGGTTCAACCTGATAGATCCATCAAGACATGGAAATAGATGATAGTCCTTTCACTGTTATCTATGATGTGACAAAAGGAGAAAGTGAACAGACAGGAACTCCAATGTAAACAGTTTGCACGATTTAAACGCTTTAGACAATTTAAGTGGACATGGGTTCCTATATAGACAATGCAAACCTATGCCTCACAATGGTTACAGAACCTTCTGTCAGTTCTTAGTCAGCCGATGTTGTGTGGGTGTATGCTCTATTGGCGTCCTAAGAAAGGCATGAAAGAGAACTCCTCATTGATTCCCTGAGGCGCCTTGGTGTCCAACTTAAAAATCCACTCCAACTCCATTTGTTGGAGATTCTTTTTAATGTTGCCACCCCTGCCTCCCATGTTGACCTTATCTACATATGTAATGGTGAGTCCTTTGTTCTGGCCTTCTCCAACACCATAAAGGCCAGAACAAAGGACTCACCATTACATATGTAGATAAGGTCAACATGGGAGGCAGGGGTGGCAACATTAAAAAGAAACTCCAACAAATAGAATTGATGTCATTAGATTCATTTTAGTCCATCACATCCCCTGCCTTTGGTTTTAATTATGTTTTAAATGTATGTCTGTTTTTTCTTGGCTTATAATAAACATGTATTATTGTAATACTCTGTTGAGCGGCACATCTGTTTAGACAGGTGGGGGGCCCAGCGGGCTGTACTGGCAGCTCATCGCTTTAGTATGCTTCCAGTACTTACCTACTTCGCCCAGTCTGACCTTCGCTTTATCTGTCTTCACTCCCATGAGCCTACAATCTTTGAGCCATCAAGTCCTGGGGGCAACCGTGTCCGGCGAGGCGTATATAGTGTCCTGGCAAATGGGGGATTATCTATAGGTGAAGCTGGCTGTGGAGATTGGGGGTTGCAAGCTCACACAAAGACAGGTATTCTCGGGGTCTGACATTATCACGGGCCCAAAGATTGATATGGAAGAACTTGTACAACAAGTGCAGGCCATGGCTACCGCCATTAACCAGCTGGCCCAACGTGTGGCTGATCAAGAAAATCACCAGCTACCTGCACCACCTTTATCCTCACTGTAGCGATAACCCTTATCGCCGGAGGGCTTCACCGCCCGAGACGTCCTTTTCCCAATCGTAAGAGGTGCTGCTGGAATTCCAGAGTCGTCCGTGAGGAAACAGGAACAGCCCTTACAAGGGCTAGTGAATTGTAATATAGCGTTTCCCCCAATAAGAGACAGAACTTCAGTATTGAGGGTGAAGGTGAAGTGTTTTTATTAGTGCCACTCTAGGCCTTATATAAACAAGTCTCCACGCAATGACAACCACACTGACCAATAGCAGCAGGGCATACAATCCCTCAACTCTGCCGGTGACGCAATCAGTAGAACAATAGCAGGCTGTAATATAATTATAATCAATCAGGACAATGCCATTGACTGTGACGTAATCAACAATACACAATGGCAGTCAAAATACAATGACATTGCCTGTAACAGTATCAAAATACAATGACCTAATTAAGAAAAGGCCAGTGAATGACCCGGTGGGCAACTGAATAGTGATGACATCCAAAAGACAGAGCGTATGTCACAATGCCCCCTTTTTGTGGAACACCCGGCAGACCCGGATTGACCCTGTTCGGGTTAATGTGGGGCTGTCCGGACTCTTGTTATGGGCAGAGTTCTGTTTGCCAGGATAATCCATCTGCATTACTGGTTTGTCTACAGGGCCTGTATACCCACACACACACACACACACAGTTGTACTCACAGGGTGCTGGTCTTGTACACACACAGTTGTACTCACAGGGTGCTGGTCTTGTACACACACAGTTGTACTCACAGGGTGCTGGTCTTGTACACACATACAGTTGTACTCACAGGGTGCTGGTCTTGTACACACACAGTTGTACTCACAGGGTGCTGGTCTTGTACACACATACAGTTGTACTCACAGGGTGCTGGTCTTGTCATTTCCCCCCAATAAGAGACAGAACTCAGTATTAAGGGTGAAGATGATACACCCACACACACATACAGTTGTACTAACAGGGTGCTGGTCTTGTACACACATACAGTTGTACTCACAGGGTGCTGGTCTTGTACACACATACAGTTGTACTCACAGGGTGCTGGTCTTGTACACACACATGTACTCACAGGGTGCTGGTCTTGTACACACATATGTACTCACAGGGTGCTGGTCTTGTACACACACACACAGTTGTACTCACAGGGTGCTGGTCTTGTACACACACATGTACTCACAGGGTGCTGGTCTTGTACACACACATGTACTCACAGGGTGCTGGTCTTGTACACACATATGTACTCACAGGGTGCTGGTCTTGTACACACACACACATACAGTTGTACTCACAGGGTGCTGGTCTTGTACACACACACACTCTTAGCTCTGGTTGCAAGGCATTGAGAAAATGTTCTAGTAAAAACAACTGTAGGCTTCCGGGGTGACAGCGTGCTGGGCTAACAAAGCCTCCTTTACCAGATGGTAGTGTGGTAAGTCCGCATCAGGGATGGCCCAGAAAGCATCGGAAGCTTTCCCAGATAATTTCCCTGATAATATGGTGACCCATTCCTCCGTGGGTACCCGGTGTAAAGCGCACTGCCGTTCAAAATCGGCCAAAAATCCATCACTCATCGTCACTTTCCTGGAAGGACTTAAATGCTGCAAATGGAATCTTTTTCCCCCCAGTGTAACTGAGGCTCGGAGACACAGGGCGCTGAGAGGCTACTGGGTTGCGAGTCGCCGATCTTCCCTTCGCTTACTGGCCTCTGCCTCCGCTGCGGCGAAGACTTGGTCGATCAGTTCTTGTAATGGATTCGGCCATAGACCAACAATCTGTTCTGAACCGCTTGAACGAGAGCAGCGTCTTCATCGATCTCTATATTGGTTTCGGTCCTCACTGCTGCACGATCCATTTCGATCAGCTCGGCTATCAGTTCCTGACGTGGGCGGTTGCTAGCCGACCTTCCCCGGCTCTCGAGTAGATCCTTCAGGGTCAGCCTTTTCAACTTGTCCTACTGACTCTCCATCAGGGTAGCACTCTCTCTGGGTACAAAGGACCATCCGACCGCTTGCCACCAATTGTAGCGATAACCCTTATCGCCGGAGGGCTTCACCGCCCGAGACGTCCTTTTCACAATCGTAAGAGGTGCTGCTGGAATTCCAGAGTCGTCCGTGAGGAAACAGGAACAGCCCTTACAAGGGCTAGTGAATTGTAATATAGCGTTTCCCCCAATAAGAGACAGAACTTCAGTATTGAGGGTGAAGGTGAAGTGTTTTTATTAGTGCCACTCTAGGCCTTATATACACAAGTCTCCATGCAATGACAACCACACTGACCAATAGCAGCAGGGCATACAATCCCTCAACTCTGCCGGTGACGCAATCAGTAGAACAATAGCAGGCTGTAATATAATTATAATCAATCAGGACAATGCCATTGACTGTGACGTAATCAACAATACACAATGGCAGTCAAAATACAATGACATTGCCTGTAACAGTATCAAAATACAATGACCTAATTAAGAAAAGGCCAGTGAATGACCCGGTGGGCAACTGAATAGTGATGACATCCAAAAGACAGAGCGTATGTCACACTCACCTCCTGTTGAGCCGAAGGCTCCCCTTCCCGAGAAATTTAATGGGGATCGTACAAGATTCTCCAACTTCAAGAACTCTAGTGAACTTTATTTCCGACTATGGCCCTACTCTTCGGGCACAGAAATACAGAGGGTGGGCCTGGTTATCTCTCTGCTCCAAGGTGACCCACAGTCATGGGTGTTTGGCTTAGCGCCCACAGATAAGGCCTTGCAATCTGTTTCAGCCTTTCTCTCTGCTATGGAGATCCTGTATTCGGACCCTGACAGGACTTCAACCGCTGATGCCAGGCTTCGAAGCCTGAAATAGGGGAAACTCTCAGCAGAGGAACATAGTGCCCAATTCCGTTGCTGGGCTATTGAATCGTTGGAATGATCCTGCCCTCTGTAGTCAATATAGAATTGGTCTTTCAGAGGGTGTTAAGGATGTTCTAACAAATTTTTCTTACTCTTGAAGCCTGAATGAACTCATGCTTATGGCCATTAAATTGACAGACTGCTACGGGAGCTACATATAGAGAAGACTCACTCTCACTCCTGGAAATCTTCCCACCAGGAGTCATCCCATATGGGTGTTGTCTCATCTTTGCCCCCAGAAGAGCCTATGCAACTCGGTGCTACTCACCTTTCCCCAGCTGAAATGAGTAGACGTCGCACCTTAGGCCTATGCATGTACTGCAGGGTTTCAGGTCACCTGGTTAGGACTTGCCCCAATAAAAGACTTTTGGTGGGATTGCAACGTCCTGACAAAATTGAGAAAGTTTGTCTGGACGGTCAGGTAACTTCCTTTCACAGAAGTAAGGTGTTGTTACCTGCTACTGTGGGTTGGGAGTTGTCCAGGAAATCCGTGTCCACTTTTGTCGATAGCGGAGCAGTTGGCAACTTCTTAGATAAATCCATAGTAGCGGCCTTAGGCATTCCATTAATCCCCCTTGGGAAGCCCCTTCAGGGTTTGGCAGTACACAATACTCCTGTTCGTGGAGGAACTGTCACCCCAAAACCCCTTTGATTAACCTAGTTGTGGGACCTTCCCATTCTGAGACCCTTGAGTTTTTTGTTTTAGACTGCCCTGAAGCCCCAGTTTTCTTAGGGTTCCCCTGGTTGAAGATGCACAACCCTACCTTTTATTGGGAAACTGGGGAAGTAACAGGATGGAGCCCACACTGTGTGGAACATTGCTCTAGTATCACTGTTGGAGCAACCCAAGTATCATAGCTTATTTGTCCGTCTGCCTCTCCATCCATGAGGGTACCTCATGTATCTTTGTTGAAGTCCGCCGGAACTATTCAGGGTGATAATCCTGATAAGCCTTGTGAGGGTCTTGAGGCCCCTCATGAAGTGGAGGGTACTGTCATGAATGACTTACCTTCAGTCTGTGCACGTGGTGTCCTTCGGCGGCTGGCCAGCAGCCGCTTCCACCTCAGGCGCCGCATGCGTCGCCAAGCATGCCCTTGTCCAATGTAATTTGGCTTGCGCGCGAGCACAGTCAGCTATGTCCTCCGGTGGCGCTGCACACAGCGTGGCCGCTGGAGGCTGTTTAAAGGAGCTAATCCTAGGAGGTCCAGTTCTAGGTGGAAAACCTCTAAAATTCATATGGGGCAATCAGCCCAGCGTTCTCTAAGTACACCAATCAACCCACAGATCTGAAGTGCACCAATCAACCCACAGATCCGAAGTGCAACAATCAGTCACTGCCTCCCTGTCCAATCCGGTCAGGTTCAGTCCTATATAGGGATTACCACTTCAGTGTGTCAGTGCCCGTGATAGCGTTTAGCTGGCTTTGTGATTTCTCCTGTGATTTTCTGTACATATTGTTATTGACTCTCTGCTTGAATCTCGACCACGTCTCCATCTTATCCCTTGTACCGCGCACCGCTTGATTTCTCCTGAGCACCCGAATTGCTTCCAGTACTTACCTGTTTCCGAAGCACCCAAACTGTTTCCAGTACTTACCTACTTCGCCCAGTCTGACCTTCGGTTTATCTGTCTTCACGTCCCGTGAGCCTACAATCTTTGAGCCATCAAGTCCTGGGGCAACCGTGTCCGGCGAGGTGTATATAGTGTCCCGGCAAATGGGGGCTTGTCTATAGGTGAAGCTGGCTGTGGAGATTGGGGGTTGCAGGCTCACAACGAAGACAGGTATTCCCGGGTCTGACATTTGCGCTATGTTTAGCTGTGATTTTTGCAGGAATTTCCAGGAAAACGATATATTTTTTTCAGCTGAGTTTGGGCTTTAACATGGAGTGTCTTCATAATTCGTAATGTTTTTTTTTAACAATAAATCTTTATTGAGAAGAGCAGAGGCAACAAGACAGATCACAATTATCCAAATAAACATCCCAGTCATATATCTGGAGTATTACAGACATAATATTTTGAGCTTTTACCATGACATTGACACATATTCTTTAGCCCATGGCCTGCCTATCATCTGTAGTCATGCCTAGGATCATGTCCCGCCGCTCTCCGCTCCCAGCTTTTCAAATAACTAACAGATAGAAACAAGGAGGAAAGAGGATTTTGTGGAGGGGGCCTAAGTCAAGAGATAGGGGGAACGGGAAAGGGATAGAAAGTGAAAAAAGAGTGAGGGTGAGGAGAGAGAAGGGAGAGAAGGGAAGGAGGAACAGGCAAGAGGGGAGGGAAGGCGCGGGAGGGTCTCGAGACAACCATGCATCCCACCCCCCAGCACCCCCCACCCCATCCCCGCCGACGGAGAGAAAGCCCCCCTGACCCCCCATCCACGGCCCCGCGGGGTGCATCTGCGTCCACGTCCCCGACCAGGGCACGGAGGAGCAGGTGAGCACTCCCCCGAGCGAGCGGAAGGAGGGTGCCAGCACGGGTTGAGGACAATGTCACCTGATCCAGATCGGGCACCCCACGCCAGTGTCGGTCCTCAGCCGTCCCTCAAGCAACTCAAGCCCCATCCCGCAGAGTTTTACCTTCATCTGATTCTATAAACAAGGACCATTGCATCCACCGGAGTCTGTTTCCCCTCCGTGCGCTGGAGGAGAGCAGTCAGGTCTTCCATTCAGCTGATGTCCTCCACCCTCCGTATCCAAGAGCCGAAAATGGGCGGGGCAGGCGACTTCCACCTGGCAGGTATGCATGCCCTAGCTGCGTTTATCAAGTGGATTGTCAGGGATTTCCTGTACTTCCCCACCAAGCTTGTGCAGAAGTGCGAGTGCAGAAGAAGGACTTCCCGGGAGAGTGCGATGGTCTCTCCTGTTATCTTGTGAGTCTATTTTACGATCTACTCCCAAAAGCCTCTTATCTTTTCGCATCCCCAGAAAATGTGCAAGAGGGAACCCGGGGCCCTCCCTCATCTCCAGCAGAGGGGGGACACTGATGGATAAAAACAATGCAATACCTGTGGCGACCTATACCATCGACTCAGTATTTTGTAGCCCACCTCTTGATACAAGTTACTAATTGAGGCCCGCTGTGCCAGCTCAAGAATTTTCTTTATTTGAGTTGGTGCGAACGGAACATTGAGCTCTGTCCCCCATGCCGTTATGAAGTTAGGTACATGGGTTTCTCCTGGGTCCACTAACAGTTTGTATATCACGGCTAGTGCTCCCCTAGTTTTCTCCCCTGTCGCACACATAAGCTAGAATGGTGTCAGCTCTCTACCGAATTTCCCAGGTGGGGGAAAGCTCACCAGGAAATGCTAGACCTGCAATGCCCTCCAATTATACAGGTGGGGAAGATCACCCCAGTCCCGGAGTTCTTGCAAGGACTTTCATCTAGAGCCGCATAGGAAATCTCGGGCAGTACATCGTCCAGGCGCCTTCCATCCCGGTCTTCGTAATAATTTTTAAATGTTGTTTTTATTTATTTTTTCTTTAGACAGTCTGTGTTCGAGTTCAGTGTTTGGCCAGACTCGGAAAGCTGGTTGATTGGCTGCTCATCAGCTTTGTGCCCCTAGCAACCACAGCTATGCCCATACTGCAGTGCTCTGGGTTAGTTAGGGAGAGGCTGCAGCTGGACTGCGGGACTGATAAAAAACAAAAAAAAGTTCTTTTTAGGGCAGATCGGTAGTGAGAGTCAGCTGATATAAATTGAGGTACAGCTAGGGCCAAACAAACATCTGCTAATTTGACCATTTCATGCCACTTGCATGAATCGTTTGCTGTTATCCAGAGTACTTTAAAAAATCTGCTAACTGTCCTTTTCAGGTCACTTCCAGGGACATTTTTTAAATATAATAAAAAGTATTTATTTAAGTATTACTTTATTTAATTTTTTGTTTTATGTTATTATTTTAAGTACTTACCCTACCCCATTTTGTGCAGGTCTGTCGCCATGGTGTTACCCCCATTTTGCAGCCCTCTACCACTAACTACCCACATTATACAACTATTTTGGGCCCCCAAGTCCCGGCCCCCATTGACTTCAAAGGGGTTTGGGTTTTGGTTGAACTTTTGTGCCGCGTTTAGCTGAACTTGCCAACCCCAAACTTCAACGGGTTCGCTCATCTTATATCGTCTTATTTAAGAAGCCTCAGTGGCACTCAGCATCCGATTTAAGAAAGAAAAATGGCTCCACCAATGCGACCACCAGCTAGTGATTCACTTGATCATAATAAAAATTTTAGGAAAATATAGTTTATTAAAAAACTGCAGTGACGGTTGACATCTTCAAAAAATGATTACATAGTTTCTCTCTTAAGAAATGCTGGTACCTAAACTGGTAGGCTGCACTCCAAAAAGCCCCAGGAATCCTAATGCTTAGGCACCTCTTAGACTGGGCTCTAGTAGACACCATGCTGTTATGCTGGGTGTCAAAAATTGTACTCTGTATATATAAAATGGGAAATCTCCTTGGCATACTGTTGTGATGGGTGCTAATCGCAATGCACACTTTATGACTTTATGTTGATTACAGGTTTCAAAATCTCCTCGTGGGAAAATAAAACATCTTTCACATTGAGTCCTCAATTCATTATCCTCTGCACTTCCCCAGGGATTGGCCTTTGTTTTAGGAGCAGTTACAATAGTCGGTTTATAACTTTAACAGAAAGAAAATCACTGTTATCAGACATATTTTCTCCCACTGGGCATGATGCAAGAAATCTTTTTTTTTTTTTTCACATGAACTAAATAATATTTTATGCTTTATTATTTGCTGTTTAAATACTGCATGATTTAACAAAGAGAAATAAGTTATTCTAGAGTCACTTGAAATTTTAGGTCAAAGATTAAAGACTCTTCTAACAAATCTCAAGTTATAAACTGCATGCTGGTACAATGAAGCACTAACTGCCACAAAAAATATCAGTAGCATAAAAATAAACTATATTAGCAATAAAGTTTACAATATACAGAGGCAGCAGTGCTGAGAGTAATAAAACTCATGCTGTTGCTGCGCTTGAAAAAATACACAGTATGTTCATCAGCTCCAACCAAGGGATGTGGTTGGGGAAAGTTATTTATTTTTGTTACTTATTGATAACAGCTAATAGTAACTTCTTCCAAAAAAGCATCTAATACTTTTTTGAAGCTGTCAACTGTTGATGTCTCCAGTTTACTGCTACCCTAAAAGATTACATCTCAGATTATTATAGAATATTGAATTAGCATGTCTACCGTATCCTTATATGCATTAATAGAAAGTGCTTATGTGTGGGGTTGCCCATATAAAGAAAAAAAGGCCAATTGCTTCCTGTGACCTTGTGCACAACAGATCACTCACACATTGCAGTCAGCTGTGAAGCCATTTACATTGTAACAGCAGGGCACCTGGCTTCTAATGGCAAATAACTTACCTCATAGTCAGTCTCACAGCCATCCCCAGGTCCAGCATTGAACAGTATTCCCGGGTACTGCATTGCCTGGAAACAACCAGATGGCAGCCTCTGATCTGGAATTGCTAGGCCACGCCAATGTAATTCTAACAGACACAACAGTTGATTGGAGGGTGGGCAGGGCGGACTGGGATTCAAAAACGGCCCTGGACTTTATTGGTCACACCGGCCCTTCTGTACTGTGCCCGGCCCCATAAAGTATGTCACATTACATGCAGGTAGCTCCACTTCTAGCCGGCCCCGTCGCTGCAATGTTGCTATCACTACCGAGTGATGTAGCGTTACACTACTGACAAGGGTTGGCACCAGCCGGGGCAACTTTGAGACTGGGAAGAGACGAGTTAGCTTCACACAGCTCCCGATCGAGGTGCCCCGGAGTGCAAGGACCAAAACCCAGGATAGTCAAAATCCTGGGTTTTGGTCCACCTTAAAGTAGACCAATCGCCAGGATTTTGCCTATCTTTGTCATTAGCTTTTGCCCCGGGGGTATCCTGATTTGAGATGCCTAATTGTGTGAAAACCCCCCAGATCTCCTACTCTACTCACCTTTCAGCCTTAGGGAAAGGTAAGGGGTTTCCTGGATGATCTGGAAGGGTTCACACAGTAGGGCATCCCAAATTACCTATTTGGCTAGCCGTGGAGGTGATTGGTCCATGAGAGCACATATCCCCACCATGCCAGAGCCCAGAGATGCCAGTGCCACAGCTAAAAAAAACACAAAAGAATATGGTACTTACCAGACATCGATGATCATTTTTCCAGCAGTCGCCTCTTGCCTCCTCTTCTGTGTGCCATGACCCCCCCAGGGATCACGCTGCTAGTCTGCTGAAAATGGCCAGAGCAGTAGCAACTTCTTCTCTCCCCGCCTGGTCGGGGACAGCGTGTTTGGCAACTAAGATTATGCAGCTCTGTCCCCGCCCGGCGGGGAAAAGAAGTTGCACACAGGCCTCACACCTCGCTGGCCACGTCAGGCCAGGAGGAAAAGGAGGCGAGCAAGGGGCCGCGGGGACAAGCAGGAGGACGAGGGGCCGCGGGGACAAGCAGGAGGACGAGGGGCCGCGGGGACAAGCAGGAGGACGAGGGGCCGCGGGGACAAGCAGGAGGACGAGGGGCCGCGGGGACATGCAGGAGGACGAGGGGCCGCGGGGACATGCAGGAGGACGAGGGGCCGCGGGGACATGCAGGAGGACGAGGGGCCGCGGGGACATGCAGGAGGACGAGGGGCCATGGGGACAAGCAGGAGGACGAGGGGCCACGGGGACAAGCAGGAGGACGAGGGGCCGCGGGGACAAGCAGGTGGGCGAGGGGCGGCAGAGACTTCGGTGTGGCGGCCCAACGGCTGGATGGGAAGCAGCGGCCTACCGGGATTTGTCCGGGTATGCCCTTTGGCCAGTCCGCCCCTGAGGGTGGGTAATTTGATCTTCTGCTTTGCCTTGTTGCCCACCCTGCCGCCAACTCTGCTTTGTCTGTCCCCATCTGCTAAGCCCTGTTTCTGACCCAGCCATTTTTGACCATGTCTTCTGCCAAGCCCTGTTGCCATCCCTGCCAAGCCTTACCACGACTTCTGTCAAGCCCTGTTGATAAGCCTTCCACATCTGATCACACCTACTTCTATGTTTGAATCACCAGCACCATCCTCACTGCCTGCCATGCCAGATTGAGCCCTTAGCCTTTCCACTGCCACTGCTTGGGGTTCCCTTATTTCATGTCGAGCGACCTTAAACAGCTGCTCCTATGCTAGCTCCAGGCTTTGACTACCATATATGCGGCCTGAGGTACATGACGGGCGGATTCTGCATAACCATTGATCAGGTAGGGCTACTGTATACAATGTAACACAGCAGGGTGTTGACTGTTTTTTCTTCAATGTCAAACAGGATCTGACTTTGTTCACAATTAGGTCTTGAAGAGGATTGGCACAGTGTAGTGGCTCCTACACCAGGTTCTGAGCATTAGATGAGAATGGAATTGGCTATATTAGTAAAAGTGTGGTTTAATCCTTTAACTACATGGTTGCCTCTTGACCTTCTTTAACCACCCACCATGTAGATTCTATGTGGCTGGCGTTCTCCACCATTTAGAGCCCAAAAAAGAGAAGCTCACCTCTGTCCAGGTCTCCTCACCCCACCGGGGGCCCTCTTATCGTGGGCTGGGGTTTTCAGTGGGGCAGAGAACACCGATTCTCTGCCCCGTGCATGGCTTCTGACATCTCATTAACCACTGCAGGTGGCCTTTTATACTGGTGACGTGAAATTACGTCTGCTTATTCCACCGGAAAAAAAGGCCCCTCTCTACAGCGGGAGTGAGAGGCAAAGACTAGAGATGAGCAAAGTTTTGAAAAATTCGATTCGACTGATTCGCCAAATTTTCCGACAAAAAACGCATTGACGAATCGCTATTAAAAATGACTTTTTCTGAGCCTCCTAGAGCCTCAATAGGGTTGTAAACCATTCTGCCTTGCTGTAAAACGTATAGGATGCGTGCAGGGTTAGTGAAATAATACTGTAAATAATTATCAAATGCAGATCAGAGGCATCGCTAATAGAATCACAGAGTGGCACAATTGCAGAGAGTTGAAGTGGCATCACTATGAGGGGCCCCTAAAGTGCCTCAAAAACACACCCTGGAGCTGGCAGCAGCAGGAGCCCAAAAATTAGCTGAATCACACCCTGGAGTTGCAAGCAGCTGCAGGAGCCCAAACATTGCTTTAAAGAGACACTGGAGTTGGCTGCAGGAGGCCAAAAATTGGATGAATCACACCATGGAGTTGCAAGCAGCAGCAGGAGCACAAACATTGCTTTAAAGAGAGACTGGAGTAGGCTGCAGGAGCCCAAAAATTGGATGAATGTCACCCTGGAGTTGCAAGCAGCAGCAGCAGCAGGAGCCCAAACATAGCTTGAAAGAGACACTGGAGTTGGCAGCAGGAGCCCAAGAATTGGCTGAATGACACCCTGGAGTTGCAAGCAGCAGCAGCAGGAGCCCAAACATAGCTTGAAAGAGACACTGGAGTTGGCTGCAGGAGGCCAAAAATTGGATGAATCACACCATGGAGTTGCAAGCAGCAGCAAGAGCACAAACATTGCTTTAAAGAGACACTGGAGTTGGCTGCAGGAGCCCAAAAATTGGATGAGTGACACCCTGGAGTTGCAAGCAGCAGCAGCAGGAGCCCAAACATTGCGTGAAAGAGACACTGGAGTTGGCAGCAGGAGGCCAAAAATTGGCTGAATGACACCCTGGAGTTGCAAGCAGCAGCAGTAGCAGCAGGAGCCCAAACATAGCTTGAAAGAGACACTGGAGTTGGCAGCAGGAGCCCAAAAATTGGATGAATCACACCCTGGAGATGCAAGCAGCAGCAGCAGGAGCCCAAACATTGCATGAAAGAGACACTGGAGTTGGCTGCAAAAGCCCAAAAATTGGATAAATCACACCCTTTAGTTGCAAGCAGCAGCAGCAGGAGCCCAAACATAGCTTGAAAGAGACACTGGAGTTGGCTTCAGGAGCCCAAAAATTGGATGAATCATACCCTGGAGTTGCAAGCAGCAGCAGCAGGAACCCAAACATGGCTTGAAAGACACTGGAGTTGGCTGCAGGAGCCCAAAAATTGGATGAATCACACCCTGGAGTTGCAATCAGCAGCAGGAGCCCAAACATTGCTTTAACGAGATACTGGAGTTTGCTGCAGGAGGCCAAAAATTGGCCGAATGACACCCTGGAGTTGAAAGCAGCAGGAGCCCAAACATGACTTTAAAGAGACACTGGAGTTGGCTGCAGGAGCCCAAAAATTGGCTGAATGACACCCTGGAGTTGCAAGTAGCAGGAACCCAAACATAGCTTGAAAGATACACTGGAGTCGGCTGCAGGAGGCCAACAATTGGATGAATCACATCCTGGAGTTGCAAGCAGCAGCAGCAGCAGCAGGAGCCCAAACATTGGCTGAAAGAGACACTGGAGTTGGCAGCAGGAACCCAAAAATTGAATGAATCACATCCTGGATTTGCAAGCAGCAGCAGGAGCCCAAACATTACTTTAAAGAGACAATGGAGTTGGCTGCAGGAGCCCAAAAATTGGATGAATCACACCCTGGAGTTGGCAGCAGCAGCCCAAACATTACTTTAAAGAGACACTGGGGTTGGCTTCAGGAGCCCAAAAATTGGATGAATCACACAATGGAGTTGGCAGCAGCAGCAGCAGGAGCCCACACATAGCTTGAAAGAGACACTGGCGTTGGCTGCAGGAGGCCAAAAATTGGATGAATCACACCCTGGAGTTGCAAGCAGCAGCAGAAGCCCAAACATAGCTTGATCGAGACACTGGAGTTGGCTGCAGGAGGCCAAAAATTGGATGAATCACACCCTGGAGTTGCAAGCAGCAGCAGCAGGAGCCCAAACATAGCTTGAAAAAGACACTGGATTTGGCTGCAGGAGGCCAAAAATTGGATGAATCACACCCTGGAGTTGCAAGCAGCAGCAGCAGCAGCAGCAGGAGCTTAAACATTGGCTGAAAGAGACACTGGAGTTGGCTGCAGGAGGCCAAAAATTGGCTGAATGACACCCTGGAGTTGCAAGCAGCAGCAGTAGCAGCAGGAGCCCAAACATAGCTTGAAAGAGACACTGGAGTTTGCAGCAGGAGCAAAAAATTGGATAAATCACACCCTGGAGATGCAAGCAGCAGCAGCAGGAGCCCAAACATTGCATGAAAGAGACACTGGAGTTGGCTGCAAAAGCCCAAAAATTGGATAAATCACACCCTTTAGTTGCAAGCAGCAGCAGCAGGAGCCCAAACATAGCTTGAAAGAGACACTGGAGTTGGCTTCAGGAGCCCAAAAATTGGATGAATCATACCCTGGAGTTGCAAGCAGCAGCAGCAGGAACCCAAACATGGCTTGAAAGACACTGGAGTTGGCTGCAGGAGCCCAAAAATTGGATGAATCACACCCTGGAGTTGCAATCAGCAGCAGGAGCCCAAACATTGCTTTAACGAGACACTGGAGTTTGCTGCAGGAGGCCAAAAATTGGCCGAATGACACCCTGGAGTTGAAAGCAGCAGGAGCCCAAACATGACTTTAAAGAGACACTGGAGTTGGCTGCAGGAGCCCAAAAATTGGCTGAATGACACCCTGGAGTTGCAAGTAGCAGGAGCCCAAACATAGCTTGAAAGATACACTGGAGTCGGCTGCAGGAGGCCAACAATTGGATGAATCACATCCTGGAGTTGCAAGCAGCAGCAGCAGCAGGAGCCCAAACATTGGCTGAAAGAGACACTGGAGTTGGCAGCAGGAACCCAAAAATTTAATGAATCACACCCTGGATTTGCAAGCAGCAGCAGGAGCCAAAACATTACTTTAAAGAGACAATGGAGTTGGCTGCAGGAGCCCAAAAGTTGGATGAATCACACCCTGGAGTTGGCAGCAGCAGCAGCAGGAGCCCAAACATTACTTTAAAGAGACACTGGGGTTGGCTTCAGGAGCCCAAAAATTGGATGAATCACACACGGGAGTTGGCAGCAGCAGGAGCCCAAACATAGCTTGAAAGAGACACTGGAGTTGGCTGCAGGAGGCCAAAAATTGGATGAATCACACCCTGGAGTTGCAAGCAGCAGCAGCAGGAGCCCAAACATAGCTTGAAAAAGACACTGGATTTGGCTGCAGGAGGCCAAAAATTGGATGAATCACACCCTGGAGTTGCAAGCAGCAGCAGCAGGAGCTTAAACATTGGCTGAAAGAGACACTGGAGTTGGCTGCAGGAACCCAAAAATTGGCTGAATGACACCCTGGAGTTGCAAGCAGCAGCAGCAGGAGCCCAAACATTGGCTGAAAGAGACACTGGAGTTGGCAGCAGGAGGCCAAACATTGGATGAATCACACCCTGGAGTTGCAAGCAGCAGCAGCAGCAGCAACAGGAGCCCAAACATAGCTTGAAAGAGACACTGAAGTTGGCTGCAGTAGGCCAAAAATAGGATGAATCACACCCTGGAGTTGCAAGCAGCAGCAGGAGCCCAAACATTACTTTAAAGAGACATTGGAGTTGGCTGCAGGAGCCCAAAAATTGGATGAATCACACCCTGGAGTTGCAAGCAGCAGAAGAAGCCCAAACATAGCTTGAAAGAGACAATGGAGTTGGCCGCAGGAGGCCAAAAAGTGGATGAATCACACCCTGGAGTTGCAAGCAGCAGCTGCAGGAGCCCAAACATACCTTGAAAGAGACACTGGAGTTGGCTGCAGGAGGCCAAAAATTGGATGAATCACACCCTGGAGTTGCAAGCAGCAGCAGCAGCAGGGGCCCAAACATTGCTTTAAAGAGACACTGGAGTTGACTTCAGGAGCCCAAACATTGGATGAATCACACCCTGGAGTTGCAAGCAGCAGCAGGAGCCCAAACATTACTTTAAAGAGACACTGGAATTGGCTGCAGGAGGCCAAAAATTGGATGAATCATACCTTGGAGTTGCAAGCAGCAGCAGGAGCCCAAACATTCCGTGAAAGAGACACTGGAGTTGGCTGCAGGAGCCCAAAAATTGGCTGAATCACACCCTGGAGTTGCAAGCAGCAGCAGGAGCCCAAACATTGCTTTAAAGGGACACTGGAGTTGGCTGCAGGTGGCCAAAAATTGGATGAATCACACCCTGGAGTTGCAAGCAGCAGCAGCAGCAGAAGCCCAAACATAGCTTGAAAGAGACACTGAAGTTGGCTGCAGGAGCCCAAAAATTGGATGAATCACACCCTGGAGTTGCAAGCAGCAGCAGGAGCCCAAACATTGCTTTAAAGAGACACTGGAGTTGGCTGCAGGAGGCCAAAAATTGGATGAATCACACCCTGGAGTTGCAAGCAGCAGCAGCAGGAGCCCAAGTATTGGCTGACAGAGACACTGGAGTTTGCTGCAGGAGCCCAAAATTTGGCTGAATCACACCATGGAGTTGCAAGCAGCAGCAGGAGCCCAAACATTGCGTGAAAGAGACACTGGAGTTGGCTGCAGGAGCCCAAAAATTGGATGAATCACACCCTGGGGTTGTAAGCAGCAGCAGGAGCCCAAACATTACTTTAAAGAGACACTGAAGTTGGCTGCAGGAGGCCAAAAATTGGATGAATCACACCCTGGAGTTGCAAGCAGCAGCAGGAGCCCAAATATAGCTTGAAAGAGACACTGGAGTTGGCTGCAGGAAGCCAAAAATTGGATGAATCCCACCCTGGAGTTGCAAGCAGCAGGAGCCCAAACATTGCGTGAAAGAGACACTGGAGTTGGCTGCAGGAGCCCAAAAATTGGATGAATCACACCCTGGAGTTGCAAGCAGCAGCAGCAGGAGCCCAAGCATTGGCTGAAAGAGACACTGGAATTGGCTGCAGGAGCCCAAAATTGGCTGAATCACACCCTGGAGTTGCAAGCAGCAGCAGCAGCAGCAGCAGCAGCAGCAGGAGCCCAAACATTGCGTGAAAGAGACACTGAAGTTGGCTGCCGGAGGCCAAAAATTGGACGAATCACACCCTGGAGTTGCAAGCAGCAGCAGGAGCCCAAACATAGCTTGAAAGAGACAATGGAGTTGGCTGCAGGAGGCCAGAAATTGAATGAATCAGACCCTGGAGTTGCAAGCAGCAGCAGGAGCCCAAACAGTGCTTTAAAGATACACTGGAGTTGGCTGCAGAAGCCCAAAAATTGGATGAATCACACCCTGGAGTTGCAAACAGCAGCAGCAGGAGCCCAAGCATTGGCTGAAAGAGACACTGGAGTTGGCTGCAGGAGCCCAAAAATTGGATGAATCACACCCTGGAGTTGCAAGCAGCAGCAGGAGCCCAAACATTGCGTGAAAGAGACACTGGAGTTTGCTGCAGGAGGCCAAAAATTGGATGAATCACACCCTGGAGTTGCAAGCAGCAGCAGGAGCCCAAATATAGCTTGAGGAGTTGGCTGCAGGAGCCCAAAAATTGGATGAATCACACCCTGGAGTTGCAAGCAGCAGCAGCAGGAGCCCAAGCATTGGCTGAAAGAGACACTGGAATTGGCTGCAGGAGCCCAAAATTGGCTGAATCACACCCTGGAGTTGCAAGCAGCAGCAGCAGCAGCAGCAGCAGCAGGAGCCCAAACATTGCGTGAAAGAGACACTGAAGTTGGCTGCCGGAGGCCAAAAATTGGACGAATCACACCCTGGAGTTGCAAGCAGCAGCAGGAGCCCAAACATAGCTTGAAAGAGACAATGGAGTTGGCTGCAGGAGGCCAGAAATTGAATGAATCAGACCCTGGAGTTGCAAGCAGCAGCAGGAGCCCAAACAGTGCTTTAAAGATACACTGGAGTTGGCTGCAGAAGCCCAAAAATTGGATGAATCACACCCTGGAGTTGCAAACAGCAGCAGCAGGAGCCCAAGCATTGGCTGAAAGAGACACTGGAGTTGGCTGCAGGAGCCCAAAAATTGGATGAATCACACCCTGGAGTTGCAAGCAGCAGCAGGAGCCCAAACATTGCGTGAAAGAGACACTGGAGTTTGCTGCAGGAGGCCAAAAATTGGATGAATCACACCCTGGAGTTGCAAGCAGCAGCAGGAGCCCAAATATAGCTTGAAAGAGACACTGGAGTTGGCTGCAGGAAGCCAAAAAATGGATGAATCCCACCCTGGAGTTGCAAGCAGCAGCAGCAGGAGCCCAAACATTGCGTGAAAGAGACACTGGAGTTGGCTGCAGGAGCCCAAAAATTGGATGAATCACACCCTGGAGTTGCAAGCAGCAGCAGCAGGAGCCCAAGCATTGGCTGAAAGAGACACTGGAATTGGCTGCAGGAGCCCAAAATTGGCTGAATCACACCCTGGAGTTGCAAGCAGCAGCAGCAGCAGCAGCAGGAGCCCAAACATTGCGTGAAAGAGACACTGGAGTTGGCAGCAGGAGCCCAAAAATTGGATGAATCACACCCTGGAGTTGCAAGCAGCAGCAGGAGCCCAAACATTACTTTAAAGAGACACTGAAGTTGGCTGCCGGAGGCCAAAAATTGGACGAATCACACCCTGGAGTTGCAAGCAGCAGCAGGAGCCCAAACATAGCTTGAAAGAGACAATGGTGTTGGCTGCAGGAGGCCAAAAATTGAATGAATCAGACCCTGGAGTTGCAAGCAGCAGCAGGAGCCCAAACAGTGCTTTAAAGATACACTGGAGTTGGCTGCAGAAGCCCAAAAATTGGATGAATCACACCCTGGAGTTGCAAGCAGCAGCAGCAGGAGCCCAAGCATTGGCTGAAAGAGACACTGGAGTTGGCTGCAGGAGCCCAAAAATTGGATGAATCACACCCTGGAGTTGCAAGCAGCAGCAGGAGCCCAAACATTGCGTGAAAGAGACACTGGAGTTTGCTGCAGGAGCCCAAAAATTGGATGAATCACACCCTGGAGTTGCAAACAGCAGCAGGAGCCAAAACATTGCTTTAAAGGGACACTGGAGTTGACTTCAGGAGCCCAAACATTGGATGAATCACACCCTGGAGTTGCAAGCAGCAGCAGGAGCCCAAACATTGCTTTAAAGAGACACTGGAGTTGGCTGCAGGAGGCCAAAAATTGGATGAATCACACCCTGGAGTTGCAAGCAGCAGCAGGAGCCCAAACATAGCTTGAAAGAGACACTGGAGTTGGCTGCAGGAGGCCAAAAATTGGATGAATCACACCCTGGAGTTGCAAGCAGCAGCAGGAGCCCAAACATAGCTTGAAAGAGACACTGGAGTTGGCTGCAGGAGGTCAAAAATTGGATGAATCACACCCTGGAGTTGCAAGCAGCAGCAGCAGCAGGAGCCCAAGCATTGGCTGACAGAGACACTGGAGTTTGCTGCAGGAGCCCAAAAATTGGCTGAATCACACCCTGGAGTTGTAAGCAGCAGCAGGAGCCCAAACATTGCTTTAAAGAGACACTGGAGTTGGCTGCAGGAGGCCAAAAATTGGATGAATCACACCCTGGAGTTGCAAGCAGCAGCAGCAGGAGCCCAAGCATTGGCTGACAGAGACACTGGAGTTTGCTGCAGGAGCCCAAAAATTGGCTGAATCACACCATGGAGTTGCAAGCAGCAGCAGCAGGAGCCCAAACATTGCGTGAAAGAGACACTGGAGTTGGCTGCAGGAGCCCAAAAATTGGATGAATCACACCCTGGGGTTGCAAGCAGCAGCAGGAGCCCAAACATTACTTTAAAGAGACACTGAAGTTGGCTGCAGGAGGCCAAAAATTGGATGAATCAAACCCTGGAGTTGCAAGCAGCAGCAGGAGCCCAAATATAGCTTGAAAGAGACACTGGAGTTGGCTGCAGGAAGCCAAAAATTGGATGAATCACACCCTGGAGTTGCAAGCAGCAGCAGCAGGAGCCCAAACATTGCGTGAAAGAGACACTGGAGTTGGCTGCAGGAGCCCAAAAATTGGATGAATCACACCCTGAAGTTGGCAGCAGCAGGAGCACAAACATTAGCTGGAAGGCACACCCTGGAGTTGGCAGCGGCAGAAGCAGGAGCCCAAACATTGCTTGAAAGTCACCCTGGAGTTGGCAGCAGCAGCAGTAGGAGGACAAAAATTGGCTGAAAGGCACACCCTGAAGTTGGCATCAGCAGGAGCCCAAAAATTGGCTTAAAGGCACACCCTGAAGTTGGCATCAGCAGGAGCCCAAAAATTGGCCTAAAGACATAAATATGTTTTGCACCTTTTGGAAAGTGTAAAACGCTCTCCAGGCTCTCAATTGCTTATACATTATACATGATTTTGAAGTTTTACAGATTCATTCACCACATTGGGTAATTCTTTATCTATGGCAGATGTACAGTATATTGCTCCCTACTCAGGGCCGGATTAACGTAGGGGCAGACGGAGCTGCCGCTCCAGGCCCCTGCGTTAAAACAGGCCCAGCAGCCTGCAAACGCGGCCCGCATAACGACCAACAAACATTATCCACACGCCCCCCACAGCAGCTTGAGTCAGCAGTGTGCACTACAGCGTGCGCACTGAGATATATTTAGCAGTCGGTGCTGAGCATCTGCGCATGCGCAGAGCTATTATTAGCGTCTCGTGCTGGGATTCCGCGCACGGACAAGCGGGCGTGTTCCGTGACAGACAGGCGGCAGGTGATGTGCGGAGCGGCTCCATTTCAAGAGCCACGTGACGTCACAGCAGCAGTGATTTTGTTACTGTGCATGCGCCGCTCTTGCTGGAAAGAGCTGGAAGGAGGCGAGTGCTGAGGCGGTGCCCTGGCAGGGAGGAGGAGGGCGGCTGCCACCTGTCATTCCATGTTCCGCAGGTGATGAAGGACACAAAGAAGGCCTGTGAGGAGCGCGAGGTGGGTGTATTGGGGTAAAGGCGGTCTGGGGTGCTTGTGCCTTGGCAAGGTAGGTTGGCTTGCATGCAATGTATTATCTTCATATTAGCTTACCAAGACCTTGCTGTATAGCGGCCTGATTCCAATTACATATACATTGCTATATATATATATATATGTGTATATATATTTATATATGTGTGCATTTATATAATATATATATATATATATATATATATATATATATATATATATATATATATATATATATATATATATATATTCCTATCCTTGTCTTTACCCTGTATGGCCCGGTGCTCCAGCAATGAGCTGTCAGCAGCAGAGGTTAGGCTTTAAAGCTTAATAAAACCACCAGGGCGTTCCGAATTGGGATGCCTCGCTGTGTTGTACCCTTCCCGCACCAACGGCGCATGCACAGGCTCTCATCCAATGAGAGCCATGCGCTATCACTACGTCATTTGGCAGACGGCCCTTGTTCAGATAGCGGTGTAAATTTTGAGTTACAGTCCGCAGTGTAATAGCATCTAGATATGAATTGCGGGTGAATATACAGAGCAGTGAATTTAAAAGGCCCCTCTGCCATTTATTTTTAGAGTCATTTTTGTTTAGAGATAGTTCCCATTTCTTTGTTTATGTAGGCGTAGGATTAGTGACATGAGTTGTGGCGAGAATATTATAAAAGTGTGCTAATTTCATCGGGTGACAAGGAGTATTTAGCAGTAGTAATTGTAAGGGATTTGCTGAAAATTGGTCAGTTGGAATATTTAGGGTTTTCATAAAGCTGCCTTTGATTTCCAGACCCCTGTCCTGACAGCCCTGCAGTTGCTTCTGTGTCACCGTGCTCAGAGTGGCCCCCTTGATCGGTGATGTAGTGCTTAGTCTCCCTGCCAGTGTCATGGCTCCCTGGCACCTAGCATTGCAATATGAAGTACTGCATAGGAGGGAAGTGGCATTGCAAGGTACACACAAACTTTGATTCTCAGTCTCTTTGCCCAATCCAATCTTTTTCCTCCGTTCCAGCTCAGCCCCATCTATACCTGTCCCACCAACTCCCCCCCCCCCAGCTCTACCCCATCCATCTCTGTTCCCTCCACTCTGCCCCAGCTAAGTCTCTCTGCCCCATTCATTTTGCAGTGGGGTGGAGGGAGGGGCAAGCAGCCTTTTTTAGTTTTACCTTGCAAATCTAAAGCCCCTCCCCCAGTGTGCTGATTTCTAACTATCCACAGCCCTCTGCCCGGACCTTCACCTCTCACCGGATGCCTTCAAATGGACCTTTACAAGAAGTGGTTGAGTACCCCTGGTCTATAAGCTGTAGTGTTTTGAAGTGTTTCCACAAAGGGGGGTAACTTAGAATATCAGATCGGCATCTCTGGATTCCTGTCGTATCCTATGCTGGATCATCAATTAAGATTAGATCTCCTCTCCAAATTAAAACCCCCTGCCTCACTTTCTCTATTTTTTTGAGGAGCTTAATAAGAAATGGGCTTTGTCGTTTATTTGGGGCGTAAGAGTTCACTAGTGGTGTTGCCTGTATGTCAGTATGTTGTGTGATTAATTCAAATTTACATCTTTTATAGACTACGATTGCAAGTCCCCTGTCCTTTTTTTGTCAAATGTGTTTAAGAAAGTGTGACCGTCCTTCATTCAATCTCTGGAATTCTCTTAATAAGTTTGCCCTTTTTAACGGAGAGTTTGCCCCGCATAGCGAACCCTGTACAACACCTCTTTGACACTCTGGGCCCCCCCAAAAGCGAGTTGATTCTTTTTTTTTTAGCTAAAGAAAAAACTCTATGAAGATATGCACATTTTTCATACACTAACATGTATTCAGCTATCCTGGTAATTTAATGTACATTAGACATGTGACAAACGCACTTTGTCTTAAACAAAATTGCTTTGTGTTGCGTTTTCATTTTATATACTTTGATAAATAGGCCCGTCAAAATGCTCTTAATCCGGCCCTGTCCCTACTCTCTCAGTGATTAAGTTATTTTCACTGATCCTTCACAGTTGGGCAGACATGTTTCGGCTGTTAGATATTGGCTTCCTCTGTGCCCTGGACTAAAGGAAATCCTGGGTGCTGTTTTCGTTTCATCGTCATATTACATATTGTAGTCATCTTATTGCATACTGTAATCGTTTCAATTGTACCCCAGAGAAGTGTGGCTCATTCACCCTTATGGTATGGAGTTAATAACAGCTGGCCCTGATCGTTTTCTGTATTGACATTACGATGTCATAGGCGCTGTGTGTCCTCCAAATTGCTCCCAGATTTTGTATTGCTTTAAAAGTGTGCAGTCGTGCTGGTGTGCAGTTGTGGCGATGAGCAGAGAGGACTTGGAGAGCCCCAGAGGGCCGGCATATCCTACCGAAGTGGAGGGGAATATATGACGCCACAACTGCACAGAAAACGATCAGGGCCAGCTGTTATTGACTCCATACCATAAGGGTGAATGAGCCACACTTCTCTGGGGTACAATTGACACGATTACAGTATGCAATAAGATGACTACAATATGTAATATGACGGTGAAACGAAAACAGCACCCAGGATTTTCTTTAGTCAAGGGCACAGAGGAAGCCAATATCTAACAGGCGAAACATGTATGCCCAACTGTGAAGGATCAGTGAAAATAACTTGATCACTGAGAGAGTAGGGTGCAATATACTGTACATCTGCCATAGATAAAGAATTACCCAATGTGGTGAATGAATCTGTAAAACTTCAAAATCACGTATAATGTATAAGCAATTGAGAGCCTGGATAATTTTTATCATGTAAATTTTATTAAGTTTTGTCTATAATAAATGCTTAGATAAACATATGGTGTGGTCTTGGTCAAAAGCGTATTCAAATGTCTTGGGGAGTGCCTAAACCCAGACTCAGTAGTGTGAAAGGTGAGTCTCTCCACATTTTTAGTTGACAGACGAGTTCTCCTCGCCATAACTATGGCCCCCGCCGCACTAAACACCCGCTCAGATGGCACGCTACTGGCCGGGCAGGACAGCTTTTCCAGGGCAAACTCTGCTAGTTGCGGCCACAAGCCAAGTTTGGCTGCCCAGAAGTCCAGCGGATCCTCAAGGTGTGTTGGCATGGTCATGTCAAGGTATGACATGACCTGCTGGTTCAGGTCCTGCTCCAGGTCTTCCTGCTGCTCATGAGTAGCCTCACTATGCGGGTGTAGAAAGCTACTCATTAGCGACTGAAGACTGAGGCTGCTGCTGATGGAGCTGCTGCTGCTCCTGCCAACCCCCCCAGCAGCCATGGCAGTGGAAAGTGAGCGCAGAGGTCCCCCCGAGTCAGACCTGTGAGAGTATGGACCATGGCGCAGATAGGTATCGGCCAACTGACTACGTAGAATGTCTTTGTAGTAGTTCAGTTTGTCCTCCCTCTTGGCGGGTTTAAAAAATGCCCCCATTTTGTGCCGGAAGCGAGGGTCCAATAAGGTCGAGAGCCAGAAGTCATTCCGCAGACAAATGGAAACAATTCTGGGGTTACTATGCAAGCACGTGAGCATGCTTCCTGCCATTTGCGCAAGTGACTCGGATGGACTACCTGTCTCCATCTCCACTGCATACTGCCACGGTGTGTCCGGGTCCTCTGTCTCGCCTTCCTCACAACCCTCTAGCTCCTCTGGCTGCTCCTGCTCCTCCTCTCCTGTCCGCTGACTAGATAAACCAGCCATTTCGCCAAGCCTAAACTGCACTTCACTGGGCCTCTCCTCCTCCTCCTCCAGTTCAGCTCCAACAGGGTTCATGTAGCCGTAAGATGTAGACGCCATGTCTCCAGTGCCCTGACCAGCCATGGTTTCCAACATGTGCTGTAGTACATGAAGCAGTGGAATCACGTTGTTCATCCCGTAATCCTGGCGACTGACAAATATAGTGGCTTCCTCAAAGGGCCTGAGCAAACGGCAGGTGTCACGTATGAGCTGCCACTGGTTGACATTAAAGTTACACAGGGGAGTCCCCCTATCTGCTTGGATCATCAGGAAATCCGTGATGGCTTTTCTCTGTTCATATAATCGGTCCAACATGTGAAGAGTGGAATTCCAACGGGTGGAAACATCGCAAATCAGACTATGTTGGGGGCTACCGTTCTGACGCTGTAGCTCAATAAGGGTGTGTTTGGCTGTGTATGAGTGGCTGAAGTGCATGCAAAGTTTCCTTGAAGCTCGGCTTCTTCATCATCATCATCATCACCGAGTTGTGGCTGCACGTCACTGATGTTCTCGGTTTCCTCAACAGTGTCTGGTGCAGGAACTGGAGCGCTCGCAACACCCACGACACTCTCCACATCACTATTTTTCTGCCTAGTGTGGAGATTAGCTCTGGTAGGCAACCGGGTGTCAGCAGTATAGAGGCGGAGGCAAACAGTTCAAAGTAAACAAAAATCCACAAAAGCATATGTCCATACAGGTTACATCACCTTTTCAGGAAACCGCAGCATAAATGATACAGTCAGGCAAACAGCTTTTAGTCCTTGAGCAAAGGTCCTGTTTACAGTCAAATAGGCCTCAGGTCCGCATGAACAGCCTTCACAGGAGATTTCAGCCAGGCTCACAGAGTCTCACTCCCATGTGAGCTCTAGACAAAGGCCAGGCCACAGCTGATTCCCCAGGCTATTTAAACAGCCCGCAAAACCCGGATCTGGGTAGTGGGATGGAATCCCACCCTGCTCTACTCCATCCCAGTAAAGCCGTCCCAGGTTAGCCTTTCGGCTATTCTAAAGCAACAGCCGCAAACTGCCACCAGCAGCTGACTACAAGACTTTAATGCACCAATGCCAGGTACATTGGTGCTACATACCTGCCGTCAATGACGGCCCCTTGCACCACCTTACCACACTAGCTAAAGAAGCCACCTCCATTTCTTGGCTGGGCAGTAGCTGCTGACTGTTCTCTATCTGATCGTCCTCCTCACTAAAGAGTGGAGCTGAACCCAAAGCATAGGATACGTCGGGGGGAGGGAACAGCGTAGGACAGAGGCAATGGGAGGACAGGGACTGCTCTCGGGGCAAGCCAACTCAGGGTTGTGTCAGAGGAACCTACCAACCCTAGACTGGGGGTCTCAGATATAACTTGTGATGATGTGGATGACCGCGTTAACCAATCTACCTTGGCAGATGCGTTACTGGTGGAGACACGACCGCTAGCAGATACTGGCAGATCAGGTCTCTCACCGTGACTCCTGCTGCCACTCGCCCCTAGTCTGCTGCGACCTCTGCCTGCTGAATCTTGGCCTCTGCCACTCCTCTTTGAACATCCTGGCACTTGTCTGCCTGACATTTTGTATGTATTTGAAATGCGCAATAGGTACTTTAAAAAATGTGTTTACTTTAAAAAGCAGAAGCTAAATAAAGTGAGGAACTGCTTCCCTGCACCAGATACTATGAAAATTGGCAATATGGGATACCCTGCAGCCTGGTGTTTTGACAGCAGTACAAAAAACAATTTAAAATGCAATAGCTTAATAAAGCTGAGGCTGAACAAGCCTATTTAGTATAACAGATAGGGTGCAACGTGCAGGTTTGGGATACCCTGCGGCCTGGTGTTTTGACAGCAGGACAAAAACCAATTCAAAATGCAATAGCTTAATAAAGCTGAGGATAAACAACGCTTATTTAGTATAACAGATAGGGTGCAACGTGGTGGTTTGGGATACCCTGCGGCCTGGTATTTTGACAGCAGGACAAAAACCAATTCAAAATGCAATAGCTTAATAAAGCTGAGGATGAACAATGGTATTTAGTATAACAGATAGGGTGCTACATGCAGGTTTGGAATACCCTGCGGTCTAGTGTTTTGGCAGCAGGACAAAACCCAATTCAAAATGCACTACCTTAATTAAAATGAGGCTGAACAACGCTTATTTAGTATAACAGATAGGGTGCTACGTGCAGGTTTGGGATACCCTGCGGCCTAGTGTTTTGGCAGCAGGACAAAAACCAATTCAAAATGCAATAGCTTGATTAAGCTGAGGATGAACGACGCTTATTTAGTATAACAGATAGGGTGCTACGTGCAGGTTTGGGATACCCTGCGGCCTAGTGTTTTGGCAGCAGGACAAAACCCAATTCAAAATGCAATAGCTTAATTAAAATGAGGCTGAACAATGCTTATTTAGGGCCTTATTCATCAAACGATAGCGCCAGGTAGTGTCTCACTAGCGCCAGGTAGCGCCAGCTATCGGCGGCTACCGACTCCAGAACGCCCGGCGGCGGACACAATCACGCATTTATCACACTAAATGAGGCTAGTGCCGACGAGAGCGTCAGCTAGCACGGGATTCATCATGTAGCCGACTGCAACGAACAGCGCCGCTGCTAATCCCATCACAGCGCCAGGTGTGACCCGTCGCTACCTGGCGCTCTCCCATACATTTCAATGGCAGACACTGCAATGATTTTTTTAAGTGGTTTTTGTGTTCTTGTCTTTTGGCAAAAATTCAACACATGTTTCGGATATGTTTGATTAATCTGGCTTGTTTTTATTGTTTTTTTGATGAAAGATGTAATTTTTACACTGGAATGTTGTGAGTGAAATCTAAAATGCATCTCCTCCCACAAAACACATTAGGCTCAAAATAGCTTGCTTTCACAACACACATGGCTTGTAAAGCTACTTTTTAGTCACTCATGTTTGGCGCTCACGTTCGCTCATTGAAATTGTCAGCGCCCAAGCTATTCGGCAGCCCTGTCCTTGATGAATCTGTGGTGGTCAGAGTTTGTGCAGTCGCTGTTTTGATTCGCTATGTGGCGGCGCTAGCGTCGCTGTGCTGCGCTGTGCTGTTCATACATGTGCCTTTCTGCCATTTTGCCTGAATTCACTTGCAGCGACCCCAGTCGTTCTTAATGAATACACTGTAGTTGTGAGCGTGCATGTCCACATTCTTCTGGATTTGTTCAGGCGTACAAGCTCATAACAACCCGTTATGCATTCTCCTGTGTGCAACATTATCATGTAGTTGGATAGTTTGCTTGTGTTATTATTTTATGAAGGACTAAGATTGTTATTTGTAAGCAACCAGCTTTGTTTTTTCTCTGACCTATGCATTACAGGATATTGATCACCCAGCTAAATCAAGCTAAAAATTAATGGCGTCTTGGCCAATAGCTTGTTGTAATGCGTAAAAATCCTCTTTCCGCCACTTTGCTTGCACATAGCGGATATTAGCTAGTTCTGGTGCGCGGGTTATTTTTTATTTTTTTTGGTCTGGCGCTTTCGTCATATCCACTTCCGGTTTCCTCCTTTGCGTTTCAAAGCAACATAAAGCTAAAAATTAATAGCGCTTTGGCCAATAGCTTGTTGTAATGCGTAAATCTACTATTACCGCCACTTAGCTTGCACATAGCGGATATTAGCTAGTTCTGGTGCGCGGATGTATTTTTTTTTTTTTTTTTTTTTTGGGGTCTGGCGCTTTCGTCATATCCACTTCCGGTTTCCTCCTTTGCGTTTCTAAGCAACATAAAGCTAAAAATTAATTGTGCTTTGGCCAATAGCTTGTTGTAATGCGTAAATCGACTATTTCCGCCACTTAGCTTGCACATAGCGGATATTAGCTTGTTCCTGGTGCGCGGAGCGTTTTTTTTTTTTTTTCCTGTCGCTTTGGTCATATCCGGTTCCGGTTTCCTCCTTTGCGTTTCCACCATGCTGCCCAGGAGACGGATTATGCGTCTGAATCTGGCCCCACCACCCCTCCCCCACCTCCCCCACCTACCTCACCTCCCCCACCTAACCCACCTCCACCCACCCCCCCCACCCTGGGCATGAGAAAAAAAAAAGGAAGAGGGTGGATAGCCGCGTAAACGGCCAGGTGGTCAAAGTGAGTATGTTTATCTTGGATTATATGTTTAATCTGTTCTCAGTATAAATGTTTAGGCCATTGGTCTGATGTCATGTATTGATAATTGTTTTTTTTTTCATTTCTCATAGGATTTCTGCATCCACCAATATGATTATGCCCATGGGGGCAAGAAGAGAATAGCCCTGGAGGTGAAGGCTACAGTGTCCCGGCGCTTCAACACCAACCTCAGTGTCCGATCCATCATGCAAAAATGGTCAGACTTCAAGCGCCGGGACCCTGAAGGCGTGTACCGCCTATATGATGCCTACGCTTCAGGTAAGTTGAAGCTTATGCTATGTTTATAAAATTTTAAAAAATAATATTCTAAGCTGTGTCCATTTTGGGTATTAATATTAATTCTTTTCATTCACCCCCTCAACACAGATAAGTGTCCTCCCCTGGGGAAACGAGGGAAGGGATTCCTCCCCCGAACCAGACAGGCGGACTCGGGGGAGTCATCGGGGGAGGGTCCCTCTCGCGGGTCTTATTTAGAGGACCCAGGGGAGGAAGGGGATGATGCCCCAGAGGAGTGTGCTGCTGGGGGGCTGGCAGGATCAAGCCTCAGCTCCTCACACTCTGACTCTGAGGAGTCTCAACAGCCAAGGGGCCACTCTCAAGTGGGGAGTCCAAGTGGGGTGGAAGTAATGGACTCTCCCACACTCCCTGAAGGAGCAGGGAGTGAGAGGGAGGAGGGTGGCCCTTTGGCTGGGGGATCTTCGGAGCAGAGTGTGAGGAGCCGAGGCTCCCCGCCTCCTCCTCAGAGCCCTCCCTGGGCTTCAAGTGGCAGCTCATCCCCTGGTGAGTGCACATTTAGTCATTGTTAGTCTGTGACAGGTTTCATCTGGCCATTTGTACTTAGCCCTTGCCATTCCTCTCTGATTTGCAGGGCATCATATAGGCGGCACCTCCAGGAGCTTTTGGCAACGCCTTCTCCACGGGCATAGTCATGGTAAGTGTTTGTTGTTATCCCTCACATTCCCTATGTTATGACATTCCTTAAAGTGGACCAACACCCATTGTTGATTGTGCTTGGAATATCTAAGCTTCTCTGCCCAATCACCTCCCTCACCCAGGGCCCCCCCCCAAAAGCCCACAAACTCCTTACCTCATTGGGGGTGGCAGAAGCCACCGCCGCAGCCTCCTGCGTGCCCCTCTAGATGTGTGTGCGCGCCTGCGCTCTCCGTTTCATAATGGCCTGCGCGTGCGCACGCACTGGAGGAGTGATGCGCGGAAGGCAGCGGCGGCGGACGGTGTCTCACTCAAATTGTTGGGCCCTGCCAAAGTGGACCAAAACACAGGATAGTATCAATCCTGGGTCTTGGCCCACTTTTAACATACACATGTTTCCTGGTCCATAGGCCAAGCTGGTTTGATAATGTACATTAACATCACAAGCCCCACTACAGTGCAATCCAACTGGCAACCACCCCTATGTTTCAGCCCACACCATGATGGGGGCTCGCAAATGTGTTATTTTTGTAAGTTTTTCCGGCTAACACATGTTGCACACTATTAGCATTCTACAATCAACTGCAAATTAGTCCTTACCATTGCACTGTCAAGGTTAGAGGCACATTATCTTTATGTGTCCATGTTGCAACCATAAATAATTTACATGAACTCATGGACCAGGAAATATGCTAATGTCGGACAACATGTGTGTAACCATGCAAGCATTTGATTTTGCAGACTCCATAACCAGATGGCTGACAAATAGTCATGTGTCATTGGCCCACTAATTTTGCTTTTCGATTTTGCTTTCTCCTGACAGATGTGGCCACGCAGACGGAGCCGATGTACATCACCACCACACCTCCCGGGACGGCCAGCAGCATGGGCCCCAGCCACAGCTGCGATGGTGAGTACATCCCACTTCATATGCCTAAAGACTTGTGACCCCTATGTCTTATAGTAAATTCTGGAGACATTTACAATGTACCTATGTGTTTTCAAAACACACATCTAGGTTACATGTGTTTGGCCAACAATCCTACATGCATGTCTGCATGCTTGATTGTTGGCTCACATTCTTGATTTTGCCACATCGAGGCAAATTGTGGTTTCTACCCAACCAAATTGGCCTGCTAAGGTGGTGACCTCTAATATGCTTGGCCCAACCAGTTTACTAGTTAGGACTTAGGCCCTGATGTTTGGCTGTAACTAAACAAATAAATGTCCACACTGGGACTTATACCTTCTTTTATTCCCAAGAGTTAAGAGTAAATGTATGCTTGGGATGTTGTGGCCACATTTAAGGCAGCCACTAGTACTCATATAATGGTAACACATAAGGGCACAGTTGCCAACAACGTGAATGTGAGCGTCAGCTAATTGTAGGCACTTACATTACATTGCTACATCTGTGTCTGTAGAGGTCACATTCTAGATTTTGATTATTTTTTTTTTATACTCTCTACAGCTTGTGTAAACCAGCATCGCAGACTGTGGCGGTCGATCCGGCATCTTCGCCTTATGTTGCTGGCCTTGAAGAGGCGTCGTTAGGGTGGGGGTGATTGATTGTAGGCACTTTGCGGCCAAATGTTGGGCCTGTTGCCCACCATGTTTATTAAAAATTTTCTATTTTGGTAATTACAGTGTGTTGTGCCTTGTCAAGCATAGTTTAAGTGTCTACAAACCCATTCTTTGTAAAATGTTGGTGTACCTTTGTAGCCATTTAATGTGTAAACCATAGTAAGATATGGTCAGCAATGTGTGTCCTAAATTTTTCCCTACATTTACATATCTAGATCAAGAGACTCATCCCTGACTGTGTTCTTAGCTATGTCTTAGGAAAAACACAATTTCGAGGTGGGGTAATCAAATATATTTCACACAAAATCAAAACAACCACAAACCAATTAATATTCTTGGCTTGGGGGCCGGGGAGGTTGGGAGTCATTGCTAGAGGTGGTGTTGGGGGCCAACAGTGCAGTAAAAAAAATAGACTGCTGTTGTATGAGCTGTTGTGTCAACAACAAACTTTGTTCCTGGTGCTGTAAAGATTGCTCCATCAGGTTTGCCAGCCGAGCCAGTTCCTGGTTCGTTTGTTTTGGTGGCCTTGTCTCAAATCTTCGATCTGGCGCTGCAGGGCCTCATTTTGTTGCTGACACATCAGCACCTGATTTTCCAATGCCGCAATGCCCTCATTAGTTCCATCACGTGGCTGTTGGCGACTGTAGTCCTCCAGCATCCGGACCCCTAGTTCGTAAAACTCCGCACTGGTCGGTGCAACACCTCCTCTTGCTCTGGTTTCAGGCTAAAAAAACAAAATAAAAGATTTTAGTGAAACCGAAACAATGCAGGTATGCCCCTCCAAATCATTTTCCCAAAGTGTAACAATCCAACTTACCCTTGCTTGAGCCTCTGAAGCTTGGCCACATGGCACTTGGGAAGAGGTTCCAGCTTGGGGTTCTGGTCTGGCCTCCTGCCAAAACAACAAAGAAAGAAAATGTGACATGTTGGTTCATGGCCTACCCACGAACATGGCAATGTGGTTATTGGTCCTCTAAATCAGCCATGTTACCTCCGTGAGGTCCGGGGTCTGGCTGCCAGAGAGGGGCAAATCCACATCTGAGAGATCGGGCAAGTTGGCATATGCTAAACAGGAAAGTCATGTTAGTAGGTCAGTGGACCAAACTCAAATGTAACATGGATAGACTATCGAGGCCATACCTCCACAAAGTGCCAGATTACACACTAGGCAAAAGGTATCTGGTAAACTCAGATTGCTAACATGTATGTAAGAGGAAGATGAGCCAATAATTGGGCCAAAAAAGAACAGAGACATTGCGAAAATTACACATACCCGCACTCTCCCAGATGTCTTGAGTTGGGCCCTCACTCGAGCTTTGCCCTTGAAAATACATGTTTAAACACAAGTTGGCCTACTAAAGTTCCACAAAAGTAGTGCCAAAATCCGTACTAGATAATCAAGCAAAACCAACTTACCCTCATCTCTGGCAGCCTCAACGTGAAGGGCCCTTTCCGGACAGCCACTTCTGAGATTCCGGCCAACTAAAATACACAATTAATGTCTCTAAATATTCCTACAACTACTCGGGTGAATGTTTGTCTTTAAATATACCCTAAAAATGCATTGCCTTCACTCTAAAAACTATACTAATTACCCTGGGGATGGCAAATCCAATACAAATAGCCATCTTCAAGTTGACATAGCAAACATGTCGATTATTAGACTAACCAAATAGAACCAGTGTCACATAAACAGCATAAAGGATACATTTTTTTTTTAGCCAATACACACCAACAGGGTCCTGTTGACCTGCAACCTCGGAAGTGGTGTCCAAAGATGAACCAGTCACTTGGCCTACAAAGAAAAAACAGGAATGATAGACATGCACTTGTGTTAAAGCGGCTAAAGCAAGACTGACACATGCACTTACCGGCATCCAAAGAGTAGCTTGGCTCCTGAGGAGATGCTGGGGCCAATGGCGGTGCAGCTAGGCAAAAGCAAAGAAAACATTTAGCCATTGGTAATGTGCGGCACAAAATAAACCATGCATTAAGGTGTGTGTGAGCAGCTCAATCACTAATATTCCCTAATCAAGGCCAGTGTGGCTTCCACATGTATATGCAGATATATGGCCACACATCTCTGGCTTCCAACATAGCTACACATGTTAGGGCCTTGTTAGTTAGTTGCAGAGAGGGTTAAAGTGGACGTGTAAATAGTCCGCAGGCCAATATTATTAATCCTCAACAGTGGTCAAATCTATTGTTTGAGGTGCTACCACACCCATTTTTGCACAAAACAACAAGCCCCTAAATTAGTGATAAATACCTTCAATGGCAGACTGGGTTAGGCTGGAGGTTGGTTGAAGGGCAGGATTTGGGGTGTCCTCCTCCTCCCCCGACTCATGGACAGCACCATGTGCACCTATGCAGAAAGCAACAGACAACAACAACATGTCCTACTGTTAGTTGGCCAGAAAGAGACAAAGCAAATCACATACATCAACATTAGCTGCAAAAAATATGCAGAAAATATGTACCTTCAGTCCAACCTGTGGTGTCATCCCCAGGATCCACACCCTGCAGCCGAGCGAGTGGAATTTTGGCCTTCAGCATCTCCTCATATGGCCTGTAGGTACTCTTTGGACCCTGGATGGTCCCACTGTCGACATCAAGATCATGATTCATCTTTTGCGTAAGGGCCCTTTTCAAAGTGTAGAAGCGTTTCCTGCAGGATGGCCCACTACGTGGGTGTTGAGCACTGCTAGTAAGCTCTTCACCAATGGCATCCCACAATTTGCTCCTTTCTTGTTTGCCTATTGACTTGCTTTGGGAGCCAAATATCAGCTCCCATTTAGCAAGTGTAAGGCGCACAAGAGTATTATTCTCCGCCAAATTAAATTCTGGCTCCCTCTTGGCACCTGGGTGCTTAGCCTGGGGTGCTGCATCACCTTCAGCCTGGGCCCTTTTCCTTAAGGGAGGTCTGCGCACAGCACCCACCACACTCCTACTTGGGCCAGCTGTGGCTGGCAGATGTCCAGAATTTGGCTCCATCCTGTAGCTGCACACACACACCAATACACAACCAACAAGCACGCATGCAGACTACAGAATGGTATCACCGTTTGTGGGGTTTGGGCAGGTTTTATGTGCTCTAACAGCCAATCACAAACAGGTCCACTTAATTGATTAACACATACTGGCAAGGTGCTTGTAGCCACAGCTCCAATGCACTGATTGAACCATGTGTGGTAGCCAATTAACTAATTACAGACCTCATTAACTAAACAACACACAACCAAAGACAACAACGTACTCATGTATAGTAAACACTTGTGACATGTGGCTATACAAACGGCTATTTAAATCAAGAGCAGCTTACCTTTCATTGGTCCACCACAGAATTTTCATCGATGTCCGTTAATGCACGCAAGTTTAGGCTCACGTACGCTAGTAGCGCTACTAGCGTGCGCTTGCGCACTCCGTTTCACGCACACCTGGGTCAGCTAATTGGAGACAGGAAATAGCAGAGCAACGCAAAAGGCAGCAAAGCGGACCTGTCCTTTTTCAAAGTGAAGTATAAATGCCTGGATTTGGCAACCTTCTGGTATTGTTACACTGTGGCAAAGGCTGTGGTGTGGTGCTTTGGTCCCTTAGCTCATTTGAGTGTCTGGCTGGGTTTTGTCCTCACTCTCTGTGGCTTGTTGGGTGATTTCTGACATCAGTGCTGTTTCTTTAGGAGAATGATTTTGTTGGCATATGCAAATATTGTGGAGCATACAGCAAGTGAGGCTTGATTTTGGGGCCTTTTGTGGGCTGTGCAGCAGCTCCCCTCTTGGTTGTGCCTAACTTAGAAAGCTGTTTTTCAGCAGTCTGGTGGTTCTGACCACTATACTTCTGGTTTTGTGGTGAGCTGCATTGTAGTGAGTGTGTGAGGAGTGTGCTTGCTTGTGTGTGTAGTGTGTTTGTGGTTTTTGGTTTTGTTTTGCTTCTTTTGTATATCTGTGTGTGAGATGGATAAGAGGGTGATGTATGGGTTATGGGTGCAGGGATGTGTGAGAATGCTGGAAGAGCAGGAGAACAGGGAGGGGGGTGCTGTGAGGCTTAGGGCACCCGCTCCTTTGGAATCCGCCTTTCAGTGTGGGATTTAAGTGACAAGCAGATCAGGAGCCGCTTCCGTCTGAATCGTGCTGCACTACAGTCCCTATATGATCAGATTAAGCACAAAATCGAGCCATCCACCAAACGCACTCATTCCATTCCAGGCATAGTACGCCTATGTGCCACTCTCAATATTTTGGCACGAGGGACCTTCCAGGCAACCTCTGCCCTCCTCAGCGGGATCAGCCAGGCTACAATGAGCCGCATATTTTTCCAGGTAGTACTGGCGATTTGTGATTTGATCCCTATTTACATCAAGTTTCCTGAGGATGAGGATGAGGTTGCCAAAATAAAACATGCATTCTATCTCATGGGAGGGATCCGAATGTGCTAGGGTGCGTTGATGGTACACATATCCCTTTCCGCCCTCCCCGTGCACAGGAGCTGCATTTTAGGAACAGAAAGCAATTCCATTTGCTGAACGTCATGGTCGTCTGTGACCATGAAATGAAGCTGCGGGCCGTGAGATCTGGCTTCCCCGGCTCATGCCACGATTCTTACGTCCTGCAGCGGACAGTCCTGTGCCGGAAGTTCGAGAGCAACGAAATGCCAGCTGGCTGGCTACTGGGTAAATAATTAATCATGTCAAAGTATTTAGCATCAAATATGTGGGCTAGTAAGCTATATTTTTGAAAATGAAACCAAAAACATGTACTAGTACTAATTGCTGTCTCTCTCATTGTGTTTTTTCAACAGCGGATAAGGGATACGGGCAGAGAACGTGGGTGATGACTCCGGTCAGAAGCCCACAGACCTCTGCCCAAGAATGCTACAATGCAGCACATCGCAAAACCCGAAGCATTGTGGAACGAACCATCGGCCTGCTGAAAGCACGCTTTCTCTGTTTGGCACGCCCAGGAGGAGAGATGCTGTACAGTCCACAAAAGGTCTCCAAGATAATCCTCGCCTGCTGTGTGCTCCACAATCTCTGTATATGCCACATAATCCAATCCCCTGAAGAAACAGCACTGGTGCCCAAAATCCCCAACTTGGCCGCAGAAATGAGTGAGGACACCCAGAGTGGCTTTGAGCTAAGGGAAAGCATGATCTCTTCGTTTTTTGCGGTAAGCTAACTACCCTTCACTCTAATTCAAGTACTGCACTACAGGGGAACTATTTGTTGGCTACAATCATAATTTGGCACAAACCACTATAAGGGGGGTGTAAGATTACCTAAACCACTATAAGGGGGGTGTAAGATGACCTAAACCACTATAAGGGGGGTGTAAGATGACCTAAACCACTATAAGGGGGGGGGAGTTGAGCTAACCCACTATAAGGGGGGGGGAAGTTGAGCTAACCCACTATAAGGGGGGTGTAAGATGACCTAATCCACTATAAGGGGGGTGTAAGATGACCTAACCCACGATAAGGGGGGTGTAAGATGACCTAAACTACTATAAGGGGGTTGTAAGATGACCTAAACCACTATAAGGGGGGTGTAAGATGACCTAAACCACTATAAGTGGGGTGTAAGATGACCTAACCCGCTATAAGGGGGGTGTAAGATGACCTAAACCACTATAAGGGGGGTGTAAGCTGACCTAACCCACTATAAGGGGGGGGAGTTGAGCTAACCCACTATAAGGGGGTGTAAGATGACATAACCCACTATAAGGGGGGTGTAAGATGACCTAAAACACTATAAGGGGGGTGTAAGATGACCTAAACCACTATAAGGGGGGGGGAAGTTGAGCTAACCCACTATAAGAGGGGTGTAAGATGCCCCAAACCACTATAAGGGGGGGGGGGGGAGTTATAGCTTAATTAAAATGAGGCTGAACAACGCTTATTTAGTATAAAAGATAGGGTGCCACGTGCAGGTTTGGGATACCCTGCGGCCTAGTGTTTTGGCAGCAGGACAAAAACCAATTCAAAATGCAACAGCTTGATTAAGCTGAGGATGAACAACGCTTATTTAGTATAACAGATATGGTGCTACGTGCAGGTTTGGGATACCCTGCGGCCTAGTGTTTTGGCAGCAGGACAAAAACCAATTCAAAATGCAATAGCTTGATTAAGCTGAGGATGAACAGTGCTTATTTAGTATAACAGATAGGGTGCTACTTGCAGGTTTGGGATACACTGCGGCCTATTGTTTTGGCAGCAGGACAAAACCCTATTCAAAATGCAATAGCTTAATTAAAATGAGTCTGAACAACGCTTATTTAGTATAACAGATAGGGTGCTACGTGCAGGTTTGGGATACCCTGTGGCCTAGTTATTTGGCAGCAGGACAAAAACCAATTCAAAATGCAATAGCTTAATTAAAATGAGGCTGAACAACGCTTATTTAGTATAACAGATAGGGTGACATGTGCTGGTTTGGGATGCCCATGTGGGCTGGTGTATTTAAAGCAGACATAGCACAAATCAAAATGCAATAGCTTAATTAAAATGAGGCTAAACAACGCTTATTTAGTATAACAGATAGGGTGCTATGTGCTGGTTTGGGATGCCCATGTGGGCTGGTGTATTTAAACCAGACAAAAAAATATTAAAACTAATCCAGTTATGAGAAATGCTTGTGTGTAACAGATAGGGTTAAATATGCCACTGCATAGATGGGATGCACAGTGGCAAGGCAGGTTTACAGCACAAAGAACTGAAATTGAATTGAAAATGATCTGGCTAATGAAAATAAAAATAAAAAATTCCCTGTCACTTCAATGCTGTCCCTGCCTGGATCGTTCCAGTTTTTCCCTATCTTTCACTATCTTTCCCTGGCTCTGTCTACCTCTCTTTCTGCTCTCTGTCGGTCTCTCTGACTCTCCCTAACTATCTATTACTCTGTCACTGTCTGTAACCAGATCTGCTCTGGCCGCAATACAACGCTGAACTGCGCACAAGGAAAATGGCTGCCGGCTTATATAGCACGATGTCACCAGGCTTCCTGGCTGCTGATAGGCTGTATGTGACTTTCCCATGATACCTTGTCCCAGGGAATATATCCGGACATGTGCTTCCACCATTTTAGAATGCCTGTAATTGAAATAAATGGAGTTTAAAGGAAAACTTTGATCGATCGAATCGTGGGGAAATTCGGATTCGTTCAGAATCTAATTTTTCCTGAAATTCAGAACAAATTCGGGTTCGTCTGGATCGATTCGCTCATCCCTAGCAAAGACCAAAGTGAGAGTCGGAATCTGGGAGCCTCTTCCAGATTCTGCTGCTCACCTCTGGTTGAAGACAAGAACGATTGAATGGTGTGGGACAGCACCCGGCAATAAAGGGTGGTAAGTAGCAAAAAAAGTAACATATTAAAGGACTTTCAAGGGTTGTGTGTTTTTTACACTTAATTATTTGTGAACTGGTTGTCCTTGAGAGCTCTATACCAGTTCAAAGGGCAGGAGAGTCAAACAAGTCTCCTGTCAGCAAGCGGACAACTAGCCAAAGCCCTCTGTCTAATTACCTGCATCCTCAAAGGCCAGGGAGGTGCAGAAGAGCCTGCTGCCCATGTAGGCAGGTAACCTTCAGGGCCCTGGTCTACCAGCCCACATAGCTGGTGCCCAGGCGGGTTTTGCTGAAGAGGAGAGATCCCTTGCCATTTTTTAAAACACATTTTAAGGGTTTAACCCTTGATAGATAACTGCAATGCAAAAATCTCATAAAATGCTCTTTTCAGTTTGGGGTGTCTCCTGGGCAGGCACAGGTGTCTACCGATACATATGCAGTGTTGTTGTAGTTGGGAGGAACGGGGCTGGTTTTCTTTGAAAAACATACATTTTATATTAAAAAAGCTACATTTTAAAAAAGAACCAGAAATTTGTTGGGCATAGGCCTTCCCTAACCAAGAATAATACATGTTTGACCCCGCCCTACTCAACAACAATCATATTTGTTAACTTTAAAATCCATATTTTTATTAAATTTATATTTGGATTAAAAAGAGAAATTGATTTCCATAAAAGCATATACATCAAGAACAGCTCTATAATCCATATACCAACACATATAGCTTTATTGATAATTATCATTGGAGATATTATTTCATATCTTTTCCAGAAATATGTGGGCGGACTTTTTGTGTATAGTATGAAAGATGTATATGGGAAACAATCATATAACATATTTAAATTGCAGCATATGTGGAGCATTTGGAAAGTTATATAAAGGCTTAAACACAGTGTTAGAAAATGCAGAGTTAATCCCCTCGATTCAAAGAGCAAAAGTTAATTGATTTCGGATCGAGAATCGTAAGTTTGGGTCATTTTTTCCTGTTTTTTTGGCCATTTACGACTCGCACGAGCCTACGTTCGAATGCGTATATGCTCTTACGATCATCGCAAGTTCGTTCCTAAATTTTAGGATGAAAACGTAAAACTTAGGATCAAATCCTAAAACTTAGGATGAAAACGTAAAACTTAGGATAATCGGATGTGTTTAGGTGTGATTCAGAGAACAGTTTTCAAACCTCTAAATACATTTAAAAAAAAAGCCACTGCCGACACCTTTTAGCAGTCGTATTGCTGTTCTGGAACAGGTTTTTTGGCTATGTGGAGTCTGCGCGTCTTGAGCTGCAATGAACTGCATGTATCAGCATGGCCGAGGCCATAAATTGTATGGCAATGCATACCTGATTCATGTATGCCTTATAAAAGCATTTTAATGTGGACCTTAATTAGTCCTTTGCATGTAAACCTTTATTTGGCAATATATTTGCGTTAATTAAAGAAACTTATGTCCTTTGGTATTTATTTTTAAATTGATGTACTAGAATAATATTTTTAGATTGCATTTATTGGTGTAGTTGTTTACCTTTGCTTTGTTTAATTATTTAAGCACATCTTTGGTCAGATGCATCACACTTACTGAGGAGAGGAGAGCGGGATAAAGTGCAGGATGTGGGTTACTGCTGTATTTTGCACAGACACAGCAGAGCTGGGGGCACGGAAAGGTCAGAAATCAAAGAATCCAGAGCAACACAGTCACAAGGCCCTTTCTGTTTGCAGGCTGCCCGATAATACCTGAGCCGCCATCTTGGCTGTTTCTAGGCTCATAACATGCAGAAGTTGCTGGGTGTTTTTTAATATTTGTGAGCAATCTGTATGTAGAGGGTGTGGGTAACCACACACAAAATTTTAAGTTGTACCATTTGAAGCCTAAATATTAAAATTAAATCCACAAGTAAAAAATGCAAGTTAACTAAAAATTAAACAAAGTAAGATTTACTTATGCAAATGCATTCATTAATGGTTGGTAACTACAAAATGAATGAAATAAAGAAAAATAAAAGACCAAATATTTAGAATGCACTTTAATGAGGTAAGTTTGTAGTGCGCAGCCGCAAGATCAGAAGGATTTATTTCCAGACAAAAAAGGAAAAAGGGCAAAACCAATGTTGCAACCTGAGAAATGAAACGGAAAATTCAGGATGGAAACTGACATAGGTCTGATTCCCGAACTGCCATACGAACGGACGTATATTTTAGGATAGAAACTTATTTGCTTATAGAATCACTCGCAAGTTCATACGAACGCACGAGCGGACGTGAAAAATAGGATGATCGGCACCCAAATCCAAGCTGTTACATGTTTCTTTGAATCGACCCTATAGTCTGTGCCTGTGAAAAATGTATACAATATGCCGGAATCTCAGCGTGGCCCACAGTGAGGAAACCCGGAGGCTGAATTGAAAAAATATATCCTCCAAATTACTGAAATATAAAAAGGGACATATGTGCCATTATGTTTTACGTAAGAGTGAGACTTTTTTAAATAATAATATAAATATATCTATAAGTCACCAGAGTGCTTGAAAAGAGACTCCCCCGGGCAAATGGCTCAGTGGTGGGCTGGAGAAGAGCTTAAAGAGCTCTAAAGTTGTGATGCTCCCGAGGAAACACGGCTTGCTGGTCAGTTTTTTTTTTAATTATTATTGATGGCTGGTAAGGATGTCTGTCTTTGCAGCCACCCTGGTGTGTATTTATGGTGCGTTCTCATGGAATGCACCCGTGTCACTTCTGCTTAGTCTGCAGAGTTGACTGCAGCCGGGAGGTTCGGGACACATCTGCGTTCCACCTGCCCTCAGCTGGTACTGCGCTCGCGAAATACATGTACATCACTTCTGCCCTAGGGCCAAGATGACAGATGGCCCCCAACAGTGGAATTTCTAGTCTTCTAACCCCATGTTAAAGCTCAAACTCTGGAATTCTGGAAAAATCATATATATGCCTGGGGAGTCAGCTGTGGAGTGTCTGTGACTGGAGCTCACTTGTGAAGTGAGACTCTGTGTGCCTGGCTGAAAACTCCTGTGCAGGCTGTTTCATGCGGACCAGAGGCAGATTCGGCTGCAAAGTAGCAAGTTTGCCCAAGGACTAAAAACGCCGTTGCCTGTCTGATGTACTTCTGCTGCATTTTCCTGAAAAGGTGATGTAACCAAAAAGGACATTCGGTTTTATGGATTTTTGTGTGAATAAACACGGACTTTAAGTTGAACTTTCGCCTCTGAGCCTCTATCCTGCTGTCTACCAGAGCTAATCACCACAGTTAGTGGAGGATGCGAGGGGCACAGTGAGGCCGTTGCTAGGAGCAACCGACGGGAAAGTTTTTTTTGTGTGCATGTCCTACATTAAGCCTGCCAAGCTGTTACTTGAGACCGCAGACAAAATGGAGGCTGTCGTAAAAGCACTCATGGAGGCAAATCTGCAGCAGCGCGAGGCCAACAAGCAGCAGAAGGAGACCAACCAGCTTCTGTTACAACACGTGATGGCGCTGCAAGCTGCAGGAGCGCCCAAAAGTTTCCCTGATGCCCGGAAAGCTGTCCGCTTGGCGCTTACAAAGATGACCCCTTTGGATGACGTACCTGGCGGTGTTTGAAAAGGTGGCTGCAAGGTAAAAGTTGCCTCGTGACCAGTGGGCTGGCGTCATCGCTCCATTTCTGGCATCTGGACCCCAGCAGGTGTTGTTTGATCTTCCAGACGACCAAGCCGCTGACTACCCAACTCTGAAGGGTGAGATACTGGCCAGACTAGGGGTGAATGTGTGGGTTTGGGCTCAGCGGGTGCATCAGTGGAGCTATCCGTCGGCAGAGCCCGCCAGACCCCAATATTATAAACTACTGCACCTGCTGCAAAAATGGCTGCAACCTGATACATTAAGCCCCACTGCCATGTTGGACCGCTTGCTGACGGACATGTTCTGGAGGGCTTTACCGCACCCTCTCCAGCACTGGGTTGGTCAGGTATCCCCCGGCAACGCTCTAGAGATGGTGGACCTAGTGGAGCAATATGAGGCCGCCAGGAACTTGCAAGGGGGTTCTACGGGGAAGGATTCAGGGAAACCCCGGAGGGCCCCGCCCCAGCCCAGGAGGGTGGTGTCCCCTAAACCCCCTCAGGACCTACCCCCCAAAGTCCCTGCCCCGGTGTTGTGTTGGGGGTGTAAGGAGCCGGGACATATCAGAGCCAACTGTCCCCACCAGGGGGAGCCCATGGACGTAAACTTTGGTTACCGCCCTTCAATGTATGCTAGGAGGCTGTGTGCTGCCGGTGTCCCTGAGGTTGTGGGGCAAAGTCACCTCTGTCAGGTGAAGGTGGGGGATACCCTGTCGGTGGCCCTTTTGGACTCGGGGAGTATGGTTACCCTGGTGGGACCCGCCATGGTACTGCCCAATGAGTACACGGGGCGGAAAACCGGGGTCTTGTGCATACACGGGGACTTGAGGGACTATGCCACAGCACAAGTGACTCTATCCACCGTCTCCGGCAGCTGGATCCACGAAGTCGCCGTCGCCGCTAAACTCCCGTACGAACTTATTCTTGGGAGAGACTTTCCGGGGTTCATGTCACTATGGACCAAGCTGGGAGTTCCGGAAACCCGTGAGGTGGGTGTGTCCCCAATAGACTGGCCCTACTCAGGGGTGAGATAAATATTTACACATGAACCAGCTCACCCTTGAAAGCCAAATCCTCCAGCACGGATTGGGGAAACTCCTGAATTGCTCCCAATGTAGTGGAAAAAGAAATGTATCCAGCTGGTAGATAAAACTTTGCGTTTACTGAATAAATCCTACTCAGGGGTGACCCCGGAACCCTGGGAATCGGAGTCAGAAGGGACAACGGTAGGGGTTACCCCCACTACGGTGGAAGGGGTGGAGTCAACCCCACTGAGTGTTATGGTTGGAGATGTGGAAGATTTGTCAACAGGTCCAGAGTTGGCAGATCTCCATGTCTCCACAGGTAGTTTTGGTACAGCACAACACCAGGACCCGACTCTATCTTGGGCCTGGGAGAATGTATTTGAGGTGGAAGGTGAACCACAACAGCCGGGGGCTGAGTTGCAGTTTCCACGCTTTGTGGTTCACCAGGATATGCTGTACCGGGTAAACAAAGTACATGAAGAGGTTGTGGAACAATTGATGGTACCCAATCCTTATCGCAAGGATGAAGGATGAAACAGGACATTGAAGCAGGAAGCCCGGTCAGTAGGCTAGAGGTGGAAAAGATCAAGGACACACTAAAATACAATACCAACAACATCCACATGATGTGTACCAATGCTCGCAGCTTGGGCAACAAGCTCTGTGAATTAATGGCTATCATATCCAGAGATGAATTGGATCTTGTTGCAATAACAGAGACTTGGTTCAAGGATCACAATGATTGGGAGATAGCCATACCCGGTTACACATTGTACAGAAAAGACAGATTGGATAGAAAGGGCGGTGGAGTAGCCATTTATGTCAAGACTACACTTCAATCAACAATAATTCAGCATACACATAATGAACTAGAAACTCTCTGGGTTATCATGCAGACTAAGGAGGGAGCTGTGGTCAGAATTGGTGTGATATATAGCCCCCCTGGACAATCTGAGAATCTAGATAACCTGTTAATAGATGAAATCAGTGGAATGGCAGAGAAGGGGGGACATTGTAATTACAGGTCACTTCAATATGCCTGATGTGGACTGGAATATCCCAAGTGCATCGACATGCAAGAGCAGGAGTATATTAGAGGCACTTAATGGAGTGTCTCTAAAACAACTTGTGACATTGCCAACTAGAGGAGATAACATTCTGGACTTAGTTCTGACCAATGGGGATCTGGTGTCCGAGGTCAGGGTTGAAGAAAATCTGGGTTCCAGTGACCATCAATGCTTATGGTTCAGAATAAAAACAGACATTGTGCAATCACACACCAGAACAAAAGTGCTAGACTTTAGGAAGACAAACTTCAAGGAAATGGCGGAGTATGTAGAAAGAAAATTAGGTGAGTGGAACAGAATAGCAGAAGTGAGTGCCCAGTGGTCACTATTAAAAATGGCCATCTTAAAGGCAACTAAGCAATATGTGAAACAAACTAGCAAGACTAAAAGGAAGAAGAAACCATTATGGTTTACTAGGGAAGTCAGCACTATCATAAAAGATAAGAAGTCTGCCTATAAGAAGTATAAAGTAAGTGGAAGTGTAGCTGACAGAGAGGCGTATAAAATTAAACAGAGGGAAGCAAAACTGATTATAAGGACTGCTAAAGGGCAAAAGGAGGAAGAAATGGCCAAATCTATGAAGAAGGGGGATAAAACCTTTTTCCGATATATTGGTGACAGAAAGAAGAAAAACAATGCAGTCTCAAAAATTAGAAATAGGGAAAATAAATATATTGACGGAGATAAGGCTGTGGCTGACCATCTGAATAGCTACTTTTGTTCGGTATTTTCAGATAGTAGCAGGCATGGCCATAGCACAGCATCCCGCTGGGAGGGCACAGCTCCGGAGTTTCTGGAGGCTGATGTCCTATCTGAGCTGGCACATCTAAAGGTAAGTAAGGCGATGGGTCCAGATGGAATCCACCCCAGAGTTCTAAGGGAACTTAGGTTTGTGATTGCAGCCCCTCTGACTGATTTACTTAACCATTCCCTTTCAACTGGTGAGGTTCCAGATGATTGGAGAATGGCCAATGTCATACCAATCCATAAAAAGGGGAGTAGAGAAGAAGCCAGTAATTACAGGCCAGTTAGTTTAACATCTATAGTGGTCAAATTAATGGAAACACTCTTAAAAAAACAGATAATTTCCCATTTAAAAATTAATGACCTATTGGACCCAAAACAGCACGGCTTTACTGAGGGCAGATCATGACAGACCAATCTTATTGATTTCTTTGACAATGTCACTAAAGTGTTAGATGAAGGTGGTGCTGTGGATATCGCCTATCTGGATTTTAGCAAAGCCTTTGACACTGTACCACATAAGGAGCTCATAGATAAGTTATTGAAGGTAGGACTCAATCCGTGGATAGTTCAGTGGATTTCCAGTTGGCTGAGGGATAGGTATCCGAGCGTTGTTGTAAATGGTGTGCAATCTGAACAAAGGCGAGTTACAAGTGGTGTGCCACAAGGCTCTGTCCTGGGCTCCATTCTTTTTAATATATTTGTAAGTGACATAGGAGAAGGCTTGGTAGGAAAAGCTTGTCTGTTTGCTGATGATACAAAGGCTAGTAATAGGGTGGATATTCCTGGAGGTGTCTGCAACATGGAAAATGATTTAGCTTTACTGGGTAGATGGTCAAAACTGTGGAAACTAGAGTATAATGTCTCTAAATGTAAAATCATGCACTTGGGTAGAAGGAATCCCTGCTCTGAGTACCGTATGGGCAGCACTGTGTTAGCCAGGACCTCGGAGGAGAGAGATTTAGGGGTACTGATTACTGATAGCTCCAAGATGAGTGGACAGTGTAGCCAGGCAGTGGGAAAAGCAAGCAGGATGCTCGGCTGCATAGCTCGAGGCATCACCAGTAGGAAGAGGGAGGTTGTGATGCCGCTGTATAGAGCCCTGGTAAGGCCACAGCTAGAGCTGGAGACCTTACCTGCAAAAGACATTATTCAAATAGAACGTGTCCAAAGGCGGGCAACAAAAATGGTGGAAGGACTTAAACTTAAAACTTATCAGGAGAGACTTAAAGAACTTAATTTGTACAGTCTGGAGGAAAGAAGGGAGAGGGGGGCATGATTGAGACCTTTAAATATGTGAAAGGATTGAATAAGGTTCAGGAGGGAAGTGTTTTTAAGAAGAAGCCTAAAGATAGAACAAGGGGGCACAACCTGAAGCTAGTCGGGGGGAAGATCAGGAGTAGAGATGAGCGAACTTCTGAAAAATTCGATTCGGCTGATTCGCAGAATTTTCCGACAAAAATCGTTTCGACCCGAATTTATTCGCGACGAATCGCTATTAAAAACGGCTATTTCTGAGCCTCCTAGAGCCTCAATAGGGTTGTAAACCATTCTGCCTTGCTGTAACACGCATAGGATGCGTGCTGGGTTAGTTAAATAATAATTTAAATGAATGCAGATCAGAGGCATCGCTAATAGAATCGCAGAGCGGCACAATTTCAGAGAGTTGAAGTGGCATCACTATGAGGGGCAGGAGCCCAAACATTGCTTTAAAGAGACACTGGAGTTGGCAGCAGCAGGAGCCCAAAAATTGGATGAATCACACCCTGGAGTTGGCAGCAGCAGGAGCCCAAACATTACTTTAAAGAGACACTGGAGTTGGCAGCAGGAGCCCAAAAATTGACTGACACACCCTGGAGTTGGAAACAGCAGCAGCAGGAGCCCAAACATTTCTTTAAAGAGACACTGGAATTGGCAGCAGGAGCCCAAAAATTGGATGAATCACACCCTGGAGTTGCAAGCAGCAGCAGCAGGAGCCCAAATATTACTTTAAAGTGACACTGGATTTTTCAGCAGGAGCCCAAAAATTGGATGAATCACACCCTGGAGTTGCAAGCAGCAGCAGGAGCCCAAACATTGGCTGAAAGAGACAATGGAGTTGGCAGTAGCAGGAGCCCAAAAATTGACTGACACACCCTGGAGTTTCAAGCAGCAGCAGCAGCAGCAGCAGCAGGAGCCCAAACATAGCTTGAAAGAGACACTGGAGTTGGCTGCAGGAGCCCAAAGATTGGATGAATCACACCCTGGAGTTGCAAGTAGCAGGAGCCCAAACATGGCTTGAAAGAGACACTGGATTTGGCAGCAGGAGCCCAAAATTGGATGAATCACACCCTGGAGTTGGCAGCAGCAGCAGGAGCCCAAACATTACTTTAAAGAGACACTGGAGTTGGCAGCAGGAGCCCAAAAATTGGATGAATCACTCCCTGGAGTTGCAAGCAGCAGGAGCCCAAACATTACTTTAAAGAGACACTGGAGTTGGCAGCAGGAGCCCAAAAATTGGATGAATCACACCCTGGAGTTGCAAGCAGCAGCAGGAGCCCAAACATTACTTTAAAGAGACACTGGGGTTGGCAGCAGGAGCCCAAAAATTGGATGAATCACACCCTGGAGTTGGCAGCAGCAGGAGCCCAAACATTACTTTAAAGAGACACTGGAGTTGGCAGCAGGAGCCCAAAAATTGACTGACACACCCTGGAGTTGGAAACAGCAGCAGCAGGAGCCCAAACATTTCTTTAAAGAGACACTGGAATTGGCAGCAGGAGCCCAAAAATTGGATGAATCACACCCTGGAGTTGCAAGCAGCAGCAGCAGGAGCCCAAATATTACTTTAAAGTGACACTGGATTTTTCAGCAGGAGCCCAAAAATTGGATGAATCACACCCTGGAGTTGCAAGCAGCAGCAGGAGCCCAAACATTACTTTAAAGAGACACTGGAGTTGGCTTTTGGAGCCCAAAAATTGGATGAATCACACCCTGGAGTCGCAAGCAGCAGGAGCCCAAACATAGCTTGAAAGACACACTGGGGTTGGCTTCAGGAGCCCAAAAATTGGATGAATCACACCCTGGAGTTGCAAGCAGCAGCAGGAACCCAAACATTACTTTAAAGAGACACTGGAGTTGGCAGCAGGAGCCCAAAAATTGGATGAATCACACCCTGGAGTTGGCAACAGCAGCAGCAGGAGCCCAAACATTACTTTAAAGAGACACTGGGGTTGGCTTCAGGAGCCCAAAAATTGGATGAATCACACCCTGGAGTGGGCAGCAGCAGCAGCAGGAGCTCAAACATTACTTTAAAGAGACACTGGAGTTGGCAGCAGGAGCCCAAAAATTGAATGAATCACACCCTGGAGTTGCAAGCAGCAGCAGCAGGAGCCCAAACATTACTTTAAAGAGACACTGGGGTTGGCTTCAGGAGCCCAAAAATTGGATGAATAACACCCTGGAGTTGGCAGCAGCAGCAGCAGGAGCCCAAACATTACTTTAAAGAGACACTGGAGTTGGCAGCAGGAGCCCAAAAATTGACTGACACACACTGGAGTTGGCAGCAGCAGGAGCCCAAACATTACTTTAAAGAGACACTGGGGTTGGCTTCAGGAGCCCAAAAATTGGATGAATCACACCCTGGAGTTGGCAGCAGCAGCAGCAGGAGCCCAAACATTACTTTAAAGAGACACTGGAGTTGGCAGCAGGAGCCCAAAAATTGACTGACACACACTGGAGTTGGCAGCAGCAGCAGCAGGAGCCCAAACATTACTTTAAAGAGACACTGGAGTTGGCAGCAGGAGCTCAAAAATTGGATGAATCACACCCTGGAGTTGCAAGCAGCAGCAGGAGCCCAAACATTACTTTAAAGAGACACTGGAGTTGGCAGCAGGAGCCCAAAAATTGAATGAATCACACCCTGGATTTGCAAGCAGCAGCAGCAGGAGCCCAAATATTACTTTAAAGAGACACTGGAGTTGGCAGCAGGAGCCCAAAAATTGGATGAATCACACCCCGGAGTTGGCAGCAGCAGCAGCAGGAGTCCGAACATTACTTTAAAGAGACACTGGGGTTGGCTTCAGGAGCCCAAAAATTGGATGAATCACACCCTGGAGTTGCAAGCAGCCGCAGAAGGAGGCCAAACATTGGCTGAAAGGCACACCCTGAAGTTGGCATCAACAGGAGCCCAAAAATTGGCCTAAAGACATGTTTTGCACCATTTGAAAAGTGTAAAACGTGGCACCATGCTGAATCTAGTCGCATGCATCAGGCATTGGTGGGTGGAAATCCTGGCTGATCCATCCCTGATTCATTTTGACAAAGGTGAGTCTCTCCACATTTTTAGTTGACAGACGAGTTCTTGCCATAACTATGGCCCCCGCTGCACTAAACACCCACTCAGATGGCACGCTACTTGCCGGGCAGGACAGCTTTTCCAGGGCAAACTCTGCTAGTTGCGGCCACAAATCAAGTTTGGCTGCCCAGAAGTGCAGCGGATCCTCAAGGTGTGTTGGCATGGTCATGTCAAAGTATGACATGACCTGCTGATTCAGGTCCTGCTCCAGGTCTTCCTGCTGCTCATGAGTAGCCTCACTATGCGGGTGTAGAAAGCTACTCATTAGCGACTGAAGACTGAGGCTGCTGCTGATGGAGCTGCTGCTGCTGCTCCTGCCAACCCCCCCAGCAGCCATGGCAGTGGAAAGTGAGCGCAGAGGTCCCCTCGAGTCAGACCTGCGATAGTATGGACCATGGCGCAGATAGGCATCGGCCAACTGCCTACGTAGAATGTCTTTGTAGTAGTTCAGTTTGTACTCCCTCTCGGTGGGTTTAAAAAATGCCCCCATTATGTGCCAGAAGAGAGGGTCCAATTAGGTGGACAGCCAGAAGTCATCCCGCCGACAGATGGAAACAATTCTGGGGTCACTACGCAAGTGGGTCCTCTGTCTCGCCTTCCTCAAAAACTTCTAGCTCCTCTGGCTGCTCCTTCTCCTCCTCTCCTGTCCGCTGACTAGATAAACCAGCCATTTCACCAAGCCTAAACTGTGTTTCGCTGGGCAACTCCTCCTCCTCTTCCTCCTCCTTCTCCAGTTCAGCTCCAATGGGGTTCATGTGGCTGTAAGATGTAAACGCCATGTCTCCAGTGCCCTGACCAGCTATGGTTTCCAACATGTGCTGTAGTACATGAAGCAGTGCAATCACGTCGTTCATCCCGTAATCCTGCCAACTGACAAATAAAGTGGCTTCCTCAAAGCAAACTGAGCAAACGGCAGGTGTCACGTATGAGCTGCCACTGGTTGACATTGAAGTTACACAGGGGAGTCCCCCTATCCGCTTGGATCATCAGGAAATCCGTGATGGCTTTTCTCTGTTCATATAATCGGTCCAACATGTGAATGGTGGAATTCCAACGGGTGGAAACATCGCAAATCAGACTATGTTGGGGTATACCGTTCTGACGCTGTAGCTCAAGAAGGGTGTGTTTGGCGGTGTATGAGTGGCTGAAGTGCATGCAAAGTTTCCTTGAAGTTGTTAGAATGTCTTGCAGATGGGGGAACACTTCAGAAACCGCTTGACAACCAGATTGAAGACGTGAGCCATGCAGGGGGCATGGGTCAGGCTTCCTTGGCGCAGCGCAGACAAAATGTTCTTCCCATTGTCGGTAACCATGATTCCCATTTTAAGTTTTCTTGGAGTAAGCCATGTTTGGATTGCCTGATGAATAAATGTAAGCAGTTCCTCCCCTGTGTGACTCCGTTCGCCAAGACAAACCATGTGAAGCACTGCGTGACACCTCCGTGCCCTGCACACATGGTAGACTGGAGGGGCACTGAGACTTGAGCCTACAGTGGAGGGTGAGGAGATGGCGGAGGAGCGACAGAGGATGGGTATGATGCACAGCTGCCTTCGGCTGAGGTGCTGGAGCCTTGGCTGGCAGAAATTGGAAGCGGCGTGCCACTCGGTGAGGAAGCAGTCTGGCCCACCTCTCCGGAGCCTAGGTTCTCCCAGGCCGCTTTATGGTGACGCTGCATATGTTGACGCAGGGCCGTGGTGCCAACATTTGGACCCTGGGCACGCTTCACCTTCTGCCTACATATCTTGCATGTGGCCATGTTACCCTCCTGCGGATGCTTCAGGAAAAACTGCCACACTGCCGAGTAGCTACTTTTCCCACCAACAGGCCTCACTGATTCGCTGCTATTGTCGCCAACTCCAGGAACCCCTGCCCCACTACCTCCCGATAAGGTAGCCTGCCGCGCAGCAGGTGCTCTACCCCGGCCCCGTTTGGCTCCAGGCTTTACAATTGTGCCCCCGTCGCTGGGGGAGGGAACGGCGTAGGGCAGAGGCAATGGGAGGACAGGGACTGCTCTCGGGGCATGCCAACTCAGGGTTGTGTCAGAGGAACCTACCGACCCTAGACTGGGGGTCTCAGACGTAAGTTGTGATGATGTTGTTGATGAGCACGTTAACCAATCTACCACGGCAGATGCGTTACTGGTGGAGACACGACCGCTAGCAGATACTGGCAGACCAGGTCTCTCACCGTGACTCCTGCTGCCACTCGCCCCTAGTCTGCTGCGACCTCTGCCTGCTGAATCTTGGCCTCTGCTACTCCTCTTTGAACATCCTGGCACTTGTCTGCCTGACATTTTTATGTATTTCCTTATTTAGTATAAACAGATATGGTTCAATGTGCAGTTTTGCGGTGCCCTGCGGCCTGGTTTATTAAAAGCAGTCAAAAACAAATGGGATGCCCCCACAGCAGACCTGAGATCAGTATATATGCACAGCAACAGTGTCTAAGCAGGCTCAAACAGGCCAAATTACTTTAAATAACTGTGCAGCTTACAGTAAATACAGAGGCTAATGTGATGTTACAGAATGGGATGGCCCACAGCAGACTTGAGATCAGTATATATGCACAGCAACAGTGTCTAAGCAGGCTCCAACAGGCCAAATTACTTGAAATACGTGTGCAGCTTAGAGTAAAGACAGAGGCTAATGGTATGTTACAGAATGGGATGCCCCAAGCAGACTTGAGATCAGTAATATATGCACACAGCAGCAGTGTGTAAGCAGGCTGAAACAGGCCAAATTACTTTAAATAACTGTGCAGCTTACAGTGAATGCAGAGGCTAATGGTATGTTACAGAATGGGATGCCCCAAAGCTGACTTGAGATCAGTATATATGCACACAGCAACAGTGTGTAAGCAGGCTGCAACAGGCCAAATCACTTGAAATAACTGTGCAGCTTAGAGTAAAGACAGAGGCTAATGGTATGTTACAGAATGGGATGCCCCAAGCAGACTTGAGATCAGTATATATGCACACAGCAGCAGTATGTAAGCAGGCTGCAACAGGCCAAATCACTTGAAATAACTGTGCAGCTTAGAGTAAAGACAGAGGCTAATGGTATGTTACAGAATGGGATGCCCCAAGCAGACTTGAGATCAGTATATATGCGCACAGCAGCAGTGTGTAAGCAGCCTCATACAGGCCAAATTAGTTGAAATAAGTGTTCAGCTTAGAGTAAAGACAGAGGCTAATGGTATGTTACAGAATGGGATGCCCAAAGCAGACTTGAGATCAGTATATATGCACACAGCAGCAGTGTGTAAGCAGGCTCATGCAGGCCAAATTAGTTGAAATGAGTGTGCAGCTTACAGTAAATAGAGAGGCTAATGGTATGTTACAGAATGGGATGCCCCAAGCAGACTTGAGATCAGTATATATGCACACAGCAGCAGTGTGTAAGCAGCCTCATACAGGCCAAATTAGTTGAAATGAGTGTGCAGCTTACAGTAAATAGAGAGGCTAATGGTATGTTACAGAATGGGATGCCCCAAGCAGACTTGAGATCAGTATATATGCACACAGCAGCAGTGTGTAAGCAGCCTCATACAGGCCAAATTAGTTGAAATGAGTGTGCAGCTTACAGTAAATAGAGAGGCTAATGGTATGTTACAGAATGGGATGCCCCAAGCAGACTTGAGATCAGTATATATGCACACAGCAGCAGTGTGTAAGCAGCCTCATTCAGGCCAAATTAGTTGAAATGAGTGTGCAGCTTACAGTAAATAGAGAGGCTAATGGTATGTTACAGAATGGGATGCCCCAAGCAGACTTGAGATCAGTATTAGAGATGAGCGAACTTTTGAAAAATTCGATTCGACTGATTCGCCGAATTTTCCGACAAAAATCGTTTCGACCCGAATAAATTCGCGACGAATCGCTATTAAAAACGGCTATTTCTGAGCCTCCTACAGCCTCAATAGGGTTGTAAACCATTCAGCCTTGCTGTAACATGCACAGGATGCGTGCTGGGTTTGTTAAATAATACTTTGAAGAAATATCACATGCAGATCAGAGGCATCGCTAATAGAATCGCAGAGCGGCACAATTGCAGAGAGTTGAAGTGGCATCACTATGAGGGGCAGAAGGAGCCCAAATATACACTGGAGTTGGCCTCAGGAGCCCAAAAATTGGATGAATCACACCCTGGAGTTGGCAGAAGTTGGCAGCAGCAGCAGGAGCCCAAATATACACTGGAGTTGGCTTCAGGAGCCCAAAAATTGGATGAATCACACCCTGGAGTTGGCAGAAGTTGGCAGCAGCAGGAGCAGGAGCCCAAATATACACTGGAGTTGGCCTCAGGAGCCCAAAAATTGGATGAATCACACCCTGGAGTTGGCAGAAGTTGGCAGCAGCAGCAGCAGGAGCCCAAATATACACTGGAGTTGGCCTCAGGAGCCCAAAAATTGGATGAATCACACCCTGGAGTTGGCAGGAGTTGACAGTAGTAGCAGCAGGAGCCCAAATATACACTGGAGTTGGCTTCAGGAGCCCAAAAATTGGATGAATCACACCCTGGAGTTGGCAGAAGTTGGCAGCAGCAGCAGCAGGAGCCCAAATATACACTGGAGTTGGCCTCAGGAGCCCAAAAATTGGATGAATCACACCCTGGAGTTGGCAGAAGTTGGCAGTAGTAGCAGCAGGAGCCCAAATATACACTGGAGTTGGCTTCAGGAGCCCAAAAATTGGATGAATCACACCCTGGAGTTGGCAGAAGTTGGCAGTAGCAGCAGCAGGAGCCCAAATATACACTGGAGTTGGCCTCAGGAGCCCAAAAATTGGATGAATCACACCCTGGAGTTGGCAGGAGTTGACAGTAGCAGCAGCAGGAGCCCAAATATACACTGGAGTTGGCTTCAGGAGCCCAAAAATTGGATGAATCACACCCTGGAGTTGGCAGGAGTTGACAGTAGCAGCAGCAGGAGCCCAAATATACACTGGAGTTGGCCTCAGGAGCCCAAAAATTGGATGAATCACACCCTGGAGTTGGCAGAAGTTGGCAGTAGTAGCAGCAGGAGCCCAAATATACACTGGAGTTGGCTTCAGGAGCCCAAAAATTGGATGAATCACACCCTGGAGTTGGCAGAAGTTGGCAGTAGCAGCAGCAGGAGCCCAAATATACACTGGAGTTGGCCTCAGGAGCCCAAAAATTGGATGAATCACACCCTGGAGTTGGCAGGAGTTGACAGTAGCAGCAGCAGGAGCCCAAATATACACTGGAGTTGGCTTCAGGAGCCCAAAAATTGGATGAATCACACCCTGGAGTTGGCAGGAGTTGACAGTAGCAGCAGCAGGAGCCCAAATATACACTGGAGTTTGCCTCAGGAGCCCAAAAATTGGATGAATCACACCCTGGAGTTGGCAGGAGTTGACAGTAGTAGCAGCAGGAGCCCAAATATACACTGGAGTTGGCTTCAGGAGCCCAAAAATTGGATGAATCACACCCTGGAGTTGGCAGAAGTTGGCAGTAGCAGCAGCAGGAGCCCAAAAAATGGCCTAAAGACATAAATATGTTTTGCACCATTTGTAAAGTGTAAAACGTGGCACCATGCTGAATCTAGTCGCATGCATCAGGCATTGGTGGGTGGAAATCCTGGCTGATCCATCCCTGATTCATTTTGACAAAGGTGAGTCTCTCCACATTTTTAGTTGACAGACGAGTTCTCCTCGCCGTAACTATGGCCCCCGCCGCACTAAACACCCGCTCAGATGGCACGCTACTTGCCGGGCAGGACAGCTTTTCCAGGGCAAACTCTGCTAGTTGCGGCCACAAATCAAGTTTGGCTGCCCAGAAGTCCAGCGGATCCTCAAGGTGTGTTGGCATGGTCATGTCAAAGTATGACATGACCTGCTGGTTCAGGTCCTGCTCCAGGTCTTCCTGCTGCTCATGAGTAGCCTCACTATGCGGGTGTAGAAAGCTACTCATTAGCGACTGAAGACTGAGGCTGCTGCTGCTGATGGAGCTTCTGCTGCTGCTGCTGCCAACCCCCCCAGCGGCCATGGCAGTGGAAGGTGAGCGCAGAGGTCCCCTCGAGTCAGACCTGCGAGAGTATGGACCATGGCGCAGATAGGCATCGGCCAACTGCCTACGTAGAATGTCTTTGTAGTAGTTGAGTTTGTCCTCCCTCTCGGTGGGTTTAAAAAATGCCCCCATTTTGTGCCGGAAGCGAGGGTCCAATAAGGTGGACAGCCAGAAGTCATCCCGCCGACAGATGGAAACAATTCTGGGGTCACTACGCAAGCATGTGAGCATGCTTCGTGCCATTTGCGCAAGTGACTCGGATGGACTACCTGTCTCCATCTCCACTGCATACTGCCACGGTGTGCCCGGGTCCTCTGTCTCTCCTTCCTCAAAAACCTCTAGCTCCTCTGGCTGCTCCTGCTCCTCCTCTCCTGTCCGCTGACTAGATAAACCAGCCATTTCGCCAAGCCTAAACTGTGTTTCGCTGGGCAACTCCTCCTCCTCCTCTTCCTCCTCCTCCTCCTCCAGTTCAGCTCCAACGGGGTTCATGTGGCCGTAAGATGTAAACGCCATGTCTCCAGTGCCCTGACCAGCCATGGTTTCCAACATGTGCTGTAGTACATGAAGCAGTGGAATCACGTCGTTCATCCCGTAATCCTGCCGACTGACAAATAAAGTGGCTTCCTCAAAGGGCCTGAGCAAACGGCAGGTGTCACGTATGAGCTGCCACTGGTTGACATTGAAGTTACACAGGGGAGTCCCCCTATCTGCTTGGATCATCAGGAAATCCGTGATGGCTTTTCTCTGTTCATATAATCGGTCCAACATGTGAAGGGTGGAATTCCAACGGGTGGAAACATCGCAAATCAGACTATGTTGGGGGATACCATTCTGACGCTGTAGCTCAAGAAGGGTGTGTTTGGCGGTGTAGGAGTGGCTGAAGTGCATGCAAAGTTTCCGTGAAGTTGTTAGGATGTCCTGCAGATGGGGGGAACACTTCAGAAACCGCTTGACAACCAGATTGAAGACGTGAGCCATGCAGGGGGCATGGGTCAGGCTTCCTTGGCGCAGCGCAGACAAAATGTTCTTCCCATTGTCGGTAACCATGATTCCCATTTTAAGTTTTCTCGGAGTAAGCCATGTTTGGATTTCCTGATGAATACATTTAAGCAGTTCCTCCCCTGTGTGACTCCGTTCGCCAAGACAAACCATGTGAAGCACTGCGTGACACCTCCGTGCCCTGCACACATGGTAGACTGGAGGGGCACTGAGACTTGAGCCTACAGTGGAGGGTGAGGAGATGGCGGAGGATGAGGAGGCCGAGTCGCACGGTGTCACAGGCCCAATGGGCAGAGAGCGCGGAGGCCGAAGCGGCGTGACCTGTCCAAGTTGCTGCTGCAAAGGGACCACATTCACCCAGTGGGCCGTAAACGACATGTACTGCCCCTGACCGTAGTTACAGCTCCAGATGTCGGCGCTGCCATGTATTTTGCTACACACCGACAGGCTCAAGGACTGGCCCACCTTCTGTTCAACAAAAGTGTGCAGCGCTGGTACTGCCTTCTTGGCAAAGAAATGACGGCTTGGGACTCTCCACCTCGGCTCGGCACAAGCCATCAGTTCTCTGAAAGGTGCAGATTCCACCACCTGAAAAGGGAGCGACTGCAGCACCAGCAACTTGGACAGGAGCACATTCAGCTTCTGCGCCGTAGGATGAGTGGGCGCATACTGCTGTCTCTTGGACATGGCTTCGCTGATGGATTGCTGGCGGGATGCATGACTTGGAGGAGGAGGAGGAGGAGCAGGAGCGACAGAGGATGGGTGTGACGCACAGCTGCCTTCGGCTGAGGTGCTGGAGCCTTGGCTGGCAGAAATTGGGAGCTCACTTGGTGAGGAAGCAGACTGGACCACCCCTTGGGAGCCTCGGTTCTCCCAGGTCGTTTTATGGTGACGCATCATATGTTGACGCAGGGCCGTGGTGCCAACATTTGGACCCTGGCCACGCTTCACCTTTTGCCTACATATCTTGCATGTGGCCATGTTACCCTCCTGCGGATGCCTCAGGAAAAACTGCCACACTGCCGAGTAGCTACTTTTCCCACCCCCTGGCCTCACTGATTCACTGCTGCTGTTGCCAACTCCAGGAACCCCTGCTCCACTACCTCCCGATAAGGTAGACTGCCGCACAGCAGGTGCTCTACCCCGGCCCCGGCCCCGGCCGGCTCCAGCCTTTGGAATTGTGCCCCCATGCTGACTGCTACCACCTTGCTGCCTCAGCTGCTGACTCCGGGGCAACCTGCGCCCCTCTTCTCCTGATGATGACGATGAAGCCCCTTCATCACCCGGCTCCCAAGTGCGATCGGCTTCATCGTCATCATCATCATCATCACCGGGTTGTGGCTGTACGTCACTGATGTTCGTGGATTCGTCAACAGTGTCTGGCGCAGGAGCTGGAACGCTCGCAGCACCCACGACACTGTCCACATCACTATTTGTCTGCCTAGCTAAAGAAGCCACCTCCATTTCTTGGCTGGGCAGTAGCTGCTGACTGTCCTCCTGTATCTGATCGTCCTCCTCACTAAAGAGTGGAGCTGAACCCAAAGCATAGGATACGTCGCTGGGGGAGGGAACGGCGTAGGACAGAGGCAATGGGAGGACAGGGACTGCTCTCGGGGCATGCCAACTCAGGGTTGTGTCAGAGGAACCTACCGACCCTAGACTGGGGGTCTCAGATGTAAGTTGTGATGATGTTGTTGATGAGCGCGTCAGCCAATCTACCACGGCAGATGCGTTACTGGTGGAGACCCGACCGCTAGCAGATACTGGCAGATTAGGTCTCTCAGCGTGACTCCTGCTGCTACTGGCCCCCAGTCTGATGCGAGCTCTGCCTGCGGAATCTTGGCCTCTGCCACTCCTCTTTTCACTTCCAGGCACTTGTCTGCCCGACATAGTCTAACTGGCGTGGTAGTAGGTGATATTTTAAGAACCCCCAGGCAGCAGTGGGTCTATATAAAACAGAATATAATGCACACCAAAAGTGAGCAGTAACACTCAGCCTCCAACAGGCCTGCTTAGTGTAAATAAGAGAGCTGCTTAGTGTAAATAAAGAGGGGTATGCTATGTTACAGAATGGGATGCCTCAACAGAAGTGCACCTGGCAGGCAGCAGTAAGCCTATGCCCAGCAAAAGTGTCTTATAATATAAATATAATAAGAGCAAATGCTTATATGGTCTTAAACAGAGGCTGCTTTAGTCACAGAATGGGATGCCCTGGGCAGGAATGGACCTGGCAGGGTCCAGTAGGGCTTTGGCCAGCAAAAGTGTCTTTATCAGGCTAATTTCAAATATGATAAGAGCAAATGCTTATATGGTCTTAAACAGAGGCTGCTGTAGTCACAGAATGGGATGCCCCGGGCAGGAATCGACCTGGCAGGGTCCAGTAGGGCTTTGGCCAGCAAAAGTGTCTTTATCAGGCCTGATTTCTATGAGAATAAGTGCAAATGTTTATTATGCTATTAAATAGAGGCTGCTTTAGTCACAGAATGGGATGCCAGTGCCACAAAAACCAGAGAGCATGCACAGCAAAAGTGTCTTTATCAGGCCTGATTTCTATGAGAATAAGTGCAAATGTTTATTATGCTATTAAATAGAGGCTGCTTTAGTCACAGAATGGGATGCCAGTGCCACAAAAACCAGAGAGCATGCACAGCAAAAGTGTCTTTATCAGGCCTGATTTCTATGAGAATAAGTGCAAATGTTTATTATGCTATTAAATAGAGGCTGCTTTAGTCACAGAATGGGATGCCAGTGCCACAAAAACCAGAGAGCATGCACAGCAAAAGTGTCTTTATCAGGCCTGATTTCTATGAGAATAAGTGCAAATGTTTATTATGCTATTAAATAGAGGCTGCTTTAGTCACAGAATGGGATGCCAGTGCCACAAAAACCAGAGAGCATGCACAGCAAAAGTGTCTTTATCAGGCCTGATTTCTATGAGAATAAGTGCAAATGTTTATTATGCTATTAAATAGAGGCTGCTTTAGTCACAGAATGGGATGCCAGTGCCACAAAAACCAGAGAGCATGCACAGCAAAAGTGTCTTTATCAGGCCTGATTTCTATGAGAATAAGTGCAAATGTTTATTATGCTATTAAATAGAGGCTGCTTTAGTCACAGAATGGGATGCCAGTGCCACAAAAACCAGAGAGCATGCACAGCAAAAGTGTCTTTATCAGGCCTGATTTCTATGAGAATAAGTGCAAATGTTTATTATGCTATTAAATAGAGGCTGCTTTAGTCACAGAATGGGATGCCAGTGCCACAAAAACCAGAGAGCATGCACAGCAAAAGTGTCTTTATCAGGCCTGATTTCTATGAGAATAAGTGCAAATGTTTATTATGCTATTAAATAGAGGCTGCTTTAGTCACAGAATGGGATGCCAGTGCCACAAAAACCAGAGAGCATGCACAGCAAAAGTGTCTTTATCAGGCCTGATTTCTATGAGAATAAGTGCAAATGTTTATTATGCTATTAAATAGAGGCTGCTTTAGTCACAGAATGGGATGCCAGTGCCACAAAAACCAGAGAGCATGCACAGCAAAAGTGTCTTTATCAGGCCTGATTTCTATGAGAATAAGTGCAAATGTTTATTATGCTATTAAATAGAGGCTGCTTTAGTCACAGAATGGGATGCCAGTGCCACAAAAACCAGAGAGCATGCACAGCAAAAGTGTCTTTATCAGGCCTGATTTCTATGAGAATAAGTGCAAATGTTTATTATGCTATTAAATAGAGGCTGCTTTAGTCACAGAATGGGATGCCAGTGCCACAAAAACCAGAGAGCATGCACAGCAAAAGTGTCTTTATCAGGCCTGATTTCTATGAGAATAAGTGCAAATGTTTATTATGCTATTAAATAGAGGCTGCTTTAGTCACAGAATGGGATGCCAGTGCCACAAAAACCAGAGAGCATGCACAGCAAAAGTGTCTTTATCAGGCCTGATTTCTATGAGAATAAGTGCAAATGTTTATTATGCTATTAAATAGAGGCTGCTTTAGTCACAGAATGGGATGCCAGTGCCACAAAAACCAGAGAGCATGCACAGCAAAAGTGTCTTTATCAGGCCTGATTTCTATGAGAATAAGTGCAAATGTTTATTATGCTATTAAATAGAGGCTGCTTTAGTCACAGAATGGGATGCCAGTGCCACAAAAACCAGAGAGCATGCACAGCAAAAGTGTCTTTATCAGGCCTGATTTCTATGAGAATAAGTGCAAATGTTTATTATGCTATTAAATAGAGGCTGCTTTAGTCACAGAATGGGATGCCAGTGCCACAAAAACCAGAGAGCATGCACAGCAAAAGTGTCTTTATCAGGCCTGATTTCTATGAGAATAAGTGCAAATGTTTATTATGCTATTAAATAGAGGCTGCTTTAGTCACAGAATGGGATGCCAGTGCCACAAAAACCAGAGAGCATGCACAGCAAAAGTGTCTTTATCAGGCCTGATTTCTATGAGAATAAGTGCAAATGTTTATTATGCTATTAAATAGAGGCTGCTTTAGTCACAGAATGGGATGCCAGTGCCACAAAAACCAGAGAGCATGCACAGCAAAAGTGTCTTTATCAGGCCTGATTTCTATGAGAATAAGTGCAAATGTTTATTATGCTATTAAATAGAGGCTGCTTTAGTCACAGAATGGGATGCCAGTGCCACAAAAACCAGAGAGCATGCACAGCAAAAGTGTCTTTATCAGGCCTGATTTCTATGAGAATAAGTGCAAATGTTTATTATGCTATTAAATAGAGGCTGCTTTAGTCACAGAATGGGATGCCAGTGCCACAAAAACCAGAGAGCATGCACAGCAAAAGTGTCTTTATCAGGCCTGATTTCTATGAGAATAAGTGCAAATGTTTATTATGCTATTAAATAGAGGCTGCTTTAGTCACAGAATGGGATGCCAGTGCCACAAAAACCAGAGAGCATGCACAGCAAAAGTGTCTTTATCAGGCCTGATTTCTATGAGAATAAGTGCAAATGTTTATTATGCTATTAAATAGAGGCTGCTTTAGTCACAGAATGGGATGCCAGTGCCACAAAAACCAGAGAGCATGCACAGCAAAAGTGTCTTTATCAGGCCTGATTTCTATGAGAATAAGTGCAAATGTTTATTATGCTATTAAATAGAGGCTGCTTTAGTCACAGAATGGGATGCCAGTGCCACAAAAACCAGAGAGCATGCACAGCAAAAGTGTCTTTATCAGGCCTGATTTCTATGAGAATAAGTGCAAATGTTTATTATGCTATTAAATAGAGGCTGCTTTAGTCACAGAATGGGATGCCAGTGCCACAAAAACCAGAGAGCATGCACAGCAAAAGTGTCTTTATCAGGCCTGATTTCTATGAGAATAAGTGCAAATGTTTATTATGCTATTAAATAGAGGCTGCTTTAGTCACAGAATGGGATGCCAGTGCCACAAAAACCAGAGAGCATGCACAGCAAAAGTGTCTTTATCAGGCCTGATTTCTATGAGAATAAGTGCAAATGTTTATTATGCTATTAAATAGAGGCTGCTTTAGTCACAGAATGGGATGCCAGTGCCACAAAAACCAGAGAGCATGCACAGCAAAAGTGTCTTTATCAGGCCTGATTTCTATGAGAATAAGTGCAAATGTTTATTATGCTATTAAATAGAGGCTGCTTTAGTCACAGAATGGGATGCCAGTGCCACAAAAACCAGAGAGCATGCACAGCAAAAGTGTCTTTATCAGGCCTGATTTCTATGAGAATAAGTGCAAATGTTTATTATGCTATTAAATAGAGGCTGCTTTAGTCACAGAATGGGATGCCAGTGCCACAAAAACCAGAGAGCATGCACAGCAAAAGTGTCTTTATCAGGCCTGATTTCTATGAGAATAAGTGCAAATGTTTATTATGCTATTAAATAGAGGCTGCTTTAGTCACAGAATGGGATGCCAGTGCCACAAAAACCAGAGAGCATGCACAGCAAAAGTGTCTTTATCAGGCCTGATTTCTATGAGAATAAGTGCAAATGTTTATTATGCTATTAAATAGAGGCTGCTTTAGTCACAGAATGGGATGCCAGTGCCACAAAAACCAGAGAGCATGCACAGCAAAAGTGTCTTTATCAGGCCTGATTTCTATGAGAATAAGTGCAAATGTTTATTATGCTATTAAATAGAGGCTGCTTTAGTCACAGAATGGGATGCCAGTGCCACAAAAACCAGAGAGCATGCACAGCAAAAGTGTCTTTATCAGGCCTGATTTCTATGAGAATAAGTGCAAATGTTTATTATGCTATTAAATAGAGGCTGCTTTAGTCACAGAATGGGATGCCAGTGCCACAAAAACCAGAGAGCATGCACAGCAAAAGTGTCTTTATCAGGCCTGATTTCTATGAGAATAAGTGCAAATGTTTATTATGCTATTAAATAGAGGCTGCTTTAGTCACAGAATGGGATGCCAGTGCCACAAAAACCAGAGAGCATGCACAGCAAAAGTGTCTTTATCAGGCCTGATTTCTATGAGAATAAGTGCAAATGTTTATTATGCTATTAAATAGAGGCTGCTTTAGTCACAGAATGGGATGCCAGTGCCACAAAAACCAGAGAGCATGCACAGCAAAAGTGTCTTTATCAGGCCTGATTTCTATGAGAATAAGTGCAAATGTTTATTATGCTATTAAATAGAGGCTGCTTTAGTCACAGAATGGGATGCCAGTGCCACAAAAACCAGAGAGCATGCACAGCAAAAGTGTCTTTATCAGGCCTGATTTCTATGAGAATAAGTGCAAATGTTTATTATGCTATTAAATAGAGGCTGCTTTAGTCACAGAATGGGATGCCAGTGCCACAAAAACCAGAGAGCATGCACAGCAAAAGTGTCTTTATCAGGCCTGATTTCTATGAGAATAAGTGCAAATGTTTATTATGCTATTAAATAGAGGCTGCTTTAGTCACAGAATGGGATGCCAGTGCCACAAAAACCAGAGAGCATGCACAGCAAAAGTGTCTTTATCAGGCCTGATTTCTATGAGAATAAGTGCAAATGTTTATTATGCTATTAAATAGAGGCTGCTTTAGTCACAGAATGGGATGCCAGTGCCACAAAAACCAGAGAGCATGCACAGCAAAAGTGTCTTTATCAGGCCTGATTTCTATGAGAATAAGTGCAAATGTTTATTATGCTATTAAATAGAGGCTGCTTTAGTCACAGAATGGGATGCCAGTGCCACAAAAACCAGAGAGCATGCACAGCAAAAGTGTCTTTATCAGGCCTGATTTCTATGAGAATAAGTGCAAATGTTTATTATGCTATTAAATAGAGGCTGCTTTAGTCACAGAATGGGATGCCAGTGCCACAAAAACCAGAGAGCATGCACAGCAAAAGTGTCTTTATCAGGCCTGATTTCTATGAGAATAAGTGCAAATGTTTATTATGCTATTAAATAGAGGCTGCTTTAGTCACAGAATGGGATGCCAGTGCCACAAAAACCAGAGAGCATGCACAGCAAAAGTGTCTTTATCAGGCCTGATTTCTATGAGAATAAGTGCAAATGTTTATTATGCTATTAAATAGAGGCTGCTTTAGTCACAGAATGGGATGCCAGTGCCACAAAAACCAGAGAGCATGCACAGCAAAAGTGTCTTTATCAGGCCTGATTTCTATGAGAATAAGTGCAAATGTTTATTATGCTATTAAATAGAGGCTGCTTTAGTCACAGAATGGGATGCCAGTGCCACAAAAACCAGAGAGCATGCACAGCAAAAGTGTCTTTATCAGGCCTGATTTCTATGAGAATAAGTGCAAATGTTTATTATGCTATTAAATAGAGGCTGCTTTAGTCACAGAATGGGATGCCAGTGCCACAAAAACCAGAGAGCATGCACAGCAAAAGTGTCTTTATCAGGCCTGATTTCTATGAGAATAAGTGCAAATGTTTATTATGCTATTAAATAGAGGCTGCTTTAGTCACAGAATGGGATGCCAGTGCCACAAAAACCAGAGAGCATGCACAGCAAAAGTGTCTTTATCAGGCCTGATTTCTATGAGAATAAGTGCAAATGTTTATTATGCTATTAAATAGAGGCTGCTTTAGTCACAGAATGGGATGCCAGTGCCACAAAAACCAGAGAGCATGCACAGCAAAAGTGTCTTTATCAGGCCTGATTTCTATGAGAATAAGTGCAAATGTTTATTATGCTATTAAATAGAGGCTGCTTTAGTCACAGAATGGGATGCCAGTGCCACAAAAACCAGAGAGCATGCACAGCAAAAGTGTCTTTATCAGGCCTGATTTCTATGAGAATAAGTGCAAATGTTTATTATGCTATTAAATAGAGGCTGCTTTAGTCACAGAATGGGATGCCAGTGCCACAAAAACCAGAGAGCATGCACAGCAAAAGTGTCTTTATCAGGCCTGATTTCTATGAGAATAAGTGCAAATGTTTATTATGCTATTAAATAGAGGCTGCTTTAGTCACAGAATGGGATGCCAGTGCCACAAAAACCAGAGAGCATGCACAGCAAAAGTGTCTTTATCAGGCCTGATTTCTATGAGAATAAGTGCAAATGTTTATTATGCTATTAAATAGAGGCTGCTTTAGTCACAGAATGGGATGCCAGTGCCACAAAAACCAGAGAGCATGCACAGCAAAAGTGTCTTTATCAGGCCTGATTTCTATGAGAATAAGTGCAAATGTTTATTATGCTATTAAATAGAGGCTGCTTTAGTCACAGAATGGGATGCCAGTGCCACAAAAACCAGAGAGCATGCACAGCAAAAGTGTCTTTATCAGGCCTGATTTCTATGAGAATAAGTGCAAATGTTTATTATGCTATTAAATAGAGGCTGCTTTAGTCACAGAATGGGATGCCTCACAGCAGACTTAAGATCAGTTCAGTATATATGCACAGTTAGTTACTATAAGCAGCCTGAAAACGCTAACAAAGGCTGGATGAAAAAAAAAAATTCTCCCTGTCAGCCAGCTCCGTTTTTCCTACCTTTCCCTGGCTTTCTGTCTGTCTCCTGTCTGTCTCCTGCCTGTCTCCTGCCTGTCTCCAGCCTGTCCCTGTCTGTCCCTGTCTCCAGCCTGTCTCCAGCCTGTCTAACTGCCTCAGCTACACAGCGTTCTGTCTGTCTGTCACGAATGCAATAGAGAAATGAGGAAAAGCAAGATGGCCGCCGTTAAATACCGCTGTGTGACGTCACCGGGCTTGCTGGCTGCTGATAGGCTGCATGTGACTGCCCCAGCTTGCACTGGCGCGGGATACATGTCCAGACATGTCCCGCCCGCCATCTTAGAATGCCTGTAATGTAAATGAATGGATGTTAAAGGAAAACTTCGAGTGATCGAATCGCGGGGAAATTCGGATTCGATCCGAATCGAATTTTTCCTGAAATTCGGATCGAATCCGGGTTCGTCCGGATCGATTCGCTCATCCCTAATCAGTATATATGCACACAGCAGCAGTGTGTAAACAGCCTCATACAGGCCAAATTAGTTGAAATGAGTGTGCAGCTTACAGTAAATAGAGAGGCTAATGGTATGTTACAGAATGGGATGCTCCAAGCAGACTTGAGAATAGTATATATGCACACAGCAGCAGTGTGTAAGCAGCCTCATACAGGCCAAATTAGTTGAAATGAGTGTGCAGCTTACAGTAAATAGAGAGGCAAATGAGATCTTACAAAATGGTAATGTTATCACAGCAGACTTGAGATCAGTTCAGTATATATGCACACTAAGTGTATAAGCAGCCTGAAAACGCTAACAAAGCCAGTCAGCCAGCCAGTAACACTCAGGCTGGATGAAAAAAAAAAAAATCTCCCTGTGACTGCCTCCGATTTTTCCTAACTTTCCCTGCTTCGCGCTGACTTCCTGCCTGTCTCCTGCCTGTCTCCTGCCTGTCCCTGTCTGTCCCTGTCTCTCTAACTGTCTCTCCCTGACTACAGCAGCGTCCTGTCTCTCATGAATGCAATAGAGAAATGAGGAAAAGCAAGATGTCCGCCGCCTTAAATAGCGCTGTGACGTCACCGGGCTTGCTGGCTGCTGATAGGCTGCATGTGACTGCCCCAGCATGCACTGGAGCGGGGTAGATGTCTGGACATGTCCCGTCCGCCATCTTAGAATGCCTGTAATGTAAATGAATGGATGTTAAAGGAAAACTTCGAGCGATCGAAGCACGGGGAAATTCGGATTCGCTCCGAATTGAATTTTTCATGAAATTCGAATCGAATCCGGGTTCGTCCGGATCGATTCGCTCATCCCTAGTTTTAATATTTGACACAAATTTTAAACAATTCAACCAAAAACATTGTTACAGTAAAATAACCAAAAACAAAAAGTGTGGTGTGTTTTATTTCCTGCCAATGTACGTGATCACAACATAAACATACTGTTACATGTCCCAAAAGGTAAGTATATGGGACAAGGGATAGAAAGAAGAAGGAGATGAAAACAAAGAATAAGAAAAGAGATTATGGTAAGCATTATAGACAAGGCAGAAGATGAAACAGAGATTAAGGTAAGCATTATAGACAAGGCAGAATAAGAAACAGAGATTAAGGTAAGCATTATAGACAAGGCAGAAGAAGAAACAGAGATTAAGGGTAAGCATTATAGACAAGGCAGAAGAAGAAACAGATATTAAGGTAAGCATTATAGACAAGGCAGAAGAAGAAACAGAGATTAAGGTAAGCATTATAGACAAGGAAGAAGAAGAAATATGTGAGTATACTTGTCCAAAACATCAAAATAGGGGTGAAAACGGAAACGGGTGGCAAGAAGGTACGTCTGGAAACCCATTAAAAAGGAGGCAAAAACGGATCGTCCGTGTGAACGGGAACGGAAGCCACGACGAAATAGCATGCCCCCGAGAGGGGAAAAAACCCTTCCCAATTGAAGACAAAAAAACGGAGCATTAATGGAATTCCCCCGACGGCGGCTCTGCATCACATTTTATCCCCGGGACAAATGTAAGCAAAACGGGCCATAGGAAAAACGGAACTAAATAATCTCAGATCGGGGGAGGCTCTGCATCAGGCCAAAGGTCCTTCAAATCAATGTCATGAAGATCCCTTCTTTTCTACTGGATACAGGCGACTTCTTGTCCAAATTAGCCTCCTTGGGTACAATCCCCCCACATACTTTGCTATGCAGCATGGACGTAAACAGTCTCTATACGTCAATCCCACACCATCAGGGCATCGAAATTATCAGTAACTCTTTGGACGCTACATCTCTATCACCTTCCTACAAATCTTTTTGTATGGACCTACTGAAGATCATTTTGACAAAGAATTATTTTTGCTATAATGGTATGCTCATATTAATGTTGCAATGTAGAACAAGACAAGTCCGTCCGCTATATCAAAGTGCTGTAACCTTTATTATAAGTCTGTTCATTTATTTCCAGCTAATGCTTGTTCTGTTTTATTTTTTTCTAGATGGAGCGCAGTCCCCTTCACGAGAATCCCCTGCTTCTATCATACTCACCTAGCATCGTTCCGCTAGATTCCATCGTGACGGGCGCCCCTTGCGCCTGCGCGCCGCCGTCTTGCGGCTGGCAATATGCCTTCCGCAGTTTGGCTGGCGCGGGGTCGGGACGCCGGTCACCGGAAGTGACGCAAACAACTAGAGATGAGCGAACTTTTGAAAAATTCGATTCGACTGATTCGCCGAATTTTCCGACAAAAATCGTTTCGACCCGAATAAATTCGCAACGAATCGCTATTAAAAACGGCTATTTCTGAGCCTCCTAGAGCCTCATTAGGGTTGTAAACCATTCTGCCTTGCTGTAACACGCACAGGATGCGTGCTGGGTTAGTTAAATAATACTTTGAAGAAATATCACATGCAGATCAGAGGCATCGCTAATAGAATCGCAGAGTGGCACAATTGCAGAGAGTTGAAGTGGCATCACTATGAGGGGCAGGAGCCCAAACATTGCTTTAAAGAGACACTGGAGTTGGCAGCAGCAGGAGCCCAAAAATTGGATGAATCACACCCTGGAGTTGGCAGCAGCAGCAGGAGCCCAAACATTACTTTAAAGAGACACTGGGGTTGGCTTCAGGAGCCCAAAAATTGGATGAATCACACCCTGGAGTTGCCAGCAGCAGGAGCCCAAATATTACTTTAAAGAGACACTGGGGTTGGCTTCAGGAGCCCAAAAATTGGATGATTCACACCCTGGAGTTGGCAGCAGCAGCAGCAGGAGCCCAAATATACACTGGAGTTGGTTTCAGGAGCCCAAAAATTGGATGAATCACACCCTGGAGTTGGCAGAAGTTGGCAGCAGCAGCAGCAGGAGCCCAAACATTACTTCAAAGAGACCCTGGGGTTGGCTTCAGGAGGCCAAAAAATTGGATGAATCACGCCCTGGAGTTGGCAGCAGCAGGAGCCCAAATATTACTTTAAAGAGACACTGGGGTTGGCTTCAGGAGCCCAAAAATTGGATGATTCACACCCTGGAGTTGGCAGCAGCAGCAGCAGGAGCCCAAATATACACTTGAGTTGGCTTCAGGAGCCCAAAAATTGGATGAATCACACCCTGGAGTTGGCAGCAGCAGGAGCCCAAATATTACTTTAAAGAGACACTGGGGTTGGCTTCAGGAGCCCAAAAATTGGATGATTCACACCCTGTAGTTGGCAGCAGCAGGAGCCCAAATATACACTGGAGTTGGCTTCAGAAGCCCAAAAAATGGATGAATCACACCCTGGAGTTGGCAGAAGTTGGCAGCAGCAGCAGCAGCAGCAGGAGCCCAAACATTACTTCAAAGAGACCCTGGGGTTGGCTTCAGGAGCCCAACAATTGGATGAATCACACCCTGGAGTTGGCAGGAGTTGACAGCAGCAGCAGCAGGAGCCCAAATATTACTTTAAAGAGACCCTGGAGTTGGCTTCAGGAGCCCAAAAATTGGATGAATCACACCCTGGAGTTGGCAGAAGTTGGCAGCAGCAGCAGCAGGAGCCCAAACATTACTTTAAAGAGACCCTGGGGTTGGCTTCAGGAGCCCAAAAATTGGATGAATCACACCCTGGAGTTGGCAGAAGTTGGCAGCAGCAGCAGCAGGAGCCCAAACATTACTTCAAAGAGACCCTGGGGTTGCCTTCAGGAGCCCAACAATTGGATGAATCACACCCTGGAGTTGGCAGGAGTTGACAGCAGCAGCAGCAGGAGCCCAAATATTACTTTAAAGAGACCCTGGGGTTGGCTTCAGGAGCCCAAAAATTGGATGAATCACACCCTGGAGTTGGCAGCAGCAGCAGCAGGAGCCCAAATATACACTGGAGTTGGCTTCAGGAGCCCAAAAATTGGATGAATCACACCCTGGAGTTGGCGGCAGCAGCAGCAGCAGGAGCCCAAATATTACTTTAAAGAGACCCTGGAGTTGGCTTCAGGAGCCCAAAAATTGGATGAATCACACCCTGGAGTTGGCAGAAGTTGGCAGCAGCAGCAGCAGGAGCCCAAACATTACTTTAAAGAGACCCTGGGGTTGGCTTCAGGAGCCCAAAAATTGGATGAATCACACCCTGGAGTTGGCAGAAGTTGGCAGCAGCAACAGCAGGAGCCCAAACATTACTTCAAAGAGACCCTGGGGTTGGCTTCAGGAGCCCAACAATTGGATGAATCACACCCTGGAGTTGGCAGGAGTTGACAGCAGCAGCAGCAGGAGCCCAAATATTACTTTAAAGAGACCCTGGGGTTGGCTTCAGGAGCCCAAAAATTGGATGAATCACACCCTGGAGTTGGCAGCAGCAGGAGCCCAAATATACACTGGAGTTGGCTTCAGGAGCCCAAAAATTGGATGAATCACACCCTGGAGTTGGCAGCAGCAGCAGCAGGAGCCCAAATATTACTTTAAAGAGACACTGGGGTTGGCTTCAGGAGCCCAAAAATTGGATGAATCACACCCTGGAGTTGGCAGAAGTTGGCAGCAGCAGCAGCAGGAGCCCAAACATTACTTCAAAGAGTCCCTGGGGTTGGCTTCAGGAGCCCAACAATTGGATGAATCACACCCTGGAGTTGGCAGGAGTTGACAGCAGCAGCAGCAGGAGCCCAAATATACACTGGAGTTGACTTCAGGAGCCCAAAAATTGGATGAATCACACCCTGGAGTTGGCAGAAGTTGGCAGCAGCAGCAGCAGGAGCCCAAACATTACTTCAAAGAGACCCTGGGGTTGGCTTCAGGAGGCCAAAAATTGGATGAATCACGCCCTGGAGTTGGCAGCAGCAGGAGCCCAAATATTACTTTAAAGAGACACTGGGGTTGGCTTCAGGAGCCCAAAAATTGGATGATTCACACCCTGGAGTTGGCAGCAGCAGCAGCAGGAGCCCAAATATACACTTGAGTTGGCTTCAGGAGCCCAAAAATTGGATGAATCACACCCTGGAGTTGGCAGCAGCAGGAGCCCAAATATTACTTTAAAAAGACACTGGGGTTGGCTTCAGGAGCCCAAAAATTGGATGATTCACACCCTGGAGTTGGCAGCAGCAGCAGCAGGAGCCCAAATATACACTGGAGTTGGCTTCAGAAGCCCAAAAAATGGATGAATCACACCCTGGAGTTGGCAGAAGTTGGCAGCAGCAGCAGCAGGAGCCCAAACATTACTTTAAAGAGACCCTGGGGTTGGCTTCAGGAGCCCAAAAATTGGATGAATCACACCCTGGAGTTGGCAGAAGTTGGCAGCAGCAACAGCAGGAGCCCAAACATTACTTCAAAGAGACCCTGGGGTTGGCTTCAGGAGCCCAACAATTGGATGAATCACACCCTGGAGTTGGCAGGAGTTGACAGCAGCAGCAGCAGGAGCCCAAATATTACTTTAAAGAGACCCTGGGGTTGGCTTCAGGAGCCCAAAAATTGGATGAATCACACCCTGGAGTTGGCAGCAGCAGCAGCAGGAGCCCAAATATACACTGGAGTTGGCTTCAGGAGCCCAAAAATTGGATGAATCACACCCTGGAGTTGGCAGCAGCAGCAGCAGGAGCCCAAATATTACTTTAAAGAGACCCTGGAGTTGGCTTCAGGAGCCCAAAAATTGGATGAATCACACCCTGGAGTTGGCAGAAGTTGGCAGCAGCAGCAGCAGGAGCCCAAACATTACTTCAAAGAGACCCTGGGGTTGGCTTCAGGAGCCCAACAATTGGATGAATCACACCCTGGAGTTGGCAGGAGTTGACAGCAGCAGCAGCAGGAGCCCAAATATTACTTTAAAGAGACCCTGGGGTTGGCTTCAGGAGCCCAAAAATTGGATGAATCACACCCTGGAGTTGGCAGCAGCAGCAGCAGGAGCCCAAATATACACTGGAGTTGGCTTCAGGAGCCCAAAAATTGGATGAATCACACCCTGGAGTTGGCGGCAGCAGCAGCAGCAGGAGCCCAAATATTATTTTAAAGAGACCCTGGAGTTGGCTTCAGGAGCCCAAAAATTGGATGAATCACACCCTGGAGTTGGCAGAAGTTGGCAGCAGCAGCAGCAGGAGCCCAAACATTACTTCAAAGAGACCCTGGGGTTGGCTTCAGGAGGCCAAAAAATTGGATGAATCACGCCCTGGAGTTGGCAGCAGCAGGAGCCCAAATATTACTTTAAAGAGACACTGGGGTTGGCTTCAGGAGCCCAAAAATTGGATGATTCACACCCTGGAGTTGGCAGCAGCAGCAGCAGGAGCCCAAATATACACTTGAGTTGGCTTCAGGAGCCCAAAAATTGGATGAATCACACCCTGGAGTTGGCAGCAGCAGGAGCCCAAATATTACTTTAAAGAGACACTGGGGTTGGCTTCAGGAGCCCAAAAATTGGATGATTCACACCCTGTAGTTGGCAGCAGCAGGAGCCCAAATATACACTGGAGTTGGCTTCAGAAGCCCAAAAAATGGATGAATCACACCCTGGAGTTGGCAGAAGTTGGCAGCAGCAGCAGCAGCAGCAGGAGCCCAAACATTACTTCAAAGAGACCCTGGGGTTGGCTTCAGGAGCCCAACAATTGGATGAATCACACCCTGGAGTTGGCAGGAGTTGACAGCAGCAGCAACAGGAGCCCAAATATTACTTTAAAGAGACCCTGGGGTTGGCTTCAGGAGCCCAAAAATTGGATGAATCACACCCTGGAGTTGGCAGAAGTTGGCAGCAGCAGCAGCAGGAGCCCAAACATTACTTCAAAGAGACCCTGGGGTTGCCTTCAGGAGCCCAACAATTGGATGAATCACACCCTGGAGTTGGCAGGAGTTGACAGCAGCAGCAGCAGGAGCCCAAATATTACTTTAAAGAGACCCTGGGGTTGGCTTCAGGAGCCCAAAAATTGGATGAATCACACCCTGGAGTTGGCAGCAGCAGCAGCAGGAGCCCAAATATACACTGGAGTTGGCTTCAGGAGCCCAAAAATTGGATGAATCACACCCTGGAGTTGGCGGCAGCAGCAGCAGCAGGAGCCCAAATATTACTTTAAAGAGACCCTGGAGTTGGCTTCAGGAGCCCAAAAATTGGATGAATCACACCCTGGAGTTGGCAGAAGTTGGCAGCAGCAGCAGCAGGAGCCCAAACATTACTTTAAAGAGACCCTGGGGTTGGCTTCAGGAGCCCAAAAATTGGATGAATCACACCCTGGAGTTGGCAGAAGTTGGCAGCAGCAACAGCAGGAGCCCAAACATTACTTCAAAGAGACCCTGGGGTTGGCTTCAGGAGCCCAACAATTGGATGAATCACACCCTGGAGTTGGCAGGAGTTGACAGCAGCAGCAGCAGGAGCCCAAATATTACTTTAAAGAGACCCTGGGGTTGGCTTCAGGAGCCCAAAAATTGGATGAATCACACCCTGGAGTTGGCAGCAGCAGGAGCCCAAATATACACTGGAGTTGGCTTCAGGAGCCCAAAAATTGGATGAATCACACCCTGGAGTTGGCAGCAGCAGCAGCAGGAGCCCAAATATTACTTTAAAGAGACACTGGGGTTGGCTTCAGGAGCCCAAAAATTGGATGAATCACACCCTGGAGTTGGCAGAAGTTGGCAGCAGCAGCAGCAGGAGCCCAAACATTACTTCAAAGAGTCCCTGGGGTTGGCTTCAGGAGCCCAACAATTGGATGAATCACACCCTGGAGTTGGCAGGAGTTGACAGCAGCAGCAGCAGGAGCCCAAATATACACTGGAGTTGACTTCAGGAGCCCAAAAATTGGATGAATCACACCCTGGAGTTGGCAGAAGTTGGCAGCAGCAGCAGCAGGAGCCCAAACATTACTTCAAAGAGACCCTGGGGTTGGCTTCAGGAGGCCAAAAATTGGATGAATCACGCCCTGGAGTTGGCAGCAGCAGGAGCCCAAATATTACTTTAAAGAGACACTGGGGTTGGCTTCAGGAGCCCAAAAATTGGATGATTCACACCCTGGAGTTGGCAGCAGCAGCAGCAGGAGCCCAAATATACACTTGAGTTGGCTTCAGGAGCCCAAAAATTGGATGAATCACACCCTGGAGTTGGCAGCAGCAGGAGCCCAAATATTACTTTAAAAAGACACTGGGGTTGGCTTCAGGAGCCCAAAAATTGGATGATTCACACCCTGGAGTTGGCAGCAGCAGCAGCAGGAGCCCAAATATACACTGGAGTTGGCTTCAGAAGCCCAAAAAATGGATGAATCACACCCTGGAGTTGGCAGAAGTTGGCAGCAGCAGCAGCAGGAGCCCAAACATTACTTCAAAGAGACCCTGGGGTTGGCTTCAGGAGCCCAACAATTGGATGAATCACACCCTGGAGTTGGCAGGAGTTGACAGCAGCAGCAGCAGGAGCCCAAATATTACTTTAAAGAGACCCTGGAGTTGGCTTCAGGAGCCCAAAAATTGGATGAATCACACCCTGGAGTTGGCAGAAGTTGGCAGCAGCAGCAGCAGGAGCCCAAACATTACTTTAAAGAGACCCTGGGGTTGGCTTCAGGAGCCCAAAAATTGGATGAATCACACCCTGGAGTTGGCAGAAGTTGGCAGCAGCAACAGCAGGAGCCCAAACATTACTTCAAAGAGACCCTGGGGTTGGCTTCAGGAGCCCAACAATTGGATGAATCACACCCTGGAGTTGGCAGGAGTTGACAGCAGCAGCAGCAGGAGCCCAAATATTACTTTAAAGAGACCCTGGGGTTGGCTTCAGGAGCCCAAAAATTGGATGAATCACACCCTGGAGTTGGCAGCAGCAGCAGCAGGAGCCCAAATATACACTGGAGTTGGCTTCAGGAGCCCAAAAATTGGATGAATCACACCCTGGAGTTGGCAGCAGCAGCAGCAGGAGCCCAAATATTACTTTAAAGAGACCCTGGAGTTGGCTTCAGGAGCCCAAAAATTGGATGAATCACACCCTGGAGTTGGCAGAAGTTGGCAGCAGCAGCAGCAGGAGCCCAAACATTACTTCAAAGAGACCCTGGGGTTGGCTTCAGGAGCCCAACAATTGGATGAATCACACCCTGGAGTTGGCAGGAGTTGACAGCAGCAGCAGCAGGAGCCCAAATATTACTTTAAAGAGACCCTGGGGTTGGCTTCAGGAGCCCAAAAATTGGATGAATCACACCCTGGAGTTGGCAGCAGCAGCAGCAGGAGCCCAAATATACACTGGAGTTGGCTTCAGGAGCCCAAAAATTGGATGAATCACACCCTGGAGTTGGCGGCAGCAGCAGCAGCAGGAGCCCAAATATTATTTTAAAGAGACCCTGGAGTTGGCTTCAGGAGCCCAAAAATTGGATGAATCACACCCTGGAGTTGGCAGAAGTTGGCAGCAGCAGCAGCAGGAGCCCAAACATTACTTTAAAGAGACCCTGGGGTTGGCTTCAGGAGCCCAAAAATTGGATGAATCACACCCTGGAGTTGGCAGAAGTTGGCAGCAGCAACAGCAGGAGCCCAAACATTACTTCAAAGAGACCCTGGGGTTGGCTTCAGGAGCCCAACAATTGGATGAATCACACCCTGGAGTTGGCAGGAGTTGACAGCAGCAGCAGCAGGAGCCCAAATATTACTTTAAAGAGACCCTGGGGTTGGCTTCAGGAGCCCAAAAATTGGATGAATCACACCCTGGAGTTGGCAGCAGCAGGAGCCCAAATATACACTGGAGTTGGCTTCAGGAGCCCAAAAATTGGATGACTCACACCCTGGAGTTGGCAGCAGCAGCAGCAGGAGCCCAAATATTACTTTAAAGAGACACTGGGGTTGGCTTCAGGAGCCCAAAAATTGGATGAATCACACCCTGGAGTTGGCAGAAGTTGGCAGCAGCAGCAGCAGGAGCCCAAACATTACTTCAAAGAGTCCCTGGGGTTGGCTTCAGGAGCCCAACAATTGGATGAATCACACCCTGGAGTTGGCAGGAGTTGACAGCAGCAGCAGCAGGAGCCCAAATATACACTGGAGTTGACTTCAGGAGCCCAAAAATTGGATGAATCACACCCTGGAGTTGGCAGAAGTTGGCAGCAGCAGCAGCAGGAGCCCAAATATTACTTTAAAGAGACTCTGGGGTTGGCTTCAGGAGCCCAAAAATTGGATGAATCACACCCTGGAGTTGGCAGCAGCAGGAGCCCAAATATTACTTTAAAGAGACACTGGGGTTGGCTTCAGGAGCCCAAAAATTGGATGATTCACACCCTGGAGTTGGCAGCAGCAGCAGCAGGAGCCCAAATATACACTGGAGTTGGCTTCAGAAGCCCAAAAAATGGATGAATCACACCCTGGAGTTGGCAGAAGTTGGCAGCAGCAGCAGCAGGAGCCCAAACATTACTTCAAAGAGACCCTGGGGTTGGCTTCAGGAGCCCAACAATTGGATGAATCACACCCTGGAGTTGGCAGGAGTTGACAGCAGCAGCAGCAGGAGCCCAAATATTACTTTAAAGAGACCCTGGAGTTGGCTTCAGGAGCCCAAAAATTGGATGAATCACACCCTGGAGTTGGCAGAAGTTGGCAGCAGCAGCAGCAGGAGCCCAAACATTACTTTAAAGAGACCCTGGGGTTGGCTTCAGGAGCCCAAAAATTGGATGAATCACACCCTGGAGTTGGCAGAAGTTGGCAGCAGCAGCAGCAGGAGCCCAAACATTACTTCAAAGAGACCCTGGGGTTGGCTTCAGGAGCCCAACAATTGGATGAATCACACCCTGGAGTTGGCAGGAGTTGACAGCAGCAGCAGCAGGAGCCCAAATATACACTGGAGTTGGCTTCAGGAGCCCAAAAATTGGATGAATCACACCCTGGAGTTGGCAGCAGCAGCAGCAGCAGGAGCCCAAATATTACTTTAAAGAGACCCTGGAGTTGGCTTCAGGAGCCCAAAAATTGGATGAATCACACCCTGGAGTTGGCAGAAGTTGGCAGCAGCAGCAGCAGGAGCCCAAACATTACTTCAAAGAGACCCTGGGGTTGGCTTCAGGAGCCCAACAATTGGATGAATCACACCCTGGAGTTGGCAGGAGTTGACAGCAGCAGCAGCAGGAGCCCAAATATTACTTTAAAGAGACCCTGGGGTTGGCTTCAGGAGCCCAAAAATTGGATGAATCACACCCTGGAGTTGGCAGCAGCAGCAGGAGCCCAAATATACACTGGAGTTGGCTTCAGGAGCCCAAAAATTGGATGAATCACACCCTGGAGTTGGCAGAACTTGGCAGCAGCAGCAGCAGGAGCCCAAACATTACTTCAAAGAGTCCCTGGGGTTGGCTTCAGGAGCCCAAAAATTGGATGAATCACACCCTGGAGTTGGCAGCAGCAGCAGGAGCCCAAATATACACTGGAGTTGGCTTCAGGAGCCCAAAAATTGGATGAATCACACCCTGGAGTTGGCAGAACTTGGCAGCAGCAGCAGCAGGAGCCCAAACATTACTTGAAAGAGACCCTGGGGTTGGCTTCAGGAGCCCAACAATTGGATGAATCACACCCTGGAGTTGGCAGGAGTTGACAGCAGCAGCAGCAGGAGCCCAAATATTACTTTAAAGAGACCCTGGGGTTGGCTTCAGGAGCCCAAAAATTGGATGATTCACACCCTGGAGTTGGCAGCAGCAGCAGCAGGAGCCCAAATATACACTGGAGTTGGCTTCAGGAGCCCAAAAATTGGATGAATCACACACTGGAGTTGGCAGCAGCAGCAGCAGGAGCCCAAATATTACTTTAAAGAGACACTGGGGTTGGCTTCAGGAGCCCAAAAATTGGATGAATCACACCCTGGAGTTGGCAGAAGTTGGCAGCAGCAGCAGCAGGAGCCCAAACATTACTTCAAAGAGACCCTGGGGTTGGCTTCAGGAGCCCAACAATTGGATGAATCACACCCTGGAGTTGGCAGGAGTTGACAGCAGCAGCAGCAGGAGCCCAAATATACACTGGAGTTGACTTCAGGAGCCCAAAAATTGGATGAATCACACCCTCGAGTTGGCAGAAGTTGGCAGCAGCAGCAGCAGGAGCCCAAACATTACTTCAAAGAGACCCTGGGGTTGGCTTCAGGAGCCCAACAATTGGATGAATCACACCCTGGAGTTGGCAGGAGTTGACAGCTGCAGCAGCAGGAGCCCAAATATTACTTTAAAGAGACCCTGGGGTTGGCTTCAGGAGCCCAAAAATTGGATGATTCACACCCTGGAGTTGGCAGCAGCAGCAGCAGGAGCCCAAATATACACTGGAGTTGGCTTCAGGAGCCCAAAAATTGGATGAATCACACACTGGAGTTGGCAGCAGCAGGAGCCCAAATATTACTTTAAAGAGACCCTGGGGTTGGCTTCAGGAGCCCAAAAATTGGATGAATCACACCCTGGAGTTGGCAGAAGTTGGCAGCAGCAGCAGCAGGAGCCCAAACATTACTTTAAAGAGACCCTGGAGTTGGCTTCAGGAGCCCAAAAATTGGATGATTCACACCCTGGAGTTGGCAGCAGCAGCAGCAGCAGGAGCCCAAATATACACTGGAGTTGGCTTCAGGAGCCCAAAAATTGGATGAATCACACCCTGGAGTTGGCAGAAGTTGGCAGCAGCAGCAGCAGGAGCCCAAACATTACTTTAAAGAGACCCTGGAGTTGGCTTCAGGAGCCCAAAAATTGGATGATTCACACCCTGGAGTTGGCAGCAGCAGCAGCAGGAGCCCAAATATACACTGGAGTTGGCTTCAGGAGCCCAAAAATTGGATGAATCACACCCTGGAGTTGGCAGAAGTTGGCAGCAGCAGCAGGAGCCCAAACATTACTTCAAAGAGACCCTGGGGTTGGTTTCAGGAGCCCAAAAATTGGATGAATCACACCCTCGAGTTGGCAGAAGTTGGCAGCAGCAGGAGCCCAAACATTACTTTAAAGAGACCCTGGGGTTGGCTTCAGGAGCCCAACAATTGGATGAATCACAACCTGGAGTTGGCAGGAGTTGACAGCAGCAGCAGGAGCCCAAATATTACTTTAAAGAGACCCTGGGGTTGGCTTCAGGAGCCCAAAAATTGGATGAATCACACCCTGGAGTTGGCAGCAGCAGCAGCAGGAGCCCAAATATTACTTTAAAGAGACACTGGGGTTGGCTTCAGAAGGCCAAAAATTGGATGAATCACGCCCTGGAGTTGGCAGGAGTTGACAGCAGCAGCAGCAGGAGCCCAAATATTACTTTAAAAAGACCCTGGGGTTGGCTTCAGGAGCCCAAAAATTGGATGATTCACACCCTGGACTTGGCAGCAGCAGCAGCAGGAGCCCAAATATTACATTAAAGAGACACTGGAGTTGGCTTCAGGAGCCCAAAAATTGGATGATTCACACCCTGGAGTTGGCAGCAGCAGCAGCAGGAGCCCAAATATACACTGGAGTTGGCTTCAGGAGCCCAAAAATTGGATGAATCACACCCTGGAGTTGGCAGAAGTTGGCAGCAGCAGCAGCAGGAGCCCAAACATTACTTCAAAGAGACCCTGGGGTTGACTTCAGGAGCCCAAAAATTGGATGAATCACACCCTGGAGTTGGCAGAAGTTGGCAGCAGCAGCAGGAGCCCAAACATTACTTCAAAGAGACCCTGGGGTTGACTTCAGGAGCCCAAAAATTGGATGAATCACACCCTGGAGTTGGCAGAAGTTGGCAGCAGCAGCAGGAGCCCAAATATTACTTTAAAGAGACACTGGGGTTGGCTTCAGGAGCCCAAAAATTGGATGAATCACACCCTGGAGTTGGCAGAAGTTGGCAGCAGCAGCAGCAGGAGCCCAAACATTACTTCAAAGAGACCCTGGGGTTGGCTTCAGGAGCCCAACAATTGGATGAATCACACCCTGGAGTTGGCAGGAGTTGACAGCAGCAGCAGCAGAAGCCCAAATATTACTTTAAAGAGACCCTGGGGTTGGCTTCAGGAGCCCAAAAATTGGATGATTCACACCCTGGAGTTGGCAGCAGCAGCAGCAGGAGCCCAAATATTACTTTAAAGAGACACTGGAGTTGGCTTCAGGAGCCCAAAAATTGGATGATTCGCACCCTGGAGTTGGCAGCAGCAGCAACAGGAGCCCAAATATACACTGGAGTTGGCTTCAGGAACCCAAAAATTGGATGAATCACACCCTGGAGTTGGCAGAAGTTGGCAGCAGCAGCAGCAGGAGCCCAAACATTACTTCAAAGAGACCCTGGGGTTGGCTTCAGGAGCCCAAAAATTGGATGAATCACACCCTGAAGTTGGCAGAAGTTGGCAGCAGCAGCAGCAGGAGCCCAAACATTACTTTAAAGAGACCCTGGGGTTGGCTTCAGGAGCCCAACAATTGGATGAATCACACCCTGGAGTTGGCAGGAGTTGACAGCAGCAGCAGCAGGAGCCCAAATATTACTTTAAAGAGACCCTGGGGTTGGCTTCAGGATCCCAAAAATTGGATGAATCACACCCTGGAGTTGCCAGCAGCAGGAGCCCAAATATTACTTTAAAGAGACCCTGGGGTTGGCTTCAGTAGCCCAAAAATTGGATGATTCACACCCTGGAGTTGGCAGCAGCAGGAGCCCAAACATTACTTTAAAGAGACCCTGGGGTTGGCTTCAGGAGCCCAAAAATTGGATGATTAACACCCTGGAGTTGACAGCAGCAGCAGCAGCAGGAGCCCAAATATACACTGGAATTGGCTGCAGGAGCCCAAAAATTGGATGAATCACACCCTGGAGATGGCAGAAGTTGGCAGCAGCAGGAGCCCAAACATTACTTCAAAGAGACCCTGGGGTTGGCTTCAGGAGCCCAACAATTGGATGAATCACACTCTGGAGTTGGCAGGAGTTGACAGTAGCAGCAGCAGGAGCCCAAATATTACTTTAAAGAGACCCTGGGGTTGGCTTCAGGAGCCCAAAAATTGGATGATTCACACCCTGGAGTTGGCAGCAGCAGGAGCCCAAATATACACTGGAGTTGGCTTCAGGAGCCCAAAAAGTGGATGAATCACACCCTGGAGTTGGCAGCAGCAGCAGCAGGAGCCCAAATATTACTTTAAAGAGACACTTGGGTTGGCTTCAGGAGCCCAAAAATTGGATGAATCACACCCTGGAGTTGGCAGAAGTTGGCAGCAGCAGCAGCAGGAGCCCAAACATTACTTCAAAGAGACCCTGGGGTTGGCTTCAGGAGCCCAACAATTGGATGAATCACACCCTGGAGTTGGCAGGAGTTGACAGCAGCAGCAGCAGGAGCCCAAATATTACTTTAAAGAGACCCTGGGGTTGGCTTCAGGAGCCCAAAAATTGGATGAATCACACCCTGGAGTTGGCAGAAGTTGGCAGCAGCAGCAGCAGCAGGAGCCCAAACATTACTTCAAAGAGACCCTGGGGTTGGCTTCAGGAGGCCAAAAATTGGATGAATCACGCCCTGGAGTTGGCAGCAGCAGGAGCCCAAATATTACTTTAAAGAGACATTGGGGTTGGCTTCAGGAGCCCAAAAATTGGATGATTCACACCCTGGAGTTGGCAGCAGCAGCAGCAGGAGCCCAAATATACACTGGAGTTGGCTTCAGGAGCCCAAAAATTGGATGAATCACACGCTGGAGTTGGCAGCAGCAGGAGCCCAAATATTACTTTAAAGAGACACTGGGGTTTGCTTCAGGAGCCCAAAAATTGGATGATTCACACCCTGGAGTTGGCAGCAGCAGCAGCAGGAGCCCAAATATACACTGGAGTTGGCTTCAGGAGCCCTAAAATTGGATGAATCACACCCTGGAGTTGGCAGAAGTTGGCAGCAGCAGCAGCAGGAGCCCAAAAAATGGCCTAAAGACATAAATATGTTTTGTACCATTTGGAAAGTGTAAAACGTGGCACCATGCTGAATCTAGTCGCATGCATCAGGCATTGGTGGGTGGAAATCCTGGCTGATCCATCCCTGATTCATTTTGACAAAGGTGAGTCTCTCCACATTTTTAGTTGACAGACCAGTTCTCCTCGCCGTAACTATGGCCGTAACTATGGCCCCTGCCGCACTAAACACCCGCTCAGATGGCATGCTACTTGCCGGGCAGGACAGCTTTTCCAGGGCAAACTCTGCTAGTTGCGGCCACAAATCAAGTTTGGCTGCCCAGAAGTCCAGCGGATCCTCAAGGTGTGTTGTTATGGTCATGTCAAAGTATGACATGACCTGCTGGTTGAGGTCCTGCTCCAGGTCTTCCTGCTGCTCATGAGTAGCCTCACTATGCGGGTGTCGAAAGCTACTCATTAGTGACTGAAGACTGAGGCTGCTGCTGCTGCTGATGGAGCTGCTGCTCCTGCCAACCCCCCCAGCGGCCATGGCAGTGGAAGGTGAGCGCAGAGGTCCCCTCGAGTCAGACCTGCGAGAGTATGGACCATGGCGCAGATAGGCATCGGCCAACTGCCTACGTAGAATGTCTTTGTAGTAGTTGAGTTTGTCCTCCCTCTCGGTGGGTTTAAAAAATGCCCCCATTTTGTGCCGGAAGCGAGGGTCCAATAAGGTGGACAGCCAGAAGTCATCCCGCCGACAGATGGAAACAATTCTGGGGTCACTACGCAAGCACGTGAGCATGCTTCGTGCCATTTGCGCAAGTACTGCCACGGTGTGCCCGGGTCCTCTGTCTCGCCTTCCTCAAAAACCTCTAGCTCCTCTGGCTGCTCCTCCTCCTCCTTTTCCTCCTCCTCCTCCAGTTCAGCTCCAACGGGGTTCATGTGGCCGTAAGATGTAAACGCAATGTCTCCAGTGCCCTGACCAGCCATGGTTTCCAACATGTGCTGTAGTACATGAAGCAGTGGAATCACGTCGTTCATCCCGTAATCCTGCCGACTGACAAATAAAGTGGCTTCCTCAAAGGGCCTGAGCAAACGGCAGGTGTCACGTATGAGCTGCCACTGGTTGACATTGAAGTTACACAGGGGAGTCCCCCTATCTGCTTGGATCATCAGGAAATCCGTGATGGCTTTTCTCTGTTCATATAATCGGTCCAACATGTGAAGGGTGGAATTCCAACGGGTGGAAACATCGCAAATCAGACTATGTTGGGGGATACCATTCTGACGCTGTAGCTCAAGAAGGGTGTGTTTGGCGGTGTAGGAGTGGCTGAAGTGCATGCAAAGTTTCCTTGAAGTTGTTAGGATGTCTTGCAGATGGGGGGAACACTTCAGAAACCGCTTGACAACCAGATTGAAGACGTGAGCCATGCAGGGGGCATGGGTCAGGCTTCCTTGGCGCAGCGCAGACAAAATGTTCTTCCCATTGTCGGTAACCATGATTCCCATTTTAAGTTTTCTTGGAGTAAGCCATGTTTGGATTTCCTGATGAATACATTTAAGCAGTTCCTCCCCTGTGTGACTCCGTTCGCCAAGACAAACCATGTGAAGCACTGCGTGACACCTCCGTGCCCTGCACACATGGTAGACTGGAGGGGCACTGAGACTTGAGCCTACAGTGGAGGGTGAGGAGATGGCGGAGGATGAGGAGGCCGAGTCGCACGGTGTCACAGGCCCAACGGGCAGGGAGCGCGGAGGCCGAAGCGGCGTGACCTGTCCAAGTTGCTGCTGCTGCTGCTGCAAAGGGACCACATTCACCCAGTGGGCCGTAAACGACATGTACTGTCCCTGACCGTAGTTACAGCTCCAGATGTCGGCGCTGCCATGCACTTTGCTACACACCGACAGGCTCAAGGACTGGCCCACCTTCTGTTCAACAAAAGTGTGCAGCGCTGGTACTGCCTTCTTGGCAAAGAAATGACGGCTTGGGACTCTCCACCTCGGCTCGGCACAAGCCATCAGTTCTCTGAAAGGTGCAGATTCCACCACCTGAAAAGGGAGCGACTGCAGCACCAGCAACTTGGACAGGAGCACATTCAGCTTCTGCGCCGTAGGATGAGTGGGCGCATACTGCTGTCTCTTGGACATGGCTTCGCTGATGGATTGCTGGCGGGATGCATGACTTGGAGGAGGAGGAGCAGGAGCGACAGAGGATGGGTATGACGCACAGCTGCCTTCGGCTGAGGTGCTGGAGCCTTGGCTGGCAGAAATTGGGAGCTCACTTGGTGAGGAAGCAGACTGGACCACCCCTTGGGAGCCTCGGTTCTCCCAGGTCGCTTTATGGTGACGCATCATATGTTGACGCAGGGCTGTGGTGCCAACATTTGGACCCTGGCCACGCTTCACCTTTTGCCTACATATCTTGCATGTGGCCATGTTACCCTCCTGCGGATGCTTCAGGAAAAACTGCCACACTGCCGAGTAGCTACTTTTCCCACCCCCTGGCCTCACTGATTCACTGCTGCTGTTGCCAACTCCAGGAACCCCTGCTCCACTACCTCCCGATAAGGTAGACTGCCGCACAGCAGGTGCTCTACCCCGGCCCCGGCCCCGGCCGGCTCCAGCCTTTGGAATTGTGCCCCCATGCTGACTGCTACCACCTTGCTGCCTCAGCTGCTGACTCCGGGGCAACCTGCGCCCCTCTTCTCCTGATGATGACGTTGAAGCCCCTTCATCACCCGGCTCCCAAGTGCGATCGGCTTCATCGTCATCATCATTATCACCGAGTTGTGGCTGTATGTCACTGATGTTCGTGGATTCGTCAACAGTGTCTGGCGCAGGAGCTGGAACGCTCGCAGCACCCACGACACTGTCCACATCACTATTTGTCTGCCTAGCTAAAGAAGCCACCTCCATTTCTTGGCTGGGCAGTAGCTGCTGACTGTCCTCCTGTATCTGATCGTCCTCCTCACTAAAGAGTGGAGCTGAACCCAAAGCATAGGATACGTCGCTTGGGGAGGGAACGGCGTAGGACAGAGGCAATGGGAGGACAGGGACTGCTCTCGGGGCATGCCACCTCAGGGTTGTGTCAGAGGAACCTACCGACCCTAGACTGGGGGTCTCAGACGTAAGTTGTGATGATGTTGTTGATGAGCGCGTCAACCAATCTACCACGGCAGATGCGTTACTGGAGGAGACCCGACCGCTAGCAGATACTGGCAGATTAGGTCTCTCAGCGTGACTCCTGCTGCTACTGGCCCCCAGTCTGATGCGAGCTCTGCCTGCGGAATCTTGGCCTCTGCCACTCCTCTTTTCACTTCCAGGCACTTGTCTGCCCGACATAGTCTAACTGGCGTGGTAGTAGGTGATATTTTAAGATCCCCCGGGCAGCGGTGGGTCTATATGAAACAGAATATAATGCACATCAAAAGTGAGCAGTAACACTCAGCCTCCAACAGGCCTGCTTAGTGTAAATAAGAGAGCTGCTTAGTGTAAATAAAGAGGGGTATGCTATGTTACAGAATGGGATGCCCCAACAGCCAGCAGTGCACCTGTGAGCAGTACTACTATGCACAGCAAAAGTGTCTTTATCAGGCCTAATTTCAATTATAATAAGTGCAAATGGTTATATGGTCTTAAACAGAGGCTGCTGTAGTCACAGAATGGGATGCCCTAAAAACCAGCAGTAAGTACACCTGGCAGGGTCCAGTAGTGCTATGCCCAGCAAAAGTGTCTTTATCAGGCCTAATTTCAATTATAATAAGTGCAAATGGTTATATGGTCTTAAACAGAGGCTGCTGTAGTCACAGAATGGGATGCCCCAAAAAAGAAGTGCACCTGGCAGGGTCCAGTAGTGCTATGCCCAGCAAAAGTGTCTTTATCAGGCCTAATTTCAATTATAATAAGTGCAAATGGTTATATGGTCTTAAACAGAGGCTGCTGTAGTCACAGAATGGGATGCCCCAAAAAAGAAGTGCACCTGGCAGGGTCCAGTAGTGCTATGCCCAGCAAAAGTGTCTTTATCAGGCCTAATTTCAATTATAATAAGTGCAAATGGTTATATGGTCTTAAACAGAGGCTGCTGTAGTCACAGAATGGGATGCCCTAAAAACCAGCAGTAAGTACACCTGGCAGGGTCCAGTAGTGCTATGCCCAGCAAAAGTGTCTTTATCAGGCCTAATTTCAATTATAATAAGTGCAAATGGTTATATGGTCTTAAACAGAGGCTGCTGTAGTCACAGAATGGGATGCCCTAAAAAACAGCAGTAAGTACACCTGGCAGGGTCCAGTAGTGCTATGCCCAGCAAAAGTGTCTTTATCAGGCCTAATTTCAATTATAATAAGTGCAAATGGTTATATGGTCTTAAACAGAGGCTGCTGTAGTCACATAATGGGATGCCCTAAAAACCAGCAGTAAGTACACCTGGCAGGGTCCAGTAGTGCTATGCCCAGCAAAAGTGTCTTTATCAGGCCTAATTTCAATTATAATAAGTGCAAATGGTTATATGGTCTTAAACAGAGGCTGCTGTAGTCACAGAATGGGATGCCCTAAAAACCAGCAGTAAGTACACCTGGCAGGGTCCAGTAGTGCTATGCCCAGCAAAAGTGTCTTTATCAGGCCTAATTTCAATTAAAATAAGTGCAAATGGTTATATGGTCTAAAACAGAGGCTGCTGTAGTCACAGAATGGGATGCCCCAAAAAATAAGTGCACCTGGCAGGGTCCAGTAGTGCTATGCCCAGCAAAAGTGTCTTTATCAGGCCTAATTTCAATTATAATAAGTGCAAATGGTTATATGGTCTTAAACAGAGGCTGCTGTAGTCACAGAATGGGATGCCCCAAAAAAGAAGTGCACCTGGCAGGGTCCAGTAGTGCTATGCCCAGCAAAAGTGTCTTTATCAGGCCTAATTTCAATTATAATAAGTGCAAATGGTTATATGGTCTTAAACAGAGGCTGCTGTAGTCACAGAATGGGATGCCCTATAAACCAGCAGTAAGTACACCTGGCAGGGTCCAGTAGTGCTATGCCCAGCAAAAGTGTCTTTATCAGGCCTAATTTCAATTATAATAAGTGCAAATGGTTATATGGTCTTAAACAGAGGCTGCTGTAGTCACAGAATGGGATGCCCTAAAAAGCAGCAGTAAGTACACCTGGCATGGTCCAGTAGTGCTATGCCCAGCAAAAGTGTCTTTATCAGGCCTAATTTCAATTATAATAAGTGCAAATGGTTATATGGTCTTAAACAGAGGCTGCTGTAGTCACAGAATGGGATGCCCTAAAAACCAGCAGTTAGTACACCTGGCAGGGTCCAGTAGTGCTATGCCCAGCAAAAGTGTCTTTATCAGGCCTAATTTCAATTATAATAAGTGCAAATGGTTATATGGTCTTAAACAGAGGCTGCTGTAGTCACAGAATGGGATGCCCCAAAAAAGAAGTGCACCTGGCAGGGTCCAGTAGTGCTATGCCCAGCAAAAGTGTCTTTATCAGGCCTAATTTCAATTATAATAAGTGCAAATGGTTATATGGTCTTAAACAGAGGCTGCTGTAGTCACAGAATGGGATGCCCTATAAACCAGCAGTAAGTACACCTGGCAGGGTCCCGTAGTGCTATGCCCAGCAAAAGTGTCTTTATCAGGCCTAATTTCAATTATAATAAGTGCAAATGGTTATATGGTCTTAAACAGAGGCTGCTGTAGTCACAGAATGGGATGCCCTAAAAAGCAGCAGTAAGTACACCTGGCAGGGTCCAGTAGTGCTATGCCCAGCAGAAGTGTCTTTATCAGGCCTAATTTCAATTATAATAAGTGCAAATGGTTATATGGTCTTAAACAGAGGCTGCTGTAGTCACAGAATGGGATGCCCTAAAAACCAGCAGTTAGTACACCTGGCAGGGTCCAGTAGTGCTATGCCCAGCAAAAGTGTCTTTATCAGGCCTAATTTCAATTATAATAAGTGCAAATGGTTATATGGTCTTAAACAGAGGCTGCTGTAGTCACAGAATGGGATGCCCTAAAAAGCAGCAGTTAGTACACCTGGCAGGGTCCAGTAGTGCTATGCCCAGCAAAAGTGTCTTTATCAGGCCTAATTTCAATTATAATAAGTGCAAATGGTTATATGGTCTTAAACAGAGGCTGCTGTAGTCACAGAATGGGATGCCCCAAAAAAGAAGTGCACCTGGCAGGGTCCAGTAGTGCTATGCCCAGCAAAAGTGTCTTTATCAGGCCTAATTTCAATTATAATAAGTGCAAATGGTTATATGGTCTTAAACAGAGGCTGCTGTAGTCACAGAATGGGATGCCCTAAAAACCAGCAGTAAGTACACCTGGCAGGGTCCAGTAGTGCTATGCCCAGCAAAAGTGTCTTTATCAGGCCTAATTTCAATTATAATAAGTGCAAATGGTTATATGGTCTTAAACAGAGGCTGCTGTAGTCACAGAATGGGATGCCCTAAAAAACAGCAGTAAGTACACCTGGCAGGGTCCAGTAGTGCTATGCCCAGCAAAAGTGTCTTTATCAGGCCTAATTTCAATTATAATAAGTGCAAATGGTTATATGGTCTTAAACAGACGCTGCTGTAGTCACATAATGGGATGCCCTAAAAACCAGCAGTAAGTACACCTGGCAGGGTCCAGTAGTGCTATGCCCAGCAAAAGTGTCTTTATCAGGCCTAATTTCAATTATAATAAGTGCAAATGGTTATATGGTCTTAAACAGAGGCTGCTGTAGTCACAGAATGGGATGCCCTAAAAACCAGCAGTAAGTACACCTGGCAGGGTCCAGTAGTGCTATGCCCAGCAAAAGTGTCTTTATCAGGCCTAATTTCAATTAAAATAAGTGCAAATGGTTATATGGTCTAAAACAGAGGCTGCTGTAGTCACAGAATGGGATGCCCCAAAAAATAAGTGCACCTGGCAGGGTCCAGTAGTGCTATGCCCAGCAAAAGTGTCTTTATCAGGCCTAATTTCAATTATAATAAGTGCAAATGGTTATATGGTCTTAAACAGAGGCTGCTGTAGTCACAGAATGGGATGCCCCAAAAAAGAAGTGCACCTGGCAGGGTCCAGTAGTGCTATGCCCAGCAAAAGTGTCTTTATCAGGCCTAATTTCAATTATAAGTGCAAATGGTTATATGGTCTTAAACAGAGGCTGCTGTAGTCACAGAATGGGATGCCCTATAAACCAGCAGTAAGTACACCTGGCAGGGTCCAGTAGTGCTATGCCCAGCAAAAGTGTATTTATCAGGCCTAATTTCAATTATAATAAGTGCAAATGGTTATATGGTCTTAAACAGAGGCTGCTGTAGTCATAGAATGGGATGCCCCAAAAAAGAAGTGCACCTGGCAGGGTCCAGTAGTGCTATGCCCAGCAAAAGTGTATTTATCAGGCCTAATTTCAATTTTAATAAGTGCAAATGGTTATATGGTCTTAAACAGAGGCTGCTGTAGTCACAGAATGGGATGCCCTAAAAACCAGCAGTAAGTACACCTGGCAGGGTCCAGTAGTGCTATGCCCGGCAAAAGTGTCTTTATCAGGCCTAATTTAAATTATAATAAGTGCAAATGGTTATATGGTCTTAAACAGGGGCTGCTGTAGTCACAGAATGGGATGCCCTAAAAACCAGCAGTAAGTACACCTGGCAGGGTCCAGTAGTGCTATGCCCAGCAAAAGTGTCTTTATCAGGCCTAATTTCAATTATAATAAGTGCAAATAGTTATATGGTCTTAAACAGAGGCTGCTGTAGTCACAGAATGGGATGCCCCAAAAAAGAAGTGCACCTGGCAGGGTCCAGTAGTGCTATGCCCAGCAAAAGTGTCTTTATCATTCCTAATTTCAATTATAATAAGTGCAAATGGTTATATGGTCTTAAACAGAGGCTGCTGTAGTCACAGAATGGGATGCCCTAAAAACCAGCAGTAAGTACACCTGGCAGGGTCCAGTAGTGCTATGCCCAGCAAAAGTGTCTTTATCAGGCCTAATTTCAATTATAATAAGTGCAAATGGTTATATGGTCTTAAACAGAGGCTGCTGTAGTCACAGAATGGGATGCCCTAAAAACCAGCAGTAAGTACACCTGGCAGGGTCCAGTAGTGCTATGCCCAGCAAAAGTGTCTTTATCAGGCCTAATTTCAATTATAATAAGTGCAAATGGTTATATGGTCTTAAACAGAGGCTGCTGTAGTCACAGATTGGGATGCCCCAAAAAAGAAGTGCACCTGGCAGGGTCCAGTAGTACTATGCCCAGCAAAAGTGTCTTTATCAGGCCTAATTTCAATTATAATAAGTGCAAATGGTTATATGGTCTTAAACAGAGGCTGCTGTAGTCACAGAATGGGATGCCCCAAAAAAGAAGTGCACCTGGCAGGGTCCAGTAGTGCTATGCCCAGCAAAAGTGTATTTATCAGGCCTAATTTCATATAATAAGTGCAAATGGTTATATGGTCTTAAACAGAGGCTGCTGTAGTCACAGAATGGGATGCCCTAAAAACCAGCAGTAAGTACACCTGGCAGGGTCCAGTAGTGCTATGCCCAGCAAAAGTGTCTTTATCAGGCCTAATTTCAATTATAATAAGTGCAAATGGTTGTATGGTCTTAAACAGAGGCTGCTGTAGTCACAGAATGGGATGCCCTAAAAACCAGCAGTAAGTACACCTGGCAGGGTCCAGTAGTGCTATGCCCAGCAAAAGTGTCTTTATCAGGCCTAATTTCAATTATAATAAGTGCAAATGGTTATATGGTCTTAAACAGAGGCTGCTGTAGTCACAGAATGGGATGCCCTAAAAAACAGCAGTAAGTACACCTGGCAGGGTCCAGTAGTGCTATGCCCAGCAAAAGTGTCTTTATCAGGCCTAATTTCAATTATAATAAGTGCAAATGGTTATATGGTCTTAAACAGAGGCTGCTGTAGTCACAGAATGGGATGCCCCAAAAAAGAAGTGCACCTGGCAGGGTCCAGTAGTGCTATGCCCAGCAAAAGTGTCTTTATCAGGCCTAATTTCAATTATAATAAGTGCAAATGGTTATATGGTCTTAAACAGAGGCTGCTGTAGTCACAGAATGGGATGCCTCACAGCAGACTTAAGATCAGTTTAGTATATATGCACAGTTAGTTAGTATAAGCAGCCTGAAAACGCTAACAAAGCCTGTCAGCCAGCTAGTAACACTCAGGCTGGATGAAAAAAAAAAAAAATCTCCCTGTGACAGCCTCCGATTTTTCCTACCTTTCCCTGTTTTTCGCTGACTTTCTGTCTGTCTCCTGTCTGTCTCCTGCCTGTCTCCAGCCTGTCCCTGTCTGTCCCTGTCTGTCCCTGCCTGTCTAACTGCCTCTCTCTCTCACTACAACGTTCTGTCTCTCACGAATGCAATAGAGAAATGAGGAAGGAAAAGCAAGATGGCCGACTTAAATAGCGCTGTGACGTCACCGGGCTTGCTGGCTGCTGATAGGCTGCATGTGACTGCCCCAGCTTGCACTGGCGCGGGATAGACGTCCAGACATGTCCCGTCCGCCATCTTAGAATGCTTGTAAATGTAAATGAATGGATGTTAAAGGAAAACTTCGAGCGATCGAATCGCGGGGAAATTCGAATTCGATCCGAATCGAATTTCAGGAAAAATTCGATTCGGATCGAATCCGAATTTCCCCGCGATTCGATCGCTCGAAGTTTTCCTTTAACATCCATTCATTTTCATTTACAGGCATTCTAAGATGGCGGACGGGACATGTCTGGACATCTATCCCGCGCCAGTGCAAGCTGGGGCAGTCACATGCAGCCTATCAGCAGCCAGCAAGCCCGGTTCGTCTGGATCGATTCGCTCATCCCTACAAACAACGTTCGCGTCATTTGCGAGACACCAGGGCCGACCCAGGGGATTGGCGCCACTAGGGCTATTTAAACTTAGGCAGGGAGATTAACAGACAGGCACCGCATCCTCTCCGGGAACCACTACGCATCTTTAAACGCTCTGATGAAGGTTTAAACTAGAAAAACCGAAACACGTGTCAGCGTACCTGTGGCCATTTGCAATAGCAGCAGCGCTTGTTGGATCCAGTGGACTTTCCTGCTACTCCTCTGCAAAGGAACACTTTCACTTTGATAAGTGCCTCAAAGCATTGTTCTCAAGGTATTGCTCAATCTTTCTGAATATCTTCCATTTGCAAAACCTTGCACATCTGCAAGAAGTGACTAAACTCTGCATTTTTTTACTCCTTGAGACCATTCCGTACCAATCAATTCCTGATACTGTCTTCACCTTAATCAGCTTTAGATTGCTTCATAAAACTCAGCATTCAGGACTCATCGCTTTTTTGTATATAGTGTATATAGTATATAGATATATCATGATTGTATAAATGTGTTTACCCTCTCCCCCAGTAGTGTGTTAGATTGAGATCCTTTCATGTGGACCTGTATTCACCACCTTAACTAAATATATTGTACATAAATAAATTGTAACTTTATTTACATATCAATCATATTTGTCAGGTGTGCATTCATATTTGTTCTCGATGGTTGGGAGACATTTGGTCTCAAATTTTATGAAATAGCACCCGCATAGCACCTTACTATGAAAATTTTTTTTTGCATTAATCTCGAAACAAGTGTGCTTACCAATTCTTTATAATTGTGGTGGGGGCCAACCATGGCCGCAGCTCTGAGTAAAGCTTCTCAAGAGAAAAGCGATTCAGTCAGGTCAATTTGAACACCTGTTGGTGTTCGATGTCCAGGCAACAGCAGGTTTTTTTTTTTTGATTGAAAAAATATCCTTTATTTATATAGTTGCACATATAAATACATAAGACGGTACATTCTTTCCATGTATTGCGTCGCAGCGCACAAGTCACTACAATACAGATACATCTCAATGCATACAATAAATTACATTCGTGTTTAGCGGCAGGACGTCTGATGTGTGGTGCCTGGCTAAGTGCCCTGTACCTCACATCCTACGTGCCACCGCCTCTACTCGTATACACAGTGGGCCATGCCTAATGTGTAGTCTTGGACTAAGGGTCCCCGACCTCACATCATTCATGAGTCCACCACATTCATACCACAAATATCAGAATATTTTTAAACATTTGTGGGCGATGCCTGATGTGCCGCCCTGGAAAAAGGTCCCTGGCAGCACATCATTCATGGGTCCACCGTACACAGTACAAAAGTATGAAAAACATGACGGTTTGTATATGCAGTGTGGGCCATACCTGATGTGCCGTCCTGGACAAGGGTCCCTGACTGCACATCATTCATGAGTCCACTGATTCAAAATGTACATGACATAAAGCGACGGTCTGTGGGGGGGTTGGGGGTGGGAAAGGAGGGGAGGCAAGGGGGAACACAGGGCCGAAGCTTTATTAAGACATGAAACGTGGAGGGGAGGGAGGGGGAAGGGAGAAAAACAATCGAAGAGCCACTCAATCTTCTTCCTCATCTTCCACACCGAAGTCCATCAAGGAGTAGTCTCTGAGCAGGCTGTGGATCAGCCTGCGACAGTCCTCGATTTTCATCCACTCCCGCCTTAGGATGAAGCGGTTGCGGGCGCACCAGATAGCGTCCTTAAAACAGTTCATAAGGCGCCAGGCGCGCTCCACTTCCTCCTCAGAAAAGTTGCCGTGGAATAGTCCGTACAAAACGCCGCAGTGGGTAACTGCGTTCCTTGGCATTCCACAGTCTTTCAGTTCTGACCCTAGGGCGTCCAACAAGGCCTGGGCATAGGAGCAATCCCAAAAGAGGTGATGGGAGGTTTCCTCGCAGACAACACACAGCGGACAGTGTCTGTATCTGCTCAACCCCCGGTCGTGCATGAAGGTCCTGATGGGCAGACCTCCCTGGATTGCTTGCCATGCCAGGTCCTTGTGTTGGTTGGACAGTCTCCTGGAGGACACGTTCTTCCACACGAACCTACACGTGTCCAGCGGGAGCCCCAGGATCGGTTCGGTCTCGTCCTTGGCTCGGATGAGCCTGTAGACTGTCTTGGGCTTCCACAAATCAGCTTTAACTCCTGCCAGTTGTTGTTCCAGGATGAAATCCTCAACGTCCTTGTAGAACCACGGGAGGTTCCAAGCGTATGGCACGGAGCTGTCCCATTTGGCCCAGCCAAATTTCCTCCACACCTGGAGGAGGAAAAAGCGGGACATGGCATGACCTGCGGAAGCCGGTTCACTGTTTCTTGCGGTTCTTTGGACGCAGGTGCTGGCGAAGGCGACCATGAGCATGGTTGGTATATCCGGGACTCCTTTCCCGCCCTTGCGAGGTTCCTTGCACAGCTTGGTCCTTTTGACACGATCCATCTTAGAGCCCCAGATGAAGTAAAAGACGGCCTTGGCGATGGTTTTGGCCCGGGGTGGCCATGCCTGGGCGAGGTACTGGAGCACAGGGAGGATTTCACTGCGCAGCACCAACGCCTTTCCTTCGATGGTGAGTTTCCGGAGGCTCCAAAGTCCGAACTTTTGGTTCATCTTTGCAATCCGTTCGTCCCAGGATTTCAGGGCCGCGCCGTCTTTTCCAAACCATACACCAAGGATCTTGATGTAGTCCGGCTTGACGTTGAAAGGCACGGGAGAAGATAGCTGCCACTTTCCGAAGAGCATGGCTTCCGACTTCCCGCAGTTGACTTTAGCCCCTGAGGCTCGACCGAAGTCCTCGCAGGTCTGGACGAGTGCCTATATTGAACGCTGATCTGCGCAGAACACCGTCACGTCATCCATGTACAACGAGCACTTGACTTCTTGTCTGTCGGGTCCTGGTGCGGTGATCCCTCTGATCTCCGGGTTCTGTCTGATGCATACGGCGAAGAGCTCTATACAACAAACAAAAAGGAGAGGTGAAAGAGGGCAGCCTTGTCTGACCCCAGAAAGAACCGGGAAGGGGTCAGTCTTCCAGCCGTTCACCAGCACGGAGCTGCAAATCTCAAAATACATAAGGTCAACATAAGAACAAAACAGCTTTCCTAAACCATACTTACGTAGGACCTTGCTCATAAACCCATGTGAGACCCGATCGAAGGCCTTCTCCTGGTCAAGGCTGACCAGGGCGCCGTGCACATTGTGGGTTTGTATGTAATGGACGGTGTCCCTTACAAGAGCTAGGCTGTCCGCAATCCTACGGCCGGGAATGCCGCAAGTCTTGTCCAGGTCGACTATCCCCCCGATGACTGACCTAAGCCGGTTGGCTAGCACCTTGGCCAGAATCTTGTAGTCCACATTCAGGAGAGAGATAGGTCTCCAATTTTTGAGCTCATCTCTCCCTCCTTTGTGCTTATACAAGATCGTGATCATGCCCTCCCTTAGCGAAGGGGGCATTTTACCCTCCGCCATCATCTCCTCGTACAGCACGAGCAGGTTCGGGCCAATGAGATCCCACAGCGCTACATAGAGCTCCGCTGGGAGACCGTCACTGCCCGGGGTCCTGCCCCGCCTGAAGGAGCTGACGGCAGAGAGCAACTCCCCCTCCTCCAAGGGCTCCTCCATTGCTGCAGTTCCCTCGGCATCAAGAGTGTTCTTGACGCCTGCTAGGAACTTTCCCGCTACCTCATCGTCCGTGGCTTTTGGAGAGTAGAGGTTGGCGTAGTAGTCAGAGACCACTTGCATTACGCCGTTCTTACCCTTCCGGATGGTACCCGTCTCGTCTCGCAGTTCTGTCAGGGGTGTGTGACCGGAGTGGAGCTTCCTGAAAAAGAAAGAGTTAGACTTCTCACCTTTTTCGATGTTCTCCACTTTGGAGCGGAACACGATGCACCTGGCTTCCTCCTCGAAGTGCCCTTCCAGGCACTTTTTGGTCTCATCCAGGTTCTGCTTCACGTTCCAGCCCTTGAGGTGGAGGTCCTGTAGACACTGCAGTTTTTGCTGCAGCCTCTTGAGTTCCTCCTTCCTCTCACTCACCTGTTGTCTGCTTTTGGCCTGAAAGAAGCTGCGAAACTTTACCTTGACGTACTCCCACCATTCGCCGAAGGAGTTGAAGTAGCGCTGCTGCTCTCTCCACAACACGTATTCCTCCTTGAGTTCCCCCATCAGTTTCTCATTCTCCAGCAGGGTGCAGTTCAACTTCCAGGAGCCTGGGCCGGGCGGAAATCCGTCGCCCAGTTCCCCCTGGAAGTAGACCGCTCTGTGGTCAGAGAAAAAGCAGGGGACCAAGGAGGAGCTCTTCTGCCTGACTGCCCGGGAGGTGAACACAAAGTCAATGCGCGAACATACGGAGCCGTCGGGACAGCTCCATGTGTAGTTCGCTGACCCGGTCCCCTTGGCCCCCGCTGCGTCCTTGAGGGACGCCTCGTTGACCATTTCCCTGAGCAGCTTGGACGTCTTGTCCAATTTGGCAGAGGAGTTTGTGCTGCGTCCGTCTTGCTCCAGGGGGCAGTTGAAGTCCCCCGCCAGGACTACTTCTCTGGTGGTGGCAAGATAAGGGCGCAGGGTATGGAAGAATTCCATGCGCTCATTCTTTTCAACGGGAGCGTACACGTTGATGAGCCTAATTGGCTCCCCTGCCCATGAGCCGTCTACTAGCAAAAGTCTGCCGCAGACGAGCTCCTGGACAGAATCAACCGTGAAGCGGTTCCCCCTGATCAGAATGGCTACCCCTACATTCCTGTTCTCGCCTCCCCCAGACCAGTAGGATGGACCGTGGGTCCACTGGGCACACAGGTGTCTGTAGTGCTTGGAGAAGGGTAGAGAGCATTCCTGCAGCATGAAGATCTCGGCTTGCTGAGATGCCAGGAACGCCAGGACTCGATTTCTTCTAGACGCAGATCCTATACTCCTCACATTTATGGTGAAAATTGAAATTGCCGCCATATCTGTTTGGAGAAAAGAAGTTTTGTTAGAAGGGACGAGTCCCTTAGTTACCTATCCCGTCAGGCGGTGCTTTCACTGCCTTCTGGGAGCGTGGTGTTCTCAGTACTTTGAGAGTCTCTTCCTCGTCTTCTTCTTCGGAGCTTTCCGGGTACTCGTTGATTTCTAGGGTCGTTGGTGGATCATCGGTGTCATTTTCCTCCGTCTGTTTCGCCATGGTGGGTGTTGTTGTCATGGCTTTTTTTCCCGTGTTTTCTCTTTCGGGAGTCACGGGAACTTCTTTCCTCTTGTTTCTGCCTGTTTGGGAAGAAGAGGGGGCGAGAAAGGGGAACTCCTCCACAGTGTTCTGGTGTCCTGCAATGGTGTCTGGGGATGTGGTGGGTTCTGCCTGTGCCTGGGCTGGCAGTGTTTCTGTGTTTGTGCGTGTATCGGCCGGGGGCTGGGCAGTGACTGTTTGTGTGGGTTGGGCGGGAGGGGGTGAGACCTTCCTGAGGGGGCTGGCACAGGTGTGACCTGTGTCTATTGAGGTGGTAAGTGTTAGGTCTGAGCGGACAATGGAGGTCTCCTGGGCTATTGTTGCCTTAAGGGGACAGCAGATATGTCTAAGTGTTGGAAGGTACATGGTTAACAACCCTCACTGCTGCAGAGTCTCCTACTCTTCAAAGAACTCGTCAGGGGCTCCATCATAAGTATTAGAGATGAGCGAATCGAATCTGAGGAATCGGAATTCATTGCGAATTTCAGGAAAATTAAATTCTAAACGAATACGAATATCGTCGCGATTCGATCGCTCGGATCGCTTCCTTAAAACTACAATTGCTGCGGTCCAGGTCATCTAAAATGGTCAGGACATGTCCCATGGGGCAAAAAATCCTGGGTAGGCATCACAAGCTGCCTATCAGCAGCCAGGTTTCCTGATGATGTCACAGCCCTATATAAGTGGCGGCCATCTTGCGGAGGCTCATTTCGGCGGTGTATTGCAGAGAGAATGGGTCAGGCAGAGATAGAGCGAGGGACAGATAGATAGAGCAAGGGACAGATAGAGCCAGGGAGAGAAGGAGAGAGTCAATGACAGTGAGAGACAGTTTAAAGTGTTTGCATTAGCTTTTAAGCCTTTTTAGTGTTAATACAGGTCACACACACCTGCCTATTTAGCTTTTCCTTTTCCTGGTGGCTAGCATTTATCTTTAAAGAGTACCTGGCTATTTATCTTTTCCATTTGTAACAAAAACCACGTTTTAAAGTTTGCTGTTGTGATTCACTTTTACTGGGGGCATCCCATGCTGTCACAGCATGCTAGCATTTGTCATTAAAGAGTACCTGCATATTAACCTTTTCCATTTGTAACAAAAAACACATTTTAAAATTTGCTGTAGTCATTCACTTTCACCGGGGGGCATCCCATGCTGTCACAGCGTGCTAGCATTTGTCTTTAAAGAGTACCTGGCTATTTACCTTTTCCATTTGTAACAAAAACCACATTTTAAAGTTTGCTGTTGTGAATCACTTTCACTGGGGGCATCCCCTGCTCTCACAGCGTTCTAGCATTTGTCTTTAAAGAGTACCTGGCTATTTACCTTTTCCATTTGTAACAAAAACCACGGTTTAAAATTTGCTGTTGTGAATCACTTTCACTGGGGGCATCCCCTGCTCTCACAGCGTGCTAGCATGTGTCTTTAAAGAGTACCTGGCTATTTACCTTTTCCCTTTGTAACAAAAACCACATTTTAAAATTTGCTGTTGTAATTCACTTTCACCGGGAGCATCCCATGCTGTCAGAGCGTGCTAGCATTTGTCTTTAAAGAGTACCTGCATCTTTGGATTTTCCATTTGTAACAAAAACGACGTTTTAAAATTTGCCCTAGTCATTGCCTTGCGAGTGTGCACATGTGCTTTGGGAATGAGCGCATGTGCCTTGTGAGTGTGCGCATGTGCCTTGGGAGTGTACACATGTGCCTTGGGAGTGTGTGCATGTGCCATGGGAGTGTGTGCATGTGCCATAGGAGTGTGCGCATGTGCCATGGGAGTGTGTGCATGTGCCATGGGAGTGTGTGAATGTGCCTTGATAGTGTGCACATGTGCCTTGGGAGTGTGCGCATGTGCCTTGGGAGTGTGTGCATGTGCCATGGGAGTGTGTGCATGTGATTTGGAAGTGTGTGCATGTGCCATGGGAGTGTGCGCATGTGCCTTGGGAGTGGGAGCATGTGATTTGGGAGTGTGTGCATGTGCCTCTGGAGTGTGAGCATGTGCCTTGGGAGTGTGTGCATGTGCCATGGGAGTGTGTGCATGTGCCATGGGAATGTGCGCATGTGCCATGGAAGTGTGCACATGTGCCATGGGAGTGTGTACATGTGTCATGGGGGTATGTGCATGTGATTTGGATGTGTGCACATGTGCCTTGGGAGTGTGTGCATGTGCCATGGGAGTGTGCGCATGTGCCTTGGGAGTGTGAGCATGTGATTTGGGAGTGTGTGCATGTGCCTTGGGAGTGTGAGCATGTGATTTGGGAGTGTGTGCATGTGCCATGGGAGTGTGCGCATGTGCCTTGGGAGTGGGAGCATGTGATTTGGGAGTGTGTGCATGTGCCTCTGGAGTGTGAGCATGTGCCTTGGGAGTGTGTGCATGTGCCATGGGAGTGTGTGCATGTGCCATGGGAGTGTGCTCATGTGCTTTGGGTGTGTGTGCAAGTGCCATAGGAGTGTGCGCATGTGGCATGGGAGTATGCGCATGTGATTTGGGAGTGTGTACATGGGCCATGGGATTGTGTGCATGTGTCATGGGAGTGTGTGCATGTGCCTTGGGAGAGGGAGCATGTGATTTGGGAGTGTGTGCATGTGCCTCTGGAGTGTGAGCATGTGCCTTGGGAGTGTGTGCATGTGCCATGGGAGTGTGTGCATGTGCCTTGGGAGTGTGCTCATGTGTTTTGGGTGTGTGTGCATGTGTCATAGGAGTGTGTGCATGTACCATGGGAGTGTGCGCATGTGATTTGGGAGTGTGTGCATGTGAAATGGGAGTGTGTGCATGTGCCATGGGAGTGTGCGCATGTGATTTGGGAGTGTGTACATGTGCCATGGGAGTGTGTGCATGTGCAATGGGAATGTGCGCTTGTGCAATGGGAGTGTGCGCTTGTGCCATGGGAGTGTGTGCATGTGATTTGGGAGTGTGTGCATGTGCAATGGGAGTGTGTGCATGTGCCATGGGAGTGTGTGCATGTGCCATGGGAGTGTGTGCATGTGATTTGGAAGTGTGTGCATGTGCCATGGGAGTGTGCGCATGTGTTTTTTGAGTGTGTGCACGTGCCATGGGAGTGTGCGCATGTGCCATGGGAGTGTGCTCATGTGTTTTGGGAGTGTTTGCATGTGCCATAGGAGTGTGCGCATGTGGCATGGGAGTGTGCTCATGTGATTTGGGAGTGTGTACATGTGCCATGGGAGTGTGTGCATGTGTCATGGGAGTGTGCGCATGTGCCTTGGGAGTGTGATCATGTGATTTGGGAGTGTGTGCATGTGCCTTGGGAGTGTTAGCATGTGCCTTGGGAGTGTGTACATGTGCCATGGGAGTGTGTGCATGTGCCATGGGAATGTGCGCATGTGCCATGGAAGTGTGCACATACTGCCATGGGAGTGTGTACATGTGTCATGGGAGTATGTGCATGTGATTTGGATGTGTGCGCATGTGCCTTGGAAGTGTGCGCATGTGCCATGGGAGTGTGCACATGTGATATTGGAGTGTGTGCATGTGATTTGAAAGTGTGTGCATGTGCTCTGGGAGTGTGTACATGTGCCATGGGAGTGTGCGCATGTGCATTGGGAGTGTGCGCATGTGATTTGGAAGTGTGCACATGTGATTTGGAAGTGTGTGCATGTGCCTTGGGAGTGTGCGCATGTGCCATGGGAGTGTGCGCATGTGCCATGGGAGTGTGTGCATGTGATTTGGAAGTGTGTGCATGTGCCTTGGGAGTGTGCGCATGTGATTTGGGAGTGTGTGCATGTGCCATGGGAGTGTGCGCATGTGTTTTTGGAGTGTGTGCATGGGCCATGGGAGTGTGCGCATGTGCCATGGGAGTGTGCTCATGTGTTTTTGGAGTGTGTGCATGTGCCATAGTAGTGTGCGCATGTGGCATGGGAGTGTGCGCATGTGATTTGGGAGTGTGTACATGTGCCATGGGAGTGTGCGCATGTGCCTTGGGAGTGTGAGCATGTGATTTGGGAGTGTGTGCATGTGCCTTGGGAGTGTGAGCATGTGCCTTGGTAGTGTGTACATGTGCCATGGGAGTGTGTGCATGTGCCATGGGAATGTGCACATGTGCCATGGAAGTGTGCACATGTGCCATGGGAGTGTGTACATGTGTCATGGGAGTATGTGCATGTGATTTGGATGTGTGCGCATGTGCCATGGGAGTGTGCTCATGTGATATTGGAGTGTGTGCATGTGATTTGGAAGTGTGTGCATGTGCCATGGGAGTGTGCCCATGTACCTTGGGAGTGGGAGCATGTGATTTGGGAGTGTGTGCATTTGCCTTGGGAGTGTGAGCATGTGATATTGGAGTGTGTGCATGTGATTTGGAAGTGTGTGCATGTGCCATGGGAGTGTGCGCATGTGCCTTGGGAGTGGGAGCATGTGATTTGGGAGTGTGTGCATGTGCCTCTGGAGTGTGAGCATGTGCCTTGGGAGTGTGTGCATGTGCCATGGAAGTGTGTGCATGTGCCATGGGAGTGTGTGCATGTGCCATGGGAATGTGCGCATGTGCCATGGAAGTGTGCACATGTGCCATGGGAGTGTGTACATGTGTCATGGGGGTATGTGCATGTGTCATGGGGGTATGTGCATGTGATTTGGATGTGTGCATATGTGCCTTGGGAGTGTGTGCATGTGCCATGGGAGTGTGCGCATGTGATATTGGAGTGTGTGCATGTGATTTGGAAGTGTGTGCATGTGCCATGGGAGTGTGCCCATGTGCCTTGGGAGTGTGAGCATGTGATTTGGGAGTGTGTACATGTGCCTTGGGAGTGTGAGCATGTGATATTGGAGTGTGTGCATGTGATTTGGAAGTGTGTGCATGTGCCATGGGAGTGTGTGCATGTGCCTTGGGAGTGGGAGCATGTGATTTGGGAGTGTGTGCATGTGCCTCTGGAGTGTGAGCTTGTGCCTTGGGAGTGTGTGCATGTGCCATGGGAGTGTGTGCATGTGCCATGGGAGTGTGCTCATGTGTTTTGGGTGTGTGTGCATGTGCCATAGGAGTGTGCGCATGTGGCATGGGAGTATGCGCATGTGATTTGGGAGTGTGTACATGGGCCATGGGATTGTGTGCATGTGTCATGGGAGTGTGCGCATGTGCCATGGGAGTGTGCACATATGATTTGGGAGTGTGTGCATGTGCCTTGGGAGTGTGAGAATGTGCCTTGGGAGTGTGTACATGTGTCATGGGAGTGTGTGCATGTGCCATGGAAATGTGCGCATGTGCCATGGAAGTGTGCTCATGTGCCATGGGAGTGTGTGCATGTGCCTTGGGAGTGTGAGCATGTGATATTGGAGTGTGTGCATGTGATTTGGATGTGTGCACATGTGCCTTGGGAGTGTGCGCATGTGCCATGGGAGTGTGCGCATGTGATATTGGAGTGTGTGCATGTGATTTGTGAGTGTATGCATGTGCCATGGGAGTGTGCGCATGCGCCTTGGGACTGTGAGCATGTGATTTGGGAGTGTGTGCATGTGCCATGGGAGTGTGTGCATGTGCCATGGGAGTGTGCACATGTGATTTTGGAGTGTGTGCATGTGCCTCGGGAGTATGCGCATGTACCTTGAGAGTGTGTGCATGTGCATGGGAGTGTGTGCATGTGCTTTGGGAGTGTGTACATGTGCCATGGGAGTGTGCGCATGTGATTTGGAAGTGTGTGCATGTGCCTTGGGAGTGTGCGCATGTGCCTTGGGAGTGTGTGCATGTGACATGGGAGTGTGTGCATGTGCCATGGGTGTGTGCATGTGCCATGGGAGTGTGTGCATGTGCCATGGGATTGTGTGCATGTACCATGGGATTGTGTGCATGTGCCATGGGAGTGTGCGCATGTGCCATGGGAGTGTGTGCATGTGCCATGGGAGTGTGTGAATGTGATTTGGAAGTGTTCGCATGTGCCCTGGGAGTGTGTGCAAGTGCTATGGGAGTGTGCGCATCTGCCATGGGAGTGTGTGCATATGCCATGGGAGTGTGCACATGTGCCATGGGAGTATGCACATGTGATTTGGGAGTGTGTGCATGAGCCATGGGAGTGTGCGCATGTGCCATGGGAGTGTGTGCATGTGCCATGGGAGTGTGCGCATGTACCATGGGAAAGTGCGCATATGATTTGGGAGTATGTGTATGTGCCATGGGAGTGCGCGCATGTGATATGGGAGTGTGCGCATGTGTTTTGGGAGTGTGTGCATGTGCCATGGGAGTGCGCGCATGTACCATGGGAGTGTGCGCATGTGATTTGGGAGTATGTGTATGTGCCATGGGAGTGCGCGCATGTGATATGGGAGTGTGAGCATGTGATTTGGGAGTGTGAGCATGTGATTTGGGAGTGTGTGCATGTGCCTTGGGAGTGTGCGCATGTGCCTAGGGAGTATGTGCATGTGCCATGGAAGTGTGTGCATGTGCCACGGGAGTGTGCACATGTGCCTTTGGAGTGTGAGCATGTGATTTGGTAGTGTGTGCATGTGCTTTGGGAGTGTGCGCATGTGCCATGGTTGTGTGCATGTTCCATGGGAATGTGCGCATGTGCCATGGGAGAGTGTGCATTTGATTTGGAAGTGCGTGCATGTGCCATGGGAGTGTGTGCATGTGCCATGGGAGTGTGTGTATATGCCATGGAAGTATGCGCATGTGATTTGGGAGTGTGCACATGTGCCATGGGAGTGTGTGCATGTGCCATGGGAGTGTGCGCATGTGGCATGGGAGTGTGCGCATGTGATTTGGAAGTGTGTGCATGTGATTTGGAAGTGTGTGCATGTGCCATGGGAGTGTGTGCATGTGAACATGGGAGTGTGCGTATGTGCCATGGGAGTGTATGCATGTGCCATGGGAGTGTGCTCATGTGTTTTGGGAGTGTGTACATGTGCCATGGGAGTGTGTGCATGTACCATGGGAGTGTGTGCATGTACCATGGGAGTGTGCTCATGTGTTTTGGGTGTGTGTGCATGTGCCATAGGAATGTGCGCATGTGGTTTGGGAGTATGCGCATGTGATTTGGGAGTGTGTACATGGGCCATGGGATTGTGTGCATGTGTCATGGGAGTGTGCGCATGTGCCATGGGAGTGTGCACATATGATTTGGGAGTGTGTGCATGTGCCTTGGGAGTGTGAGAATGTGCTTTGGGAGTGTGTACATGTGTCATGGGAGTGTGTGCATGTGCCATGGAAATGTGCGCATGTGCCATGGAAGTGTGCTCATGTGCCTTGGGAGTGTGCGCATGTGCCATGGGAGTGTGCGCATGTGATATTGGAGTGTGTGCATGTGATTTGGGAGTGTGTGCATGTGCCATGGGAGTGTGCGCATGCGCCTTGGGAGTGTGAGCATGTGATTTGGGAGTGTGTGCATGTGCCATGGGAGTGTGCACATGTGATTTTGGAGTGTGTGCATGTGCCTCGGGAGTGTGCGCTTGTACCTTGAGAGTGTGTGCATGTGCCATGGGAGTGTGTGCATGTGCTTTGGGAGTGTGTACATGTGCTATGGGAGTGTGCGCATGTGCCATGGAAATGTGCGCATGTGCCATGGAAGTGTGCTCATGTGCCTTGGGAGTGTGCGCATGTGCCATGGGAGTGTGCGCATGTGATATTGGAGTGTGTGCATGTGATTTGGGAGTGTGTGCATGTGCCATGGGAGTGTGCGCATGCGCCTTGGGAGTGTGAGCATGTGATTTGGGAGTGTGTGCATGTGCCATGGGAGTGTGTGCATGTGCCATGGGAGTGTGCACATGTGATTTTGGAGTGTGTGCATGTGCCTCGGGAGTGTGCGCTTGTACCTTGAGAGTGTGTGCATGTGCCATGGGAGTGTGTGCATGTGCTTTGGGAGTGTGTACATGTGCCATGGGAGTGTGCGCATGTGATTTGGAAGTGTGTGCATGTGCCTTGGGAGCGTGCGCATGTGCCTTGGGAGTGTGTGCATGTGACATGGGAGTGTGTGCATGTGCCATGGGTGTGTGCATGTGCCATGGGAGTGTGTGCATGTGCCATGGGATTGTGTGCATGTACCATGGGATTGTGTGCATGTGCCATGGGAGTGTGCGCATGTGCCATTGGAGTGTGTGCATGTGCCATGGGAGTGTGCGCATGTGCCATGGGAGTGTGTGCATGTGCCATGGGAGTGTGTGAATGTGATTTGGAAGTGTTCGCATGTGCCCTGGGAGTGTGTGCAAGTGCTATGGGAGTGTGCGCATGTGCCATGGGAGTGTGTGCATATGCCATGGGAGTGTGCACATGTGCCATGGGAGTATGCACATGTGATTTGGGAGTGTGTGCATGAGCCATGGGAGTGTGCGCATGTGCCATGGGAGTGTGCTCATGTGTTTTGGGAGTGTGTGCATGTGCCATGGGAGTGTGCGCATGTACCATGGGAGTGTGCGCATGTGATTTGGGAGTATGTGTATGTGCCATGGGAGTGTGCGCATGTGTTTTGGGAGTGTGTGCATGTGCCATGGGAGTGTGCGCATGTGCCATGGGAGTGTGCTCATGTGTTTTGGGAGTGTGTGCATGTGCCATGGGAGTGTGCGCATGTACCATGGGAGTGTGCGCATGTGATTTGGGAGTATGTGTATGTGCCATGGGAGTGCGCGCATGTGATATGGGAGTGTGAGCATGTGATTTGGGAGTGTGTGCATGTGCCTTGGGAGTGTGCGCATGTGCCTTGGGAGTATGTGCATGTGCCATGGGAGTGTGTGCATGCGCCATGGGAGTGTGCACATGTGCCTTTGGAGTGTGAGCATGTGATTTGGGAGTGTGTGCATGTGCCTTGGGAGTGTGCGCATGTGCCATGGTTGTGTGCATCTGCCATGGGAATGTGCGCATGTGCCATGGGAGAGTGTGCATTTGATTTGGAAGTGTGTGCATGTGCCATGTGAGTGTGTGCATGTGCCATGGGAGTGTGTGCATATGCCATGGAAGTATGCGCATGTGATTTGGGAGTGTGCGCATGTGCCATGGGAGTGTGTGCATGTGCCATGGGAGTGTGCGCATGTGGCATGGGAGTGTGTGCATGTGATTTGGAAGTGTGTGCATGTGATTTGGAAGTGTGTGCATGTGCCATGGGAGTGTGCGCATGTGGCATGGGAGTGTGTGCATGTGATTTGGAAGTGTGTGCATGTGATTTGGAAGTGTGTGCATGTGCCATGGGAGTGTGTGCATGTGAACATGGGAGTGTGCGCATGTTCCATGGGAGTGTATGCATGTGCCATGGGAGTGAGCTCATGTGTTTTGGGAGTGTGTGCATGTGCCATGGGAGTGTGTGCATGTGCCATGGGAGTGTGCGCTTGTGCCATGGGAGTGTGCGCTTGTGCCATGGGAGTGAGCTCATGTGTTTTGGGAGTGTGTACATGTGCCATGGGAGTGTGTGCATGTACCATGGGAGTGTGTGCTTGTGCCATGGTAGTGTGCGCATGTGATTTGGGAGTGTGTGCATGTGAAATGGGAGTGTGTGCATGTGCCATGGGAGTGTGCGCATGTGATTTGGGAGTGTGTACATGTGCCATGGGAGTGTGTGCATGTGCCATGGGAGTGTGCGCTTGTGCCATGGGAGTGTGCGCTTGTGCCATGGGATTGTGTGCATGTGATTTGGGAGTGTGTGCATGTGCAATGGGAGTGTGTGCATGTGCCATGGGAGTGTGTGCATGTGCCATGGGAGTGTGTGCATGTGCCATGGGAGTGTGTGCATTAGCCATGGGAGTGTGCACATGTGTTTTTTGAGTGTGTTAACGTGCCATGGGAGTGTGCGCATGTGCCATGGGAGTGTGCTCATGTGTTTTGGGAGTGTGCGCATGTGCCATAGGAGTGTGCGCATGTGGCATGGGAGTGTGCGCTTGTGATTTGGGAGAGTGTACATGTGCCATAGGAGTGTGTGCATGTGTCATGGGAGTGTGCACATGTGACTTGGGAGTGTGAGCATGTGATCTGGGAGTGTGTGCATGTGCCTTGGGAGTGTGAGCATGTGATTTGGGAGTGTGTGCATGTGCCATGGGAGTGTGCGCATGTGTTTTGGGAGTGTGTGCATGTGCCATGGGAGTGTGCGCATGTGCCATGGGAGTGTGCTCATGTGTTTTGGGAGTGTGTGCATGTGCCATGGGAGTGTGCGCATGTGATTTGGGAGTGTGTACATGTGCCATGGGAGTGTGTGCATGTGTCATGGGAGTGTGCGCATGTGCCTTGGGAGTGTGAGCATGTGATTTGGGAGTGTGTGCATGTGCCTTGGGAGTGTTAGCATGTGCCTTGGGAGTGTGTACATGTGCCATGGGAGTGTGTGCATGTGCCATGGGAATGTGCGCATGTGCCATGGAAGTGTGCACCTGTGCCATGGGAGTGTGTCCATGTGTCATGGGAGTATGTGCATGTGATTTAGATGTGTGCGCATGTGCCTTGGGAGTGTGCACATGTGCCATGGGAGTGTGCACATGTGATATTGGAGTGTGTGCATGTGATTTGGAAGTGTGTGCATGTGCTCTGGGAGTGTGTACATGTGCCATGGGAGTGTGCGCATGTGCATTAGGAGTGTGCGCATGTGATTTGGAAGTGTGTGCATGTGCCTTGGGAGTGTGCGCATGTGCCTTGGGAGTGTGTGCATGTGACATGGGAGTGTGTGCATGTGCCATGGGTGTGTGCATGTGCCTTGGGAGTGTGTGCATGTGACATGGGATTGTGTGCACATGTGCCATGGGAGTGTGCGCATGTGCCATGGGAGTGTGCGCATGTGCCATGGGAGTGTGTGCATGTGCCATGGGAGTGTGTGAATGTGATTTGGAAGTGTTTGCATGTGCCATGGGAGTGTGTGCAAGTGCCATGGGAGTGTGCACATGTGCCATGGGAGTATGTACATGTTATTTGGGAGTGTGTGCATGAGCCATGGGAGTGTGTGCATGTGCCATGGGAGTGTGCGCAAGTGATTTGGGAGTGTGTGCATGTGCCATGGGAGTGTGCGCATGTGTTTTGGGAGTGTGTGCATGTGCCATGGGAGTGTGTGCATGTGCCATGGGAGTGTGCTCATGTGTTTTGGGCATGTGTGCATGTGCCATGGGAGTGTGCGCATGTACCATGGGAGTGTGCGCATGTGATTTGGGAGTATGTACATCTGCCATGGGAGTGTGCACATGTGCCATGAGGGTGTGCGCATGTGATATGGGAGTGTGAGCATGTGATTTGGGAGTGTGTGCATGTGATTTGGAAGTGTGTGCATGTGCCATGGGAGTGTGTGCATGTGAACATGGGAGTGTGCGCATGTTCCATGGGAGTGTATGCATGTGCCATGGGAGTGAGCTCATGTGTTTTGGGAGTGTGTACATGTGCCATGGGAGTGTGTGCATGTGCAATGGGAGTGTGCGCTTGTGCCATGGGAGTGTGCGCTTGTGCCATGGGAGTGAGCTCATGTGTTTTGGGAGTGTGTACATGTGCCATGGGAGTGTGTGCATGTACCATGGGAGTGTGTGCTTGTGCCATGGTAGTGTGCGCATGTGATTTGGGAGTGTGTGCATGTGAAATGGGAGTGTGTGCATGTGCCATGGGAGTGTGCGCATGTGATTTGGGAGTGTGTACATGTGCCATGGGAGTGTGTGCATGTGCCATGGGAGTGTGCGCTTGTGCCATGGGAGTGTGCGCTTGTGCCATGGGAGTGTGTGCATGTGCAATGGGAGTGTGTGCATGTGCAATGGGAGTGTGTGCATGTGCCATGGGAGTGTGTGCATGTGCCATGGGAGTGTGTGCATGTGCCATGGGAGTGTGTGCATGTGCCATGGGAGTGTGCACATGTGTTTTTTGAGTGTGTTAACGTGCCATGGGAGTGTGCGCATGTGCCATGGGAGTGTGCTCATGTGTTTTGGGAGTGTGCGCATGTGCCATAGGAGTGTGCGCATGTGGCATGGGAGTGTGCGCTTGTGATTTGGGAGAGTGTACATGTGCCATAGGAGTGTGTGCATGTGTCATGGGAGTGTGCACATGTGACTTGGGAGTGTGAGCATGTGATCTGGGAGTGTGTGCATGTGCCTTGGGAGTGTGAGCATGTGATTTGGGAGTGTGTGCATGTGCCATGGGAGTGTGCGCATGTGTTTTGGGAGTGTGTGCATGTGCCATGGGAGTGTGCGCATGTGCCATGGGAGTGTGCTCATGTGTTTTGGGAGTGTGTGCATGTGCCATGGGAGTGTGCGCATGTGGCATGGGAGTGTGCGCATGTGATTTGGGAGTGTGTACATGTGCCATGGGAGTGTGTGCATGTGTCATGGGAGTGTGCGCATGTGCCTTGGGAGTGTGAGCATGTGATTTGGGAGTGTGTGCATGTGCCTTGGGAGTGTTAGCATGTGCCTTGGGAGTGTGTACATGTGCCATGGGAGTGTGTGCATGTGCCATGGGAATGTGCGCATGTGCCATGGAAGTGTGCACCTGTGCCATGGGAGTGTGTACATGTGTCATGGGAGTATGTGCATGTGATTTAGATGTGTGCGCATGTGCCTTGGGAGTGTGCACATGTGCCATGGGAGTGTGCGCATGTGCATTGGGAGTGTGCGCATGTGATTTGGAAGTGTGTGCATGTGCCTTGGGAGTGTGCGCATGTGCCTTGGGAGTGTGTGCATGTGACATGGGAGTGTGTGCATGTGCCATGGGTGTGTGCATGTGCCATGGGAGTGTGTGCATGTGACATGGGATTGTGTGCGCATGTGCCATGGGAGTGTGCGCATGTGCCATGGGAGTGTGTGCATGTGCCATGGGAGTGTGTGAATGTGATTTGGAAGTGTTTGCATGTGCCATGGGAGTGTGTGCAAGTGCCATGGGAGTGTGCACATGTGCCATGGGAGTATGTACATGTTATTTGGGAGTGTGTGCATGAGCCATGGGAGTGTGTGCATGTGCCATGGGAGTGTGCGCAAGTGATTTGGGAGTGTGTGCATGTGCCATGGGAGTGTGCGCATGTGTTTTGGGAGTGTGTGCATGTGCCATGGGAGTGTGTGCATGTGCCATGGGAGTGTGCTCATGTGTTTTGGGCATGTGTGCATGTGCCATGGGAGTGTGCGCATGTACCATGGGAGTGTGCGCATGTGATTTGGGAGTATGTACATCTGCCATGGGAGTGTGCACATGTGCCATGAGGGTGTGCGCATGTGATATGGGAGTGTGAGCATGTGATTTGGGAGTGTGTGCATGTGATTTGGAAGTGTGTGCATGTGCCATGGGAGTGTGTGCATGTGAACATGGGAGTGTGCGCATGTTCCATGGGAGTGTATGCATGTGCCATGGGAGTGAGCTCATGTGTTTTGGGAGTGTGTACATGTGCCATGGGAGTGTGTGCATGTGCCATGGGAGTGTGCGCTTGTGCCATGGGAGTGTGCGCTTGTGCCATGGGAGTGAGCTCATGTGTTTTGGGAGTGTGTACATGTGCCATGGGAGTGTGTGCATGTACCATGGGAGTGTGTGCTTGTGCCATGGTAGTGTGTGCATGTGATTTGGGAGTGTGTGCATGTGAATTGGGAGTGTGTGCATGTGCCATGGGAGTGTGCGCATGTGATTTGGGAGTGTGTACATGTGCCATGGGAGTGTGTGCATGTGCCATGGGAGTGTGCGCTTGTGCCATGGGAGTGTGCGCTTGTGCCATGGGAGTGTGTGCATGTGATTTGGGAGTGTGTGCATGTGCAATGGGAGTGTGTGCATGTGCCATGGGAGTGTGTGCATGTGCCATGGGAGTGTGTGCATGTGCCATGGGAGTGTGTGCATGTGCCATGGGAGTGTGCACATGTGTTTTTTGAGTGTGTTAACGTGCCATGGGAGTGTGCGCATGTGCCATGGGAGTGTGCTCATGTGTTTTGGGAGTGTGCGCATGTGCCATAGGAGTGTGCGCATGTGGCATGGGAGTGTGCGCTTGTGATTTGGGAGAGTGTACATGTGCCATAGGAGTGTGTGCATGTGTCATGGGAGTGTGCACATGTGACTTGGGAGTGTGAGCATGTGATCTGGGAGTGTGTGCATGTGCCTTGGGAGTGTGAGCATGTGATTTGGGAGTGTGTGCATGTGCCATGGGAGTGTGCGCATGTGTTTTGGGAGTGTGTGCATGTGCCATGGGAGTGTGCGCATGTGCCATGGGAGTGTGCTCATGTGTTTTGGGAGTGTGTGCATGTGCCATGGGAGTGTGCGCATGTGGCATGGGAGTGTGCGCATGTGATTTGGGAGTGTGTACATGTGCCATGGGAGTGTGTGCATGTGTCATGGGAGTGTGCGCATGTGCCTTGGGAGTGTGAGCATGTGATTTGGGAGTGTGTGCATGTGCCTTGGGAGTGTTAGCATGTGCCTTGGGAGTGTGTACATGTGCCATGGGAGTGTGTGCATGTGCCATGGGAATGTGCGCATGTGCCATGGAAGTGTGCACCTGTGCCATGGGAGTGTGTACATGTGTCATGGGAGTATGTGCATGTGATTTAGATGTGTGCGCATGTGCCTTGGGAGTGTGCACATGTGCCATGGGAGTGTGCACATGTGATATTGGAGTGTGTGCATGTGATTTGGAAGTGTGTGCATGTGCTCTGGGAGTGTGTACATGTGCCATGGGAGTGTGCGCATGTGCATTGGGAGTGTGCGCATGTGATTTGGAAGTGTGTGCATGTGCCTTGGGAGTGTGCGCATGTGCCTTGGGAGTGTGTGCATGTGACATGGGAGTGTGTGCATGTGCCATGGGTGTGTGCATGTGCCATGGGAGTGTGTGCATGTGACATGGGATTGTGTGCGCATGTGCCATGGGAGTGTGCGCATGTGCCATGGGAGTGTGTGAATGTGATTTGGAAGTGTTTGCATGTGCCATGGGAGTGTGTGCAAGTGCCATGGGAGTGTGCACATGTGCCATGGGAGTATGTACATGTTATTTGGGAGTGTGTGCATGAGCCATGGGAGTGTGTGCATGTGCCATGGGAGTGTGCGCAAGTGATTTGGGAGTGTGTGCATGTGCCATGGGAGTGTGCGCATGTGTTTTGGGAGTGTGTGCATGTGCCATGGGAGTGTGTGCATGTGCCATGGGAGTGTGCTCATGTGTTTTGGGCATGTGTGCATGTGCCATGGGAGTGTGCGCATGTACCATGGGAGTGTGCGCATGTGATTTGGGAGTATGTACATCTGCCATGGGAGTGTGCACATGTGCCATGAGGGTGTGCGCATGTGATATGGGAGTGTGAGCATGTGATTTGGGAGTGTGTGCATGTGCCTTGGGAGTGTGTGCATGTGCCATGGTTGTGTGTGCATGTGCCATGGGAATGTGCGCATGTGCCATGGGAGAGTGCGCAAGTGCCATGGGAGTGTGCGCAAGTGCCATTGGAGTGTGCGTAAGTACCATGGGAGTGTGTGCATTTGATTTGGAAGTGTGTGCATGTGCCATGGGAGTGTGTGCATGTGCCATGGGAGTGTGTGCATATGCCATGGAAGTATGCGCATGTGATTTGGGAGTGTGGGCATGTGCCATGGGAGTGTGTGCATGTGATATGGGAGTGTGCTCATGTGATTTGGAAGTGTGTGCATGTGATTTGGAAGTGTGTGTGCATGTGCTATGGAAGTGTGTGCATGTGCTATGGAAGTGTGTGCATGTGCCTTGGGAGTGTGTGCATGTGCCTTGGGAGTGTGTGCATGTGCCATGGGAGTGTGTGCATGTGCCACGGGAGTGTGCGCATGTGCCTTTGGAGTGTGAGCATGTTAATTGGGAGTGTGTGCATGTGCCTTGGGAGTGTGTGCATGTGCCATGGTTGTGTGTGCATGTGCCATGGGAATGTGCGCATGTGCCATGGGAGAGTGGGCAAGTGCCATGGGAGTGTGCGCAAGTGCCATAGGAGTGTGTGCATTTGATTTGGAAGTGTGTGCATGTGCCATGGGAGTGTGTGCATGTGCCATGGGAGTATGTGCATATGCCATGGAAGTATGCGCATGTGATTTGGGAGTGTGCACATGTGCCATGGGAGTGTGTGCATGTGCCATGGGAGTGTGCGCATGTGGCATGGGAGTGTGCGCATGTGATTTGGAAGGGTGTGCATGTGATTTGGAAGTGTGTGCATATGCCATTGGAGTGTGTGCATGTGAACATGGGAGTGTGCGCATGTGCCATGGGAGTGTGCGCATGTGCCATGGGAGTGTGCGCATGTGCCATGGGAGTATGCGCATGTGCCATGGGAGTGTATGCATGTGCCATGGGAGTGTGCTCATGTGTTTTGGGAGTGTGTGCATGTGCAATAGGAGTGTGCGCATGTGATTTGGGAGTGTGTACATATGCCATGGGAGTGTGCGCTTGTGCCATGGGAGTGTGCGCATGTGATTTGGGAGTGTGTGCATGTGAAATGGGAGGGTGTGCAGGTGCCATGTGAGTGTGCGCATGTGATTTGGGAGTGTGTACATGTGCCATGGGAGTGTGTGCATGTGCCATGGGAGTGTGCGCTTGTGCCATGGGAGTGTGCGCTTGTGCCATGGGAGTGTGCGCATGTGTTTTGGGAGTGTGCACATGTGCAATGGGAGTGTGTGCATGTGCCATGGGAGTGTGTGCATGTGCCATGGGAGTTTGTGCATGTGCCACGGGAGTGTGTGAATGTGATTTGGAAGTGTGTGTATGTGCCATGAGAGTGTGAGCAAGTGCCATGGGAGTGTGCACATGTGCCATGGGAGTATGCACATTTGATTTGGGAGTGTGTGCATGAGCCATGGGAGTGTGCGCATGTGCCATGGGAGTGTGTGCATGTGATTTGGAAGTGGTGCATGTGCCATGGGAGTGTGCGCATGTGATTTGGGAGTGTGTGCATGTGCCATGGGAGTGTGCGCATGTGATTTGGGAGTGTGTGCATGGGCCATGGGAGTGTGCGCATGTGCCATGGGAGTGTGCGCATGTGATTTGGGAGTGTGCGCATGTGCCATGGGAGTGTGCGCATGTGCCATGGGAGTGTGTGCATGTGCCATGGGAGTGTGTGAATGTGATTTGGAAGTGTTTGCATGTGCCATGGGAGTGTGTGCAAGTGCCATGGGAGTGTGCACATGTGCCATGGGAGTATGTACATGTTATTTGGGAGTGTGTGCATGAGCCATGGGAGTGTGTGCATGTGCCATGGGAGTGTGCGCAAGTGATTTGGGAGTGTGTGCATGTGCCATGGGAGTGTGCGCATGTGTTTTGGGAGTGTGTGCATGTGCCATGGGAGTGTGTGCATGTGCCATGGGAGTGTGCTCATGTGTTTTGGGCATGTGTGCATGTGCCATGGGAGTGTGCGCATGTACCATGGGAGTGTGCGCATGTGATTTGGGAGTATGTACATCTGCCATGGGAGTGTGCACATGTGCCATGAGGGTGTGCGCATGTGATATGGGAGTGTGAGCATGTGATTTGGGAGTGTGTGCATGTGCCTTGGGAGTGTGTGCATGTGCCATGGTTGTGTGTGCATGTGCCATGGGAATGTGCGCATGTGCCATGGGAGAGTGCGCAAGTGCCATGGGAGTGTGCGCAAGTGCCATTGGAGTGTGCGTAAGTACCATGGGAGTGTGTGCATTTGATTTGGAAGTGTGTGCATGTGCCATGGGAGTGTGTGCATGTGCCATGGGAGTGTGTGCATATGCCATGGAAGTATGCGCATGTGATTTGGGAGTGTGGGCTTGTGCCATGGGAGTGTGTGCATGTGACATGGGAGTGTGCTCATGTGATTTGGAAGTGTGTGCATGTGATTTGGAAGTGTGTGTGCATGTGCTATGGAAGTGTGTGCATGTGCCTTGGGAGTGTTAGCATGTGCCTTGGGAGTGTGTACATGTGCCATGGGAGTGTGTGCATGTGCCATGGGAATGTGCGCATGTGCCATGGAAGTGTGCACCTGTGCCATGGGAGTGTGTACATGTGTCATGGGAGTATGTGCATGTGATTTAGATGTGTGCGCATGTGCCTTGGGAGTGTGCACATGTGCCATGGGAGTGTGCGCATGTGTTTTGGGAGTGTGTGCATGTGCCATGGGAGTGTGTGCATGTGCCATGGGAGTGTGCTCATGTGTTTTGGGCATGTGTGCATGTGCATTGGGAGTGTGCGCATGTGATTTGGAAGTGTGTGCATGTGCCTTGGGAGTGTGCGCATGTGCCTTGGGAGTGTGTGCATGTGACATGGGAGTGTGTGCATGTGCCATGGGTGTGTGCATGTGCCATGGGAGTGTGTGCATGTGACATGGGATTGTGTGCGCATGTGCCATGGGAGTGTGCGCATGTGCCATGGGAGTGTGTGCATGTGCCATGGGAGTGTGTGAATGTGATTTGGAAGTGTTTGCATGTGCCATGGGAGTGTGTGCAAGTGCCATGGGAGTGTGCACATGTGCCATGGGAGTATGTACATGTTATTTGGGAGTGTGTGCATGAGCCATGGGAGTGTGTGCATGTGCCATGGGAGTGTGCGCAAGTGATTTGGGAGTGTGTGCATGTGCCATGGGAGTGTGCGCATGTGTTTTGGGAGTGTGTGCATGTGCCATGGGAGTGTGTGCATGTGCCATGGGAGTGTGCTCATGTGTTTTGGGCATGTGTGCATGTGCCATGGGAGTGTGCGCATGTACCATGGGAGTGTGCGCATGTGATTTGGGAGTATGTACATCTGCCATGGGAGTGTGCACATGTGCCATGAGGGTGTGCGCATGTGATATGGGACTGTGAGCATGTGATTTGGGAGTGTGTGCATGTGATTTGGAAGTGTGTGCATGTGCCATGGGAGTGTGTGCATGTGAACATGGGAGTGTGCGCATGTTCCATGGGAGTGTATGCATGTGCCATGGGAGTGAGCTCATGTGTTTTGGGAGTGTGTACATGTGCCATGGGAGTGTGTGCATGTGCCATGGGAGTGTGCGCTTGTGCCATGGGAGTGTGCGCTTGTGCCATGGGAGTGAGCTCATGTGTTTTGGGAGTGTGTACATGTGCCATGGGAGTGTGTGCATGTGCCATGGGAGTGTGTGCATATGCCATGGAAGTATGCGCATGTGATTTGGGAGTGTGGGCTTGTGCCATGGGAGTGTGTGCATGTGACATGGGAGTGTGCTCATGTGATTTGGAAGTGTGTGCATGTGATTTGGAAGTGTGTGTGCATGTGCTATGGAAGTGTGTGCATGTGCCTTGGGAGTGTTAGCATGTGCCTTGGGAGTGTGTACATGTGCCATGGGAGTGTGTGCATGTGCCATGGGAATGTGCGCATGTGCCATGGAAGTGTGCACCTGTGCCATGGGAGTGTGTACATGTGTCATGGGAGTATGTGCATGTGATTTAGATGTGTGCGCATGTGCCTTGGGAGTGTGCACATGTGCCATGGGAGTGTGCGCATGTGTTTTGGGAGTGTGTGCATGTGCCATGGGAGTGTGTGCATGTGCCATGGGAGTGTGCTCATGTGTTTTGGGCATGTGTGCATGTGCATTGGGAGTGTGCGCATGTGATTTGGAAGTGTGCGCATGTGCCTTGGGAGTGTGTGCATGTGACATGGGAGTGTGTGCATGTGCCATGGGTGTGTGCATGTGCCATGGGAGTGTGTGCATGTGACATGGGATTGTGTGCGCATGTGCCATGGGAGTGTGCGCATGTGCCATGGGAGTGTGTGCATGTGCCATGGGAGTGTGTGAATGTGATTTGGAAGTGTTTGCATGTGCCATGGGAGTGTGTGCAAGTGCCATGGGAGTGTGCACATGTGCCATGGGAGTATGTACATGTTATTTGGGAGTGTGTGCATGAGCCATGGGAGTGTGTGCATGTGCCATGGGAGTGTGCGCAAGTGATTTGGGAGTGTGTGCATGTGCCATGGGAGTGTGCGCATGTGTTTTGGGAGTGTGTGCATGTGCCATGGGAGTGTGTGCATGTGCCATGGGAGTGTGCTCATGTGTTTTGGGCATGTGTGCATGTGCCATGGGAGTGTGCGCATGTACCATGGGAGTGTGCGCATGTGATTTGGGAGTATGTACATCTGCCATGGGAGTGTGCACATGTGCCATGAGGGTGTGCGCATGTGATATGGGAGTGTGAGCATGTGATTTGGGAGTGTGTGCATGTGATTTGGAAGTGTGTGCATGTGCCATGGGAGTGTGTGCATGTGAACATGGGAGTGTGCGCATGTTCCATGGGAGTGTATGCATGTGCCATGGGAGTGAGCTCATGTGTTTTGGGAGTGTGTACATGTGCCATGGGAGTGTGTGCATGTGCCATGGGAGTGTGCGCTTGTGCCATGGGAGTGTGCGCTTGTGCCATGGGAGTGAGCTCATGTGTTTTGGGAGTGTGTACATGTGCCATGGGAGTGTGTGCATGTACCATGGGAGTGTGTGCTTGTGCCATGGTAGTGTGCGCATGTGATTTGGGAGTGTGTGCATGTGAAATGGGAGTGTGTGCATGTGCCATGGGAGTGTGCACATGTGCCATGGGAGTGTGTACATGTGCCATGGGAGTGTGTGCATGTGCCATGGGAGTGTGCGCTTGTGCCATGGGAGTGTGCGCTTGTGCCATGGGAGTGTGTGCATGTGATTTGGGAGTGTGTGCATGTGCAATGGGAGTGTGTGCATGTGCCATGGGAGTGTGTGCATGTGCCATGGGAGTGTGTGCATGTGCCATGGGAGTGTGTGCATGTGCCATGGGAGTGTGCACATGTGTTTTTTGAGTGTGTTAACGTGCCATGGGAGTGTGCGCATGTGCCATGGGAGTGTGCTCATGTGTTTTGGGAGTGTGCGCATGTGCCATAGGAGTGTGCGCATGTGGCATGGGAGTGTGCGCTTGTGATTTGGGAGAGTGTACATGTGCCATAGGAGTGTGTGCATGTGTCATGGGAGTGTGCACATGTGACTTGGGAGTGTGAGCATGTGATCTGGGAGTGTGTGCATGTGCCTTGGGAGTGTGAGCATGTGATTTGGGAGTGTGTGCATGTGCCATGGGAGTGTGCGCATGTGTTTTGGGAGTGTGTGCATGTGCCATGGGAGTGTGCGCATGTGCCATGGGAGTGTGCTCATGTGTTTTGGGAGTGTGTGCATGTGTCATGGGAGTGTGCGCATGTGCCTTGGGAGTGTGAGCATGTGATTTGGGAGTGTGTGCATGTGCCTTGGGAGTGTTAGCATGTGCCTTGGGAGTGTGTACATGTGCCATGGGAGTGTGTGCATGTGCCATGGGAATGTGCGCATGTGCCATGGAAGTGTGCACCTGTGCCATGGGAGTGTGTACATGTGTCATGGGAGTATGTGCATGTGATTTAGATGTGTGCGCATGTGCCTTGGGAGTGTGCACATGTGCCATGGGAGTGTGCACATGTGATATTGGAGTGTGTGCATGTGATTTGGAAGTGTGTGCATGTGCTCTGGGAGTGTGTACATGTGCCATGGGAGTGTGCGCATGTGCATTGGGAGTGTGCGCATGTGATTTGGAAGTGTGTGCATGTGCCTTGGGAGTGTGCGCATGTGCCTTGGGAGTGTGTGCATGTGACATGGGAGTGTGTGCATGTGCCATGGGTGTGTGCATGTGCCATGGGAGTGTGTGCATGTGACATGGGATTGTGTGCGCATGTGCCATGGGAGTGTGCGCATGTGCCATGGGAGTGTGCGCATGTGCCATGGGAGTGTGCGCATGTGCCATGGGAGTGTGTGAATGTGATTTGGAAGTGTTTGCATGTGCCATGGGAGTGTGTGCAAGTGCCATGGGAGTGTGCACATGTGCCATGGGAGTATGTACATGTTATTTGGGAGTGTGTGCATGAGCCATGGGAGTGTGTGCATGTGCCATGGGAGTGTGCGCAAGTGATTTGGGAGTGTGTGCATGTGCCATGGGAGTGTGCGCATGTGTTTTGGGAGTGTGTGCATGTGCCATGGGAGTGTGTGCATGTGCCATGGGAGTGTGCTCATGTGTTTTGGGCATGTGTGCATGTGCCATGGGAGTGTGCGCATGTACCATGGGAGTGTGCGCATGTGATTTGGGAGTATGTACATCTGCCATGGGAGTGTGCACATGTGCCATGAGGGTGTGCGCATGTGATATGGGAGTGTGAGCATGTGATTTGGGAGTGTGTGCATGTGCCTTGGGAGTGTGTGCATGTGCCATGGTTGTGTGTGCATGTGCCATGGGAATGTGCGCATGTGCCATGGGAGAGTGCGCAAGTGCCATGGGAGTGTGCGCAAGTGCCATTGGAGTGTGCGTAAGTACCATGGGAGTGTGTGCATTTGATTTGGAAGTGTGTGCATGTGCCATGGGAGTGTGTGCATGTGCCATGGGAGTGTGTGCATATGCCATGGAAGTATGCGCATGTGATTTGGGAGTGTGGGCATGTGCCATGGGAGTGTGTGCATGTGACATGGGAGTGTGCTCATGTGATTTGGAAGTGTATGCATGTGATTTGGAAGTGTGTGTGCATGTGCTATGGAAGTGTGTGCATGTGCCTTGGGAGTGTGTGCATGTGCCTTGGGAGTGTGTGCATGTGCCTTGGGAGTGTGTGCATGTGCCATGGGAGTGTGTGCATGTGCCACGGGAGTGTGCGCATGTGCCTTTGGAGTGTGAGCATGTTAATTGGGAGTGTGTGCATGTGCCTTGGGAGTGTGTGCATGTGCCATGGTTGTGTGTGCATGTGCCATGGGAATGTGCGCATGTGCCATGGGAGAGTGGGCAAGTGCCATGGGAGTGTGCGCAAGTGCCATAGGAGTGTGTGCATTTGATTTGGAAGTGTGTACATGTGCCATGGGAGTGTGTGCATGTGCCATGGGAGTATGTGCATATGCCATGGAAGTATGCGCATGTGGTTTGGGAGTGTGCACATGTGCCATGGGAGTGTGTGCATGTGCCATGGGAGTGTGCGCATGTGGCATGGGAGTGTGCGCATGTGATTTGGAAGGGTGTGCATGTGATTTGGAAGTGTGTGCATATGCCATTGGAGTGTGTGCATGTGAACATGGGAGTGTGCGCATGTGCCATGGGAGTGTGCGCATGTGCCATGGGAGTGTGCGCATGTGCCATGGGAGTATGCGCATGTGCCATGGGAGTGTATGCATGTGCCATGGGAGTGTGCTCATGTGTTTTGGGAGTGTGTGCATGTGCAATAGGAGTGTGCGCATGTGATTTGGGAGTGTGTACATATGCCATGGGAGTGTGCGCTTGTGCCATGGGAGTGTGCGCATGTGATTTGGGAGTGTGTGCATGTGAAATGGGAGGGTGTGCAGGTGCCATGTGAGTGTGCGCATGTGATTTGGGAGTGTGTACATGTGCCATGGGAGTGTGTGCATGTGCCATGGGAGTGTGCGCTTGTGCCATGGGAGTGTGCGCTTGTGCCATGGGAGTGTGCGCATGTGTTTTGGGAGTGTGCACATGTGCAATGGGAGTGTGTGCATGTGCCATGGGAGTGTGTGCATGTGCCATGGGAGTTTGTGCATGTGCCACGGGAGTGTGTGAATGTGATTTGGAAGTGTGTGTATGTGCCATGAGAGTGTGAGCAAGTGCCATGGGAGTGTGCACATGTGCCATGGGAGTATGCACATTTGATTTGGGAGTGTGTGCATGAGCCATGGGAGTGTGCGCATGTGCCATGGGAGTGTGTGCATGTGATTTGGAAGTGGTGCATGTGCCATGGGAGTGTGCGCATGTGATTTGGGAGTGTGTGCATGTGCCATGGGAGTGTGCGCATGTGATTTGGGAGTGTGTGCATGGGCCATGGGAGTGTGTGCATGTGCCACGGGAGTGTGCGCATGTGCCTTTGGAGTGTGAGCATGTTAATTGGGAGTGTGTGCATGTGCCTTGGGAGTGTGTGCATGTGCCATGGTTGTGTGTGCATGTGCCATGGGAATGTGCGCATGTGCCATGGGAGAGTGGGCAAGTGCCATGGGAGTGTGCGCAAGTGCCATAGGAGTGTGTGCATTTGATTTGGAAGTGTGTACATGTGCCATGGGAGTGTGTGCATGTGCCATGGGAGTATGTGCATATGCCATGGAAGTATGCGCATGTGGTTTGGGAGTGTGCACATGTGCCATGGGAGTGTGTGCATGTGCCATGGGAGTGTGCGCATGTGGCATGGGAGTGTGCGCATGTGATTTGGAAGGGTGTGCATGTGATTTGGAAGTGTGTGCATATGCCATTGGAGTGTGTGCATGTGAACATGGGAGTGTGCGCATGTGCCATGGGAGTGTGCGCATGTGCCATGGGAGTGTGCGCATGTGCCATGGGAGTATGCGCATGTGCCATGGGAGTGTATGCATGTGCCATGGGAGTGTGCTCATGTGTTTTGGGAGTGTGTGCATGTGCAATAGGAGTGTGCGCATGTGATTTGGGAGTGTGTACATATGCCATGGGAGTGTGCGCTTGTGCCATGGGAGTGTGCGCATGTGATTTGGGAGTGTGTGCATGTGAAATGGGAGGGTGTGCAGGTGCCATGTGAGTGTGCGCATGTGATTTGGGAGTGTGTACATGTGCCATGGGAGTGTGTGCATGTGCCATGGGAGTGTGCGCTTGTGCCATGGGAGTGTGCGCTTGTGCCATGGGAGTGTGCGCATGTGTTTTGGGAGTGTGCACATGTGCAATGGGAGTGTGTGCATGTGCCATGGGAGTGTGTGCATGTGCCATGGGAGTTTGTGCATGTGCCACGGGAGTGTGTGAATGTGATTTGGAAGTGTGTGTATGTGCCATGAGAGTGTGAGCAAGTGCCATGGGAGTGTGCACATGTGCCATGGGAGTATGCACATTTGATTTGGGAGTGTGTGCATGAGCCATGGGAGTGTGCGCATGTGCCATGGGAGTGTGTGCATGTGATTTGGAAGTGGTGCATGTGCCATGGGAGTGTGCGCATGTGATTTGGGAGTGTGTGCATGTGCCATGGGAGTGTGCGCATGTGATTTGGGAGTGTGTGCATGGGCCATGGGAGTGTGCGCATGTGCCATGGGAGTGTGCGCATGTGATTTGGGAGTGTGCGCATGTGCCATGGGAGTGTGCGCATGTGCCATGGGAGTGTGTGCATGTGCCATGGGAGTGTGTGAATGTGATTTGGAAGTGTTTGCATGTGCCATGGGAGTGTGTGCAAGTGCCATGGGAGTGTGCACATGTGCCATGGGAGTATGTACATGTTATTTGGGAGTGTGTGCATGAGCCATGGGAGTGTGTGCATGTGCCATGGGAGTGTGCGCAAGTGATTTGGGAGTGTGTGCATGTGCCATGGGAGTGTGCGCATGTGTTTTGGGAGTGTGTGCATGTGCCATGGGAGTGTGTGCATGTGCCATGGGAGTGTGCTCATGTGTTTTGGGCATGTGTGCATGTGCCATGGGAGTGTGCGCATGTACCATGGGAGTGTGCGCATGTGATTTGGGAGTATGTACATCTGCCATGGGAGTGTGCACATGTGCCATGAGGGTGTGCGCATGTGATATGGGAGTGTGAGCATGTGATTTGGGAGTGTGTGCATGTGCCTTGGGAGTGTGTGCATGTGCCATGGTTGTGTGTGCATGTGCCATGGGAATGTGCGCATGTGCCATGGGAGAGTGCGCAAGTGCCATGGGAGTGTGCGCAAGTGCCATTGGAGTGTGCGTAAGTACCATGGGAGTGTGTGCATTTGATTTGGAAGTGTGTGCATGTGCCATGGGAGTGTGTGCATGTGCCATGGGAGTGTGTGCATATGCCATGGAAGTATGCGCATGTGATTTGGGAGTGTGGGCATGTGCCATGGGAGTGTGTGCATGTGACATGGGAGTGTGCTCATGTGATTTGGAAGTGTGTGCATGTGATTTGGAAGTGTGTGTGCATGTGCTATGGAAGTGTGTGCATGTGCCTTGGGAGTGTTAGCATGTGCCTTGGGAGTGTGTACATGTGCCATGGGAGTGTGTGCATGTGCCATGGGAATGAGCGCATGTGCCATGGAAGTGTGCACCTGTGCCATGGGAGTGTGTACATGTGTCATGGGAGTATGTGCATGTGATTTAGATGTGTGCGCATGTGCCTTGGGAGTGTGCACATGTGCCATGGGAGTGTGCGCATGTGTTTTGGGAGTGTGTGCATGTGCCATGGGAGTGTGTGCATGTGCCATGCGAGTGTGCTCATGTGTTTTGGGCATGTGTGCATGTGCATTGGGAGTGTGCGCATGTGATTTGGAAGTGTGTGCATGTGCCTTGGGAGTGTGCGCATGTGCCTTGGGAGTGTGTGCATGTGACATGGGAGTGTGTGCATGTGCCATGGGTGTGTGCATGTGCCATGGGAGTGTGTGCATGTGACATGGGATTGTGTGCGCATGTGCCATGGGAGTGTGCGCATGTGCCATGGGAGTGTGTGCATGTGCCATGGGAGTGTGTGAATGTGATTTGGAAGTGTTTGCATGTGCCATGGGAGTGTGTGCAAGTGCCATGGGAGTGTGCACATGTGCCATGGGAGTATGTACATGTTATTTGGGAGTGTGTGCATGAGCCATGGGAGTGTGTGCATGTGCCATGGGAGTGTGCGCAAGTGATTTGGGAGTGTGTGCATGTGCCATGGGAGTGTGCGCATGTGTTTTGGGAGTGTGTGCATGTGCCATGGGAGTGTGTGCATGTGCCATGGGAGTGTGCTCATGTGTTTTGGGCATGTGTGCATGTGCCATGGGAGTGTGCGCATGTACCATGGGAGTGTGCGCATGTGATTTGGGAGTATGTACATCTGCCATGGGAGTGTGCACATGTGCCATGAGGGTGTGCGCATGTGATATGGGAGTGTGAGCATGTTATTTGGGAGTGTGTGCATGTGATTTGGAAGTGTGTGCATGTGCCATGGGAGTGTGTGCATGTGAACATGGGAGTGTGCGCATGTTCCATGGGAGTGTATGCATGTGCCATGGGAGTGAGCTCATGTGTTTTGGGAGTGTGTACATGTGCCATGGGAGTGTGTGCATGTGCCATGGGAGTGTGCGCTTGTGCCATGGGAGTGTGCGCTTGTGCCATGGGAGTGAGCTCATGTGTTTTGGGAGTGTGTACATGTGCCATGGGAGTGTGTGCATGTACCATGGGAGTGTGTGCTTGTGCCATGGTAGTGTGCGCATGTGATTTGGGAGTGTGTGCATGTGAAATGGGAGTGTGTGCATGTGCCATGGGAGTGTGCGCATGTGATTTGGGAGTGTGTACATGTGCCATGGGAGTGTGTGCATGTGCCCGGGGAGTGTGCGCTTGTGCCATGGGAGTGTGCGCTTGTGCCATGGGAGTGTGTGCATGTGATTTGGGAGTGTGTGCATGTGCAATGGGAGTGTGTGCATGTGCCATGGGAGTGTGTGCATGTGCCATGGGAGTGTGTGCATGTGCCATGGGAGTGTGTGCATGTGCCATGGGAGTGTGCACATGTGTTTTTTGAGTGTGTTAACGTGCCATGGGAGTGTGCGCATGTGCCATGGGAGTGTGCTCATGTGTTTTGGGAGTGTGCGCATGTGCCATAGGAGTGTGCGCATGTGGCATGGGAGTGTGCGCTTGTGATTTGGGAGAGTGTACATGTGCCATAGGAGTGTGTGCATGTGTCATGGGAGTGTGCACATGTGACTTGGGAGTGTGAGCATGTGATCTGGGAGTGTGTGCATGTGCCTTGGGAGTGTGAGCATGTGATTTGGGAGTGTGTGCATGTGCCATGGGAGTGTGCGCATGTGTTTTGGGAGTATGTGCATGTGCCATGGGAGTGTGCGCATGTGCCATGGGAGTGTGCTCATGTGTTTTGGGAGTGTGTGCATGTGCCATGGGAGTGTGCGCATGTGGCATGGGAGTGTGCGCATGTGATTTGGGAGTGTGTACATGTGCCATGGGAGTGTGTGCATGTGTCATTGGAGTGTGCGCATGTGCCTTGGGAGTGTGAGCATGTGATTTGGGAGTGTGTGCATGTGCCTTGGGAGTGTTAGCATGTGCCTTGGGAGTGTGTACATGTGCCATGGGAGTGTGTGCATGTGCCATGGGAATGTGCGCATGTGCCATGGAAGTGTGCACCTGTGCCATGGGAGTGTGTACATGTGTCATGGGAGTATGTGCATGTGATTTAGATGTGTGCGCATGTGCCTTGGGAGTGTGCACATGTGCCATGGGAGTGTGCACATGTGATATTGGAGTGTGTGCATGTGATTTGGAAGTGTGTGCATGTGCTCTGGGAGTGTGTACATGTGCCATGGGAGTGTGCGCATGTGCATTGGGAGTGTGCGCATGTGATTTGGAAGTGTGTGCATGTGCCTTGGGAGTGTGCGCATGTGCCTTGGGAGTGTGTGCATGTGACATGGGAGTGTGTGCATGTGCCATGGGTGTGTGCATGTGCCATGGGAGTGTGTGCATGTGACATGGGATTGTGTGCGCATGTGCCATGGGAGTGTGCGCATGTGCCATGGGAGTGTGCGCATGTGCCATTGGAGTGTGTGCATGTGCCATGGGAGTGTGTGAATGTGATTTGGAAGTGTTTGCATGTGCCATGGGAGTGTGTGCAAGTGCCATGGGAGTGTGCACATGTGCCATGGGAGTATGTACATGTTATTTGGGAGTGTGTGCATGAGCCATGGGAGTGTGTGCATGTGCCATGGGAGTGTGCGCAAGTGATTTGGGAGTGTGTGCATGTGCCATGGGAGTGTGCGCATGTGTTTTGGGAGTGTGTGCATGTGCCATGGGAGTGTGTGCATGTGCCATGGGAGTGTGCTCATGTGTTTTGGGCATGTGTGCATGTGCCATGGGAGTGTGCGCATGTACCATGGGAGTGTGCGCATGTGATTTGGGAGTATGTACATCTGCCATGGGAGTGTGCACATGTGCCATGAGGGTGTGCGCATGTGATATGGGAGTGTGAGCATGTGATTTGGGAGTGTGTGCATGTGCCTTGGGAGTGTGTGCATGTGCCATGGTTGTGTGTGCATGTGCCATGGGAATGTGCGCATGTGCCATGGGAGAGTGCGCAAGTGCCATGGGAGTGTGCGCAAGTGCCATTGGAGTGTGCGTAAGTACCATGGGAGTGTGTGCATTTGATTTGGAAGTGTGTGCATGTGCCATGGGAGTGTGTGCATGTGCCATGGGAATGTGCGCATGTGCCATGGGAGAGTGGGCAAGTGCCATGGGAGTGTGCGCAAGTGCCATAGGAGTGTGTGCATTTGATTTGGAAGTGTGTGCATGTGCCATGGGAGTGTGTGCATGTGCCATGGGAGTATGTGCATATGCCATGGAAGTATGCGCATGTGATTTGGGAGTGTGCACATGTGCCATGGGAGTGTGTGCATGTGCCATGGGAGTGTGCGCATGTGGCATGGGAGTGTGCGCATGTGATTTGGAAGGGTGTGCATGTGATTTTGAAGTGTGTGCATATGCCATTGGAGTGTGTGCATGTGAACATGGGAGTGTGCGCATGTGCCATGGGAGTGTGCGCATGTGCCATGGGAGTATGCGCATGTGCCATGGGAGTGTATGCATGTGCCATGGGAGTGTATGCATGTGCCATGGGAGTGTGCTCATGTGTTTTGGGAGTGTGTGCATGTGCAATAGGAGTGTGCGCATGTGATTTGGGAGTGTGTACATATGCCATGGGAGTGTGCGCTTGTGCCATGGGAGTGTGCGCATGTGATTTGGGAGTGTGTGCATGTGAAATGGGAGGGTGTGCAGGTGCCATGTGAGTGTGCGCATGTGATTTGGGAGTGTGTACATGTGCCATGGGAGTGTGTGCATGTGCCATGGGAGTGTGCGCTTGTGCCATGGGAGTGTGCGCTTGTGCCATGGGAGTGTGCGCATGTGTTTTGGGAGTGTGCACATGTGCAATGGGAGTGTGTGCATGTGCCATGGGAGTGTGTGCATGTGCCATGGGAGTTTGTGCATGTGCCACGGGAGTGTGTGAATGTGATTTGGAAGTGTGTGTATGTGCCATGAGAGTGTGAGCAAGTGCCATGGGAGTGTGCACATGTGCCATGGGAGTATGCACATTTGATTTGGGAGTGTGTGCATGAGCCATGGGAGTGTGCGCATGTGCCATGGGAGTGTGTGCATGTGATTTGGAAGTGGTGCATGTGCCATGGGAGTGTGCGCATGTGATTTGGGAGTGTGTGCATGTGCCATGGGAGTGTGCGCATGTGATTTGGGAGTGTGTGCATGGGCCATGGGAGTGTGCGCATGTGCCATGGGAGTGTGCGCATGTGATTTGGGAGTGTGTACATGTGTCATGGGAGTGTGTGCATGTGTCATGGGAGTGTGCGCATGTGTCATGGGAGTGTGCGCATGTGCCTTGGGAGTGTGAGCATGTGATTTGGGAGTGTGTGCATGTGCCTTGGGAGTGTGAGCATGTGCCTTGGGAGTGTGTACATGTGCCATGGGAGTGTGTGCATGTGCCATGGGAATGTGCGCATGTGCCATGGAAGTGTGCACATGTGCCATGGGAGTGTGTACATGTGTCATGGGAGTATGTGCATGTGATTTGGATGTGTGCGCATGTGCCTTGGGAGTCTGAGCATGTGATTTGGGAGTGTGTGCATGTGCCTTGGGAGTGTGAGCATGTGCCTTGGGAGTATGTACATGTGCCATGGGAGTGTGTGCATGTGCCATGGGAATGTGCGCATGTGCCATGGAAGTGTGCACATGTGCCATGGGAGTGTGTACATGTGTCATGGGAGTGTGTGCATGTGATTTGGATGTGTGCGCATGTGCCTTGGGAGTGTGCGCATGTGCCATGGGAGTGTGCTCATGTGATATTGGAGTGTGTGCATGTGATTTGGAAGTGTGTGCATGTGCCATAAAGAGTGTGCCCATGTGCCTTGGGAGTGTGAGCATGTGATTTGGGAGTGTGTGCATGTGCCTTGGGAGTGTGAACATGTGATATTGGAGTGTGTGCATGTGATTTGGAAGTGTGTGCATGTGCCATGGGAGTGTGCGCATGTGCCTTGGGAGTGGGAGCATGTGATTTGGGAGTGTGTGCATGTGCCTCTGGAGTGTGAGCATGTGCCTTGGGAGTGTGTGCATGTGCCATGGGAGCGTGTGCATGTGCCATGGGAGTGTGTGCATGTGCCATGGGAATGTGCGCATGTGCCATGGAAGTGTGCACATGTGCCATGGGAGTGTGTACATGTGTCATGGGAGTATGTGCATGTGATTTGGATGTGTGCGCATGAGCCTTGGGAGTGTGCACATGTGCCATGGGAGTGTGCGCATGTGATATTGGAGTGTGTGCATGTGATTTGAAAGTGTGTGCATGTGCCATGGGAGTGTGCCCATGTGCCTTGGGAGTGTGAGCATGTGATTTGGGAGTGTGTGCATGTGCCTTGGGAGTGTGAGCATGTGATATTGGAGTGTGTGCATGTGATTTGGAAGTGTGTGCATGTGCCATGGGAGTGTGCGCATGTGCCTTGGTAATGGGAGCATGTGATATGGGAGTGTGTGCATGTGCCTCTGGAGTGTGAGCATGTGCCTTGGGAGTGTGTGCATGTGCCATGGGAGTGTGCTCATATGTTTTGGGTGTGTGTGCATGTGCCATAGGAGTGTGCGCATGTGGCATGGGAGTATGCGCATGTGATTTGGGAGTGTGTACATGGGCCATGGGAGTGTGTGCATGTGTCATGGGAGTGTGCGCATGTGCCATGGGAGTGTGCACATATGATTTGGGAGTGTGTGCATGTGCCTTGGGAGTGTGCGCATGTGCCTTGGGAGTATGTGCATGTGCCATGGGAGTGTGTGCATGCGCCATGGGAGTGTGCACATGTGCCTTTGGAGTGTGAGCATGTGATTTGGGAGTGTGTGCATGTGCCTTGGGAGTGTGCGCATGTGCCATGGTTGTGTGCGCATGTGCCATGGGAATGTGCGCATGTGCCATGGGAGAGTGTGCATTTGATTTGGAAGTGTGTGCATGTGCCATGGGAGTGTGTGCATGTGCCATGGGAGTGTGTGCATATGCCATGGAAGTATGCGCATGTGATTTGGGAGTGTGCGCATGTGCCATGGGAGTGTGCGCATGTGGCATGGGAGTGTGTGCATGTGATTTGGAAGTGTGTGCATGTGATTTGGAAGTGTGTGCATGTGCCATGTGAGTGTGTGCATGTGAACATGGGAGTGTGCGCATGTGCCATGGGAGTGTATGCATGTGCCATGGGAGTGAGCTCATGTGTTTTGGGAGTGTGTACATGTGCCATGGGAGTGTGTGCATGTACCATGGGAGTGTGTGCTTGTGCCATGGTAGTGTGCGCATGTGATTTGGGAGTGTGTGCATGTGAAATGGGAGTGTGTGCATGTGCCATGGGAGTGTGCGCATGTGATTTGGGAGTGTGTGCATGTGCAATGGGAGTGTGTGCATGTGCCATGGGAGTGTGTGCATGTGCCATGGGAGTGTGTGCATGTGATTTGGAAGTGTGTGCATGTGCCATGGGAGTGTGCACATGTGTTTTTTGAGTGTGTGAACGTGCCATGGGAGTGTGCGCATGTGCCATGGGAGTGTGCTCATGTGTTTTGGGAGTGTGCGCATGTGCCATAGGAGTGTGCGCATGTGGCATGGGAGTGTGCGCTTGTGATTTGGGAGAGTGTACATGTGCCATAGGAGTGTGTGCATGTGTCATGGGAGTGTGCACATGTGACTTGGGAGTGTGAGCATGTGATTTGGGAGTGTGTGCATGTGCCTTGGGAATGTGAGCATGTAATTTGGGAGTGTGTGCATGTGCCATGGGAGTGTGCGCATGTGTTTTGGGAGTGTGTGCATGTGCCATGGGAGTGTGCGCATGTGCCATGGGAGTGTGGTCATGTGTTTTGGGAGTGTGTGCATGTGCCATGGGAGTGTGCGCATGTGGCATGGGAGTGTGCGCATGTGATTTGGGAGTGTGTGCATGTGCCATGGGAATGCGCGCATGTGCCATGGAAGTGTGCACCTGTGCCATGGGAGTGTGTACATGTGTCATGGGAGTATGTGCATGTGATTTAGATGTGTGCGCATGTGCCTTGGGAGTGTGCACATGTGCCATGGGAGTGTGCACATGTGATATTGGAGTGTGTGCATGTGATTTGGAAGTGTGTGCATGTGCTCTGGGAGTGTGTACATGTGCCATGGGAGTGTGTGCATGTGCATTGGGAGTGTGCGCATGTGATTTGGAAGTGTGTGCATGTGCCTTGGGAGTGTGCGCATGTGCCTTGGGAGTGTGTGCATGTGACATGGGAGTGTGTGCATGTGCCATGGGTGTGTGCATGTGCCATGGGAGTGTGTGCATGTGACATGGGATTGTGTGCGCATGTGCCATGGGAGTGTGCGCATGTGCCATGGGAGTGTGCGCATGTGCCATGGGAGTGTGTGCATGTGCCATGGGAGTGTGTGAATGTGATTTGGAAGTGTTTGCATGTGCCATGGGAGTGTGTGCAAGTGCCATGGGAGTGTGCACATGTGCCATGGGAGTATGCACATGTTATTTGGGAGTGTGTGCAAGAGCCATGGGAGTGTGTGCATGTGCCATGGGAGTGTGCGCAAGTGATTTGGGAGTGTGTGCATGTGCCATGGGAGTGTGCGCATGTGTTTTGGGAGTGTGTGCATGTGCCATGGGAGTGTGTGCATGTGCCATGGGAGTGTGCTCATGTGTTTTGGGCATGTGTGCATGTGCCATGGGAGTGTGCGCATGTACCATGGGAGTGTGCGCATGTGATTTGGGAGTATGTACATCTGCCATGGGAGTGTGCACATGTGCCATGGGGGTGTGCGCATGTGATATGGGAGTGTGAGCATGTGATTTGGGAGTGTGTGCATGTGCCTTGGGAGTGTGTGCATGTGCCATGGTTGTGTGTGCATGTGCCATGGGAATGTGCTCATGTGCCATGGGAGAGTGCGCAAGTGCCATGGGAGTGTGCGCAAGTGCCATTGGAGTGTGCGTAAGTACCATGGGAGTGTGTGCATTTGATTTGGAAGTGTGTGCATGTGCCATGGGAGTGTGTGCATGTGCCATGGGAGTGTGTGCATATGCCATGGAAGTATGCGCATGTGATTTGGGAGTGTGGGCATGTGCCATGGGAGTGTGTGCATGTGACATGGGAGTGTGCGCATGTGATTTGGAAGTGTGTGCATGTGATTTGGAAGTGTGTGTGCATGTGCTATGGAAGTGTCTGCATGTGCCTTGGGAGTGTGTGCATGTGCCTTGGGAGTGTGTGCATGTGCCATGGGAGTGTGTGCATGTGCCACGGGAGTGTGCGCATGTGCCTTTGGAGTGTGAGCATGTTAATTGGGAGTGTGTGCATGTGCCTTGGGAGTGTGTGCATGTGCCATGGTTGTGTGTGCATGTGCCATGGGAATGTGCGCATGTGCCATGGGAGAGTGGGCAAGTGCCATGGGAGTGTGCGCAAGTGCCATAGGAGTGTGTGCATTTGATTTGGAAGTGTGTGCATGTGCCATGGGAGTGTGTGCATGTGCCATGGGAGTATGTGCATATGCCATGGAAGTATGCGCATGTGATTTGGGAGTGTGTGCATGTGCCATGGGAGTGTGTGCATGTGCCATGGGAGTGTGCACATGTGGCATGGGAGTGTGCGCATGTGATTTGGAAGGGTGTGCATGTGATTTGGAAGTGTGTGCATATGCCATTGGAGTGTGTGCATGTGAACATGGGAGTGTGCGCATGTGCCATGGGAGTGTGCGCATGTGCCATGGGAGTATGCGCATGTGCCATGGGAGTGTATGCATGTGCCATGGGAGTGTATGCATGTGCCATGGGAGTGTGCTCATGTGTTTTGGGAGTGTGTGCATGTGCAATAGGAGTGTGCGCATGTGATTTGGGAGTGTGTACATATGCCATGGGAGTGTGCACTTGTGCCATGGGAGTGTGCGCATGTGATTTGGGAGTGTGTGCATGTGAAATGGGAGGGTGTGCAGGTGCCATGTGAGTGTGCGCATGTGATTTGGGAGTGTGTACATGTGCCATGGGAGTGTGTGCATGTGCCATGGGAGTGTGCGCTTGTGCCATGGGAGTGTGCGCTTGTCCCATGGGAGTGTGCGCATGTGATTTGGGAGTGTGCGCATGTGATTTGGGAGTGTGCACATGTGCAATGGGAGTGTGTGCATGTGCCATGGGAGTGTGTGCATGTGCCATGGGAGTTTGTGCATGTGCCACGGGAGTGTGTGAATGTGATTTGGAAGTGTGTGTATGTGCCATGAGAGTGTGAGCAAGTGCCATGGGAGTGTGCACATGTGTCATGGGAGTATGCACATTTGATTTGGGAGTGTGTGCATGAGCCATGGGAGTTTGCGCATGTGCCATGGGAGTGTGTGCATGTGATTTGGAAGTGGTGCATGTGCCATGGGAGTGTGCGCATGTGATTTGGGAGTGTGTGCATGTGCCATGGGAGTGTGCGCATGTGATTTGGGAGTGTGTGCATGGGCCATGGGAGTGTGCGCATGTGCCATGGGAGTGTGCGCATGTGATTTGGGAGTGTGTACATGTGTCATGGGAGTGTGTGCATGTGTCATGGGAGTGTGCGCATGTGTCATGGGAGTGTGCGCATGTGCCTTGGGAGTGTGAGCATGTGATTTGGGAGTGTGTGCATGTGCCTTGGGAGTGTGAGCATGTGCCTTGGGAGTGTGTACATGTGCCATGGAAGTGTGTGCATGTGCCATGGGAATGTGCGCATGTGCCATGGAAGTGTGCACATGTGCCATGGGAGTGTGTACATGTGTCATGGGAATATGTGCATGTGATTTGGATGTGTGCGCATGTGCCTTGGGAGTCTGAGCATGTGATTTGGGAGTGTGTGCATGTGCCTTGGGAGTGTGAGCATGTGCCTTGGGAGTATGTACATGTGCCATGGGAATGTGCGCATGTGCCATGGAAGTGTGCACATGTGCCATGGGAGTGTGTACATGTGTCATGGGAGTATGTGCATGTGATTTGGATGTGTGCGCATGAGCCTTGGGAGTGTGCACATGTGCCATGGGAGTGTGCGCATGTGATATTGGAGTGTGTGCATGTGATTTGGAAGTGTGTGCATGTACCATAAAGAGTGTGCCCATGTGCCTTGGGAGTGTGAGCATGTGATTTGGGAGTGTGTGCATGTGCCTTGGGAGTGTGAACATGTGATATTGGAGTGTGTGCATGTGATTTGGAAGTGTGTGCATGTGCCATGGGAGTGTGCGCATGTGCCTTGGGAGTGGGAGCATGTGATTTGGGAGTGTGTGCATGTGCCTCTGGAGTGTGAGCATGTGCCTTGGGAGTGTGTGCATGTGCCATGGGAGCATGTGCCATGGGAGTGTGCACATGTGCCATGGGAGTGTGTACATGTGTCATGGGAGTATGTGCATGTGATTTGGATGTGTGCGCATGAGCCTTGGGAGTGTGCACATGTGCCATGGGAGTGTGCGCATGTGATATTGGAGTGTGTGCATGTGATTTGAAAGTGTGTGCATGTGCCATGGGAGTGTGCCCATGTGCCTTGGGAGTGTGAGCATGTGATTTGGGAGTGTGTGCATGTGCCTTGGGAGTGTGAGCATGTGATATTGGAGTGTGTGCATGTGATTTGGAAGTGTGTGCATGTGCCATGGGAGTGTGCGCATGTGCCTTGGGAGTGGGAGCATGTGATATGGGAGTGTGTGCATGTGCCTCTGGAGTGTGAGCATGTGCCTTGGGAGTGTGTGCATGTGCCATGGGAGTGTGTGCATGTGCCATGGGAGTGTGCTCATATGTTTTGGGTGTGTGTGCATGTGCCATAGGAGTGTGCACATGTGGCATGGGAGTATGCGCATGTGATTTGGGAGTGTGTACATGGGCCATGGGAGTGTGTGCATGTGTCATGGGAGTGTGCGCATGTGCCATGGGAGTGTGCACATATGATTTGGGAGTGTGAGCATGTGCCTTGGGAGTGTGAGCATGTGCCTTGGGAGTGTGTACATGTGCCATGGGAGTGTGTGCATGTGCCATGGGAATGTGCGCATGTGCCATGGAAGTGTGCTCATGTGCCATGGGAGTGTGTACATGTGTCATGGGAGTATGCGCATGTGATTTGGATGTGTGTGCATGTGCCTTGGGAGTGTGCGCATGTGCCATGGGAGTGTGCACATGTGATATTGGAGTGTGTGCATGTGATTTGGGAATGTGTGCATGTGATTTGGGAGTGTGCGCATGTGCCATGGGAGTGTGAGCATGTGATTTGGGAGTGTGTGCATGTGCCTTGGGAGCCTGAGCATGTGATTTGGGAGTGTGTGCATGTGCCATGGGAGTGTGTGCATGTGCCATGGGAATGTGCGCATGTGCCATGGGAGTGTGTGCATGTGCCATGGAAATGTGCGCATGTGCCATGGGAGTGTGTGTATGTGCCATGGGAGTGTGTGCATGTGCCATGGGAGTGTGTGCATGTGATTTGGGAGTGTGTGCATGTGCCATGGGAGTGTGCGCATGTGTTTTGGGAGTGTGTGCATGTGCCATGGGAGTGTGTGCATGTGTACATGGGAGTGTGCGCATGTGCCATGGGAGTGTGCACATGTGTTTTGGGAGTGTGTGCATGTGTCATGGGAGTGTGCTCATGTGTTTTGGGAGTGTGTGCATGTGCCATAGGAGTGTGCGCATGTGGCATGGGAGCGTGCGCATGTGATTTGGGAGTGTGTACATGTGCCATGGGAGTGTGTGCATGTGTCATGGGAGTGTGCGCATGTGCCATGGGAGTGTGCGCATATGATTTGGGAGTGTGTGCATGTGCCATGGGAGTGTGTGCATGTGCCATGGGAGTGTGCACATGTGATTTTGGAGTGTGTGCATGTGCCGTGGGAGTGTGCTCATGTGTTTTGGGAGTGTGTGCATGTGTCATGGGAGTGTGCGCATGTGCCATGGGAGTGTGCGCATATGATTTGGGAGTGTGTGCATGTGCCATGGGAGTGTGTGCATGTGCCATGGGAGTGTGCACATGTGATTTTGGAGTGTGTGCATGTGCCTCGGGAGTGTGCGCATGTACCTTGAGAGTGTGTGCATGTGCCATGGGAGTGTGTGCATGTGCCATGGGAGTGTGTGCCTGTGCTTTGGGAGTGTGTACATGTGCCATGGGAGTGTGCGCATGTGCCTTGGGAGTGTGCACATGTGATTTGGAAGTGTGTGCATGTGCCTTGGGAGTGTGCGCATGTGCCTTGGGAGTGTGTGCATGTGACATGCGAGTGTGTGCATGTGCCTTGGGAGTGTGTGCATGTGACATGGGAGTGTGTGCATGTGACATGGGAGTGTGTGCATGTGCCATGGGAGTGTGCGAATGTGCCATGGGAGTGTGTGCATGTGCCATGGGAGTGTGTGAATGTGATTTGGAAGTGTTTGCATGTGCCATGGGAGTGTGTGCAAGTGCCATGGGAGTGTGCACATGTGCCATTGGAGTATGCACATGTGATTTGGGAGTGTGTGCATGTGCCATGGGAGTGTGTGCATGTGATTTGGGAGTGTGTGCATGTGTACATGGGAGTGTACGCATGTGCCATGGGAGTGTGCGCATGTGTTTTCTGAGTGTGTGCATGTGCCATGGGAATGTGCGCATGTGCCATGGGAGTGTGCTCATGTGATTTGGAAGTGTGTGCATGTGCCTTGGGAGTGTGCGGATGTGCCTTGGGAGTGTGTGCATGTGACATGGGAGTGTGTGCATGTGCCTTGGGAGTGTGTGCATGTGACATGGGAGTGTGTGCATGTGCCATGGGAGTGTGTGCATGTGATTTGGGAGTATGTGCATGTGCCATGGGAGTGTGCACATGTGCCATGGGAATGTGCGCATGTGATATGGGAGTGTGTGCAAGTGCCATGGGAGTGTGCACATGTGCCATGGGAGTATGCACATGTTATTTGGGAGTGTGTGCATGAGCCATGGGAGTGTGTGCATGTGCCATGGGAGTGTGCGCAAGTGATTTGGGAGTGTGTGCATGTGCCATGGGAGTGTGCTCATGTGTTTTGGGCATGTGTGCATGTGCCATGGGAGTGTGCGCATGTACCATGGGAGTGTGCGCATGTGATTTGGGAGTATGTACATCTGCCATGGGAGTGTGCACATGTGCCATGGGGGTGTGCGCATGTGATATGGGAGTGTGAGCATGTGATTTGGGAGTGTGTGCATGTGCCTTGGGAGTGTGTGCATGTGCCATGGTTGTGTGTGCATGTGCCATGGGAATGTGCTCATGTGCCATGGGAGAGTGCGCAAGTGCCATGGGAGTGTGCGCAAGTGCCATTGGAGTGTGCGTAAGTACCATGGGAGTGTGTGCATTTGATTTGGAAGTGTGTGCATGTGCCATGGGAGTGTGTGCATGTGCCATGGGAGTGTGTGCATATGCCATGGAAGTATGCGCATGTGATTTGGGAGTGTGGGCATGTGCCATGGGAGTGTGTGCATGTGACATGGGAGTGTGCGCATGTGATTTGGAAGTGTGTGCATGTGATTTGGAAGTGTGTGTGCATGTGCTATGGAAGTGTGTGCATGTGCCTTGGGAGTGTGTGCATGTGCCTTGGGAGTGTGTGCATGTGCCATGGGAGTGTGTGCATGTGCCACGGGAGTGTGCGCATGTGCCTTTGGAGTGTGAGCATGTTAATTGGGAGTGTGTGCATGTGCCTTGGGAGTGTGTGCATGTGCCATGGTTGTGTGTGCATGTGCCATGGGAATGTGCGCATGTGCCATGGGAGAGTGGGCAAGTGCCATGGGAGTGTGCGCAAGTGCCATAGGAGTGTGTGCATTTGATTTGGAAGTGTGTGCATGTGCCATGGGAGTGTGTGCATGTGCCATGGGAGTATGTGCATATGCCATGGAAGTATGCGCATGTGATTTGGGAGTGTGTGCATGTGCCATGGGAGTGTGTGCATGTGCCATGGGAGAGTGCACATGTGGCATGGGAGTGTGCGCATGTGATTTGGAAGGGTGTGCATGTGATTTGGAAGTGTGTGCATATGCCATTGGAGTGTGTGCATGTGAACATGGGAGTGTGCGCATGTGCCATGGGAGTGTGCGCATGTGCCATGGGAGTATGCGCATGTGCCATGGGAGTGTATGCATGTGCCATGGGAGTGTATGCATGTGCCATGGGAGTGTGCTCATGTGTTTTGGGAGTGTGTGCATGTGCAATAGGAGTGTGCGCATGTGATTTGGGAGTGTGTACATAGGCCATGGGAGTGTGCGCTTGTGCCATGGGAGTGTGCGCATGTGATTTGGGAGTGTGTGCATGTGAAATGGGAGGGTGTGCAGGTGCCATGTGAGTGTGCGCATGTCATTTGGGAGTGTGTACATGTGCCATGGGAGTGTGTGCATGTGCCATGGGAGTGTGCGCTTGTGCCATGGGAGTGTGCGCTTGTCCCATGGGAGTGTGCGCATGTGATTTGGGAGTGTGCGCATGTGATTTGGGAGTGTGCACATGTGCAATGGGAGTGTGTGCATGTGCCATGGGAGTGTGTGCATGTGCCATGGGAGTTTGTGCATGTGCCACGGGAGTGTGTGAATGTGATTTGGAAGTGTGTGTATGTGCCATGAGAGTGTGAGCAAGTGCCATGGGAGTGTGCACATGTGTCATGGGAGTATGCACATTTGATTTGGGAGTGTGTGCATGAGCCATGGGAGTGTGCGCATGTGCCATGGGAGTGTGTGCATGTGATTTGGAAGTGGTGCATGTGCCATGGGAGTGTGCACATGTGATTTGGGAGTGTGTGCATGTGCCATGGGAGTGTGCGCATGTGATTTGGGAGTGTGTGCATGGGCCATGGGAGTGTGTGCATGAGCCATGGGAGTGTGCGCATGTGCCATGGGAGTGTGTGCATGTGATTTGGAAGTGGTGCATGTGCCATGGGAGTGTGCACATGTGATTTGGGAGTGTGTGCATGTGCCATGGGAGTGTGCGCATGTGATTTGGGAGTGTGTGCATGGGCCATGGGAGTGTGCGCATGTGTCATGGGAGTGTGCGCATGTGTCATGGGAGTGTGCGCATGTGCCTTGGGAGTGTGAGCATGTGATTTGGGAGTGTGTGCATGTGCCTTGGGAGTGTGAGCATGTGCCTTGGGAGTGTGTACATGTGCCATGGGAGTGTGTGCATGTGCCATGGGAATGTGCGCATGTGCCATGGAAGTGTGCACATGTGCCATGGGAGTGTGTACATGTGTCATGGGAATATGTGCATGTGATTTGGATGTGTGCGCATGTGCCTTGGGAGTCTGAGCATGTGATTTGGGAGTGTGTGCATGTGCCTTGGGAGTGTGAGCATGTGCCTTGGGAGTATGTACATGTGCCATGGGAGTGTGTGCATGTGCCATGGGAATGTGCGCATGTGCCATGGAAGTGTGCACATGTGCCATGGGAGTGTGTACATGTGTCATGGGAGTATGTGCATGTGATTTGGATGTGTGCGCATGAGCCTTGGGAGTGTGCACATGTGCCATGGGAGTGTGCGCATGTGATATTGGAGTGTGTGCATGTGATTTGGAAGTGTGTGCATGTACCATAAAGAGTGTGCCCATGTGCCTTGGGAGTGTGAGCATGTGATTTGGGAGTGTGTGCATGTGCCTTGGGAGTGTGAACATGTGATATTGGAGTGTGTGCATGTGATTTGGAAGTGTGTGCATGTGCCATGGGAGTGTGCGCATGTGCCTTGAGAGTGGGAGCATGTGATTTGGGAGTGTGTGCATGTGCCTCTGGAGTGTGAGCATGTGCCTTGGGAGTGTGTGCATGTGCCATGGGAGCATGTGCCATGGGAGTGTGCACATGTGCCATGGGAGTGTGTACATGTGTCATGGGAGTATGTGCATGTGATTTGGATGTGTGCGCATGAGCCTTGGGAGTGTGCACATGTGCCATGGGAGTGTGCGCATGTGATATTGGAGTGTGTGCATGTGATTTGAAAGTGTGTGCATGTGCCATGGGAGTGTGCCCATGTGCCTTGGGAGTGTGAGCATGTGATTTGGGAGTGTGTGCATGTGCCTTGGGAGTGTGAGCATGTGATATTGGAGTGTGTGCATGTGATTTGGAAGTGTGTGCATGTGCCATGGGAGTGTGCGCATGTGCCTTGGGAGTGGGAGCATGTGATATGGGAGTGTGTGCATGTGCCTCTGGAGTGTGAGCATGTGCCTTGGGAGTGTGTGCATGTGCCATGTGAGTGTGTGCATGTGCCATGGGAGTGTGCTCATATGTTTTGGGTGTGTGTGCATGTGCCATAGGAGTGTGCACATGTGGCATGGGAGTATGCGCATGTGATTTGGGAGTGTGTACATGGGCCATGGGAGTGTGTGCATGTGTCATGGGAGTGTGCGCATGTGCCATGGGAGTGTGCACATATGATTTGGGAGTGTGAGCATGTGCCTTGGGAGTGTGAGCATGTGCCTTGGGAGTGTGTACATGTGCCATGGGAGTGTGTGCATGTGCCATGGGAATGTGCGCATGTGCCATGGAAGTGTGCTCATGTGCCATGGGAGTGTGTACATGTGTCATGGGAGTATGCGCATGTGATTTGGATGTGTGTGCATGTGCCTTGGGAGTGTGCGCATGTGCCATGGGAGTGTGCACATGTGATATTGGAGTGTGTGCATGTGATTTGGGAGTGTGTGCATGTGATTTGGGAGTGTGCGCATGTGCCATGGGAGTGTGAGCATGTGATTTGGGAGTGTGTGCATGTGCCTTGGGAGCCTGAGCATGTGATTTGGGAGTGTGTGCATGTGCCATGGGAGTGTGTGCATGTGCCATGGGAATGTGCGCATGTGCCATGGGAGTGTGTGCATGTGCCATGGAAATGTGCGCATGTGCCATGGGAGTGTGTGTATGTGCCATGGGAGTGTGTGCATGTGCCATGGGAGTGTGTGCATGTGATTTGGGAGTGTGTGCATGTGCCATGGGAGTGTGCGCATGTGTTTTGGGAGTGTGTGCATGTGCCATGGGAGTGTGTGCATGTGTACATGGGAGTGTGCGCATGTGCCATGGGAGTGTGCACATGTGTTTTGGGAGTGTGTGCATGTGTCATGGGAGTGTGCTCATGTGTTTTGGGAGTGTGTGCATGTGCCATAGGAGTGTGCGCATGTGGCATGGGAGCGTGCGCATGTGATTTGGGAGTGTGTACATGTGCCATGGGAGTGTGTGCATGTGTCATGGGAGTGTGCGCATGTGCCATGGGAGTGTGCGCATATGATTTGGGAGTGTGTGCATGTGCCATGGGAGTGTGTGCATGTGCCATGGGAGTGTGCACATGTGATTTTGGAGTGTGTGCATGTGCCGTGGGAGTGTGCTCATGTGTTTTGGGAGTGTGTGCATGTGTCATGGGAGTGTGCGCATGTGCCATGGGAGTGTGCGCATATGATTTGGGAGTGTGTGCATGTGCCATGGGAGTGTGTGCATGTGCCATGGGAGTGTGCACATGTGATTTTGGAGTGTGTGCATGTGCCTCGGGAGTGTGCGCATGTACCTTGAGAGTGTGTGCATGTGCCATGGGAGTGTGTGCATGTGCCATGGGAGTGTGTGCCTGTGCTTTGGGAGTGTGTACATGTGCCATGGGAGTGTGCGCATGTGCCTTGGGAGTGTGCACATGTGATTTGGAAGTGTGTGCATGTGCCTTGGGAGTGTGCGCATGTGCCTTGGGAGTGTGTGCATGTGACATGCGAGTGTGTGCATGTGCCTTGGGAGTGTGTGCATGTGACATGGGAGTGTGTGCATGTGACATGGGAGTGTGTGCATGTGCCATGGGAGTGTGCGAATGTGCCATGGGAGTGTGTGCATGTGCCATGGGAGTGTGTGAATGTGATTTGGAAGTGTTTGCATGTGCCATGGGAGTGTGTGCAAGTGCCATGGGAGTGTGCACATGTGCCATTGGAGTATGCACATGTGATTTGGGAGTGTGTGCATGTGCCATGGGAGTGTGTGCATGTGATTTGGGAGTGTGTGCATGTGTACATGGGAGTGTACGCATGTGCCATGGGAGTGTGCACATGTGTTTTCTGAGTGTGTGCATGTGCCATGGGAATGTGCGCATGTGCCATGGGAGTGTGCTCATGTGATTTGGAAGTGTGCATGTGCCTTGGGAGTGTGCGGATGTGCCTTGGGAGTGTGTGCATGTGACATGGGAGTGTGTGCATGTGCCTTGGGAGTGTGTGCATGTGACATGGGAGTGTGTGCATGTGCCATGGGAGTGTGTGCATTTGCCATGGGCAGTGTGCACATGTGATTTTGGAGTGTGTGCATGTGCCTCGGGAGTGTGCGCATGTACCTTGAGAGTGTGTGCATGTGCCATGGGAGTGTGTGCATGTGCTTTGGGAGTATGTACATGTGCCATGGGAGTGTGCGCATGTGCCTTGGGAGTGTGCGCATGTGATTTGGAAGTGTGTGCATGTGCCTTGGGAGTGTGTGCATGTGACATGGGAGTGTGTGCATGTGCCTTGGGAGTGTGTGCACGTGACATGGGAGTGTGTGCATGTGCCATGGGAGTGTGTGCATGTGCCATGGGAGTGTGCACATGTGCCATGGGAGTGTGTGCATGTGCCATGGGAGTGTGCGAAAGTGATTTGGGAGTGTGTGCATATGCCATGGGAGTGTGCACATGTGCCATGGGAGTGTGCTCATGTGTTTTGGGAGTGTGTGCATGTGCCATGGGAGTGTGCGCATGTGATTTGGGAGTGTGCGCATGTGATTTGGGAGTGTGTGCATTTGCCATGGGAGTGTGTGCATGTACCATGGGAGTGTGCGCATGTGATTTGGGAGTATGTGCATGTGCCGTGGGAGTGTGCACATGTGCCATGGGAATGTGCGCATGTGATATGGGAGTGTGCGCATGTGATATGGGAGTGTGAGCATGTGATATGGGAGTGTGAGCATGTGATTTGGGAGTGTGCGCATGTGCCTTGGGAGTGTGTGCATGTGCCATGAGAGTGTGTGCATGTGCCACGGGAGTGTGTGCATGTGCCTTGGGAGTGTGTGCATGTGCCATGAGAGTGTGTGCATGTGCCATGGGAGTGTGCACATGTGCCATTGGAGTATGCACATGTGATTTGGGAGTGTGTGCATGTGCCATGGGAGTGTGTGCATGTGATTTGGGAGTGTGTGCATGTGTACATGGGAGTGTACGCATGTGCCATGGGAGTGTGCGCATGTGTTTTCTGAGTGTGTGCATGTGCCATGGGAATGTGCGCATGTGCCATGGGAGTGTGCTCATGTGATTTGGAAGTGTGTGCATGTGCCTTGGGAGTGTGCGGATGTGCCTTGGGAGTGTGTGCATGTGCCATGGGAGTGTGTGCATGTGCCTTGGGAGTGTGTGCATGTGACATGGGAGTGTGTGCATGTGCCATGGGAGTGTGTGCATTTGCCATGGGCAGTGTGCACATGTGATTTTGGAGTGTGTGCATGTGCCTCGGGAGTGTGCGCATGTACCTTGAGAGTGTGTGCATGTGCCATGGGAGTGTGTGCATGTGCTTTGGGAGTATGTACATGTGCCATGGGAGTGTGCGCATGTGCCTTGGGAGTGTGCGCATGTGATTTGGAAGTGTGTGCATGTGCCTTGGGAGTGTGTGCATGTGACATGGGAGTGTGTGCATGTGCCTTGGGAGTGTGAGCACGTGACATGGGAGTGTGTGCATGTGCCATGGGAGTGTGTGCATGTGCCATGGGAGTGTGTGCATGTGCCATGGGAGTGTGCACATGTGCCATGGGAGTGTGTGCATGTGCCATGGGAGTGTGCGAAAGTGATTTGGGAGTGTGTGCATGTGCCATGGGAGTGTGCACATGTGTTTTCTGAGTGTGTGCATGTGCCATGGGAGTGTGCGCATGTGCCATGGGAGTGTGCTCATGTGTTTTGGGAGTGTGTGCATGTGCCATGGGAGTGTGCGCATGTGATTTGGGAGTGTGCGCATGTGATTTGGGAGTGTGTGCATTTGCCATGGGAGTGTGTGCATGTACCATGGGAGTGTGCGCATGTGATTTGGGAGTATGTGCATGTGCCGTGGGAGTGTGCACATGTGCCATGGGAATGTGCGCATGTGATATGGGAGTGTGCGCATGTGATATGGGAGTGTGAGCATGTGATATGGGAGTGTGTGCATGTGCCATGGGAGTGTGCGCATGTGCCATAGGAGTGTGTGCATGTGCCATGGGAGTGTGTGAATGTGATTTGGAAGTGTTCGCATGTGCCCTGGGAGTGTGTGCAAGTGCTATGGGAGTGTGCGCATGTGCAATGGGAGTGTGTGCATATGCCATGGGAGTGTGCGCATGTGCCATGGGAGTGTGCGCATGTGATTTGGAAGTGTGTGCATGTGCCTTGGGAGCCTGAGCATGTGATTTGGGAGTGTGTGCATGTGCCATGGGAGTGTGTGCATGTGCCATGGGAATGTGCGCATGTGCCATGGGAGTGTGTGCATGTGATATTGGAGTGTGTGCATGTGATTTGGGAGTGTGTGCATGTGATTTGGGAGTGTGCGCATGTGCCATGGGAGTGTGAGCATGTGATTTGGGAGTGTGTGCATGTGCCTTGGGAGCCTGAGCATGTGATTTGGGAGTGTGTGCATGTGCCATGGGAGTGTGTGCATGTGCCATGGGAATGTGCGCATGTGCCATGGGAGTGTGTGCATGTGCCATGGAAATGTGCGCATGTGCCATGGGAGTGTGTGTATGTGCCATGGGAGTATGTGCATGTGCCATGGGAGTGTGTGCATGTGATTTGGGAGTGTGTGCATGTGCCATGGGAGTGTGCGCATGTGTTTTGGGAGTGTGTGCATGTGCCATGGGAGTGTGTGCATGTGTACATGGGAGTGTGCGCATGTGCCATGGGAGTGTGCACATGTGTTTTGGGAGTGTGTGCATGTGTCATGGGAGTGTGCTCATGTGTTTTGGGAGTGTGTGCATGTGCCATAGGAGTGTGCGCATGTGGCATGGGAGCGTGCGCATGTGATTTGGGAGTGTGTACATGTGCCATGGGAGTGTGTACATGTGTCATGGGAGTGTGTGCATGTGTCATGGGAGTGTGCGCATATGATTTGGGAGTGTGTGCATGTGCCATGGGAGTGTGTGCATGTGCCATGGGAGTGTGCACATGTGATTTTGGAGTGTGTGCATGTGCCGTGGGAGTGTGCTCATGTGTTTTGGGAGTGTGTGCATGTGTCATGGGAGTGTGCGCATGTGCCATGGGAGTGTGCGCATATGATTTGGGAGTGTGTGCATGTGCCATGGGAGTGTGTGCATGTGCCATGGGAGTGTGCACATGTGATTTTGGAGTGTGTGCATGTGCCTCGGGAGTGTGCGCATGTACCTTGAGAGTGTGTGCATGTGCCATGGGAGTGTGTGCATGTGCCATGGGAGTGTGTGCCTGTGCTTTGGGAGTGTGTACATGTGCCATGGGAGTGTGCGCATGTGCCTTGGGAGTGTGCACATGTGATTTGGAAGTGTGTGCATGTGCCTTGGGAGTGTGCGCATGTGCCTTGGGAGTGTGTGCATGTGACATGGGAGTGTGTGCATGTGCCTTGGGAGTGTGTGCATGTGACATGGGAGTGTGTGCATGTGACATGGGAGTGTGTGCATGTGCCATGGGAGTGTGCGAATGTGCCATGGGAGTGTGTGCATGTGCCATGGGAGTGTGTGAATGTGCTTTGGAAGTGTTTGCATGTGCCATGGGAGTGTGTGCAAGTGCCATGGGAGTATGCACATGTGCCATTGGAGTATGCACATGTGATTTGGGAGTGTGTGCATGTGCCATGGGAGTGTGTGCATGTGATTTGGGAGTGTGTGCATGTGTACATGGGAGTGTACGCATGTGCCATGGGAGTGTGCGCATGTGTTTTCTGAGTGTGTGCATGTGCCATGGGAATGTGCGCATGTGCCATGGGAGTGTGCTCATGTGATTTGGACGTGTGTGCATGTGCCTTGGGAGTGTGCGGATGTGCCTTGGGAGTGTGTGCATGTGACATGGGAGTGTGTGCATGTGCCTTGGGAGTGTGTGCATGTGACATGGGAGTGTGTGCATGTGCCATGGGAGTGTGTGCATTTGCCATGGGCAGTGTGCACATGTGATTTTGGAGTGTGTGCATGTGCCTCAGGAGTGTGCGCATGTACCTTGAGAGTGTGTGCATGTGCCATGGGAGTGTGTGCATGTGCTTTGGGAGTATGTACATGTGCCATGGGAGTGTGCGCATGTGCCTTGGGAGTGTGCGCATGTGATTTGGAAGTGTGTGCATGTGCCTTGGGAGTGTGTGCATGTGACATGGGAGTGTGTGCATGTGCCTTGGGAGTGTGTGCACGTGACATGGGAGTGTGTGCATGTGCCATGGGAGTGTGTGCATGTGCCATGGGAGTGTGCACATGTGCCATGGGAGTGTGTGCATGTGCCATGGGAGTGTGCGCATGTGATTTGGAAGTGTGTGCATGTGCCTTGGGAGTGTGTGCATGTGACATGGGAGTGTGTGCATGTGCCATGGGAATGTGCACATGTGCCATGGGAGTGTGTGCATGTGCCTTGGGAGTGTGGGCATGTGATTTGGAAGTGTGTGCATGTGCCTTGGGAGTGTGTGCATGTGACATGGGAGTGTGTGCATGTGCCTTGGGAGTGTGTGCACGTGACATGGGAGTGTGTGCATGTGCCATGGTAGTGTGTGCATGTCCCATGGGAGTGTGCACATGTGCCATGGGAGTGTGCGAAAGTGATTTGGGAGTGTGTGCATGTGCCATGGGAGTGTGCACATGTGTTTTCTGAGTGTGTGCATGTGCCATGGGAGTGTGCGCATGTGCCATGGGAGTGTGCTCATGTGTTTTGGGAGTGTGTGCATGTGCCATGGGAGTGTGCGCATGTGATTTGGGAGTGTGCGCATGTGATTTGGGAGTGTGTGCATTTGCCATGGGAGTGTGTGCATGTACCATGGGAGTGTGCGCATGTGATTTGGGAGTATGTGAATGTGCCGTGGGAGTGTGCACATGTGCCATGGGAATGTGCGCATGTGATATGGGAGTGTGCGCATGTGATATGGGAGTGTGAGCATGTGATATGGGAGTGTGAGCATGTGATTTGGGAGTGTGCGCATGTGCCTTGGGAGTGTGTGCATGTGCCATGAGAGTGTGTGCATGTGCCACGGGAGTGTGTGCATGTGCCTTGGGAGTGTGAGCATGTGATTTGGGAGTGTGTGCATGTGCCTTGGGAGTGTGTGCATGTGCCATGGGAATGTGCGCATGTGCCATGGGAGTGTGTGCAAGTGCCATGGGAGCGTGCGCAAGTGCCATGGGAGTGTGTGCATGTGATTGGAAGTGTGTGCATGTGCCATGGGAGTGTGTGCATGTGCCATGGGAGTGTGTGCATATGCCATGGGAGTGTGTGCATGTACCATGGGATTGTGTGCATGTGCCATGGGGTTGTGTGCATGTACCATAGGATTGTGTGCATGTGCCATGGGAGTGTGCGCATGTGACATGGGAGTGTGTGCATGTGCCATGGGAGTGTGCGCATGTGCCATAGGAGTGTGTGCATGTGCCATGGGAGTGTGTGAATGTGATTTGGAAGTGTTCGCATGTGCCCTGGGAGTGTGTGCAAGTGCTATGGGAGTGTGCGCATGTGCCATGGGAGTGTGTGCATATGCCATGGGAGTGTGCGCATGTGCCATGGGAGTTTGCGCATGTGATTTGGAAGTGTGTGCATGTGTTTTGGAAGTGTGTGCATGTGCCATGGGAGTGTGTGCATGTGAACATGGGAGTGTGCACATGTGCCATGGGAGTGTGCGCATGTGCAATGGTAGTGTATGCATGTGCCATGGGAGTGTGCTCATGTGTTTTGGGAGTCTGTGCATGTGCCATGGGAGTGTGTGCATGTGAACATGGAAGTGTGCACATGTGCCATGGGAGTGTGTGCATATGCAATGGGAGTGTATGCATGTGCCATGTTAGTGTGCTCATGTGTTTTGGGAGTCTGTGCATGTGCCATGGGAGTGTGTGCATGTGAACATGGGAGTGTGCACATGTGCCATGGAAGTATGCGCATGTGAATTAGGAGTGTGCGCATGTGCCATGTGAGTGTGCTCATGTGCTTTGGGAGTGTGGGCATGTGCCATGGAAGTGTGTGCATGTGCCACGGGAGTGTGCGCATGTGGCATGGGAGTGTGCGCATGTGATTTGGAAGTGTGTGCATGTGATTCTGAAGTGTGTGCATGTGCCATGGGAGTGTGTGCATGTGAACATGGGAGTGCGCACATGTGCCATGGGAGTGTGCGCATGTGCAATGGGAGTGTATGAATGTGCCATGGGAGTGTGCTCATGTGATTTGGGAGTGTGTACATGTGCAATGGGAGTGTGTGCATGTGCTATGGGAGTGTGCGCTTGTGCCATGGGAGTGTGCACATGTGATTTGGGAGTGTGTGCATGTGCAATGGGAGTGTGTGCATGTGCCATGGGAGTATGCACATGAGATTTGGGAGTTTGCGCATGTGCCTTGGGAGTGTGTGCATATGCCATGGGAGTGTGTGCATGTGCCATGGAAGTGTGTGCATTTGCCATGGGAGTGTATAAATGTGATTTGGAAGTGTGTGCATGTGCCATGGGAGTGTGTGCAATTGCCATGGGAGTGTGAACATGTACCATGGGAGTATGCGCATATGATTTGGGAGTGTGTGCATGAGCCATGGGTGTGTGTGCATGTGCCATGGGAGTGTGCGCATGTGCCATGGGAGTGTGTTCATGTGATTTGGAAATGTGTGCATGTGCCATGGGAGTGTTTGCATGTGCCATGGGAGTGTGCGCATTTCATTTGGGAATGTGTGCATGAGCCATGGGAGTGTGTGCATGTGCCATGGGAGTGTGCGAATGTGATTTGGGAGTCTGTGCATGTGCCATGGGAGTGTGCGCATGTATTTTGGGAGTGTGTGCATGTGCCATGGGAGTGTGCTCATGTGTTTTGGGAGTGTGTGCATGTGCCATGGGAGTGTGTGCATGTGCCATGGAAGTGTGCGCATGTGCCATTGGAGAGTGTGCATGTGCCATGGGAGTGTGCGCATGTGCCATGGGAGTGTGCACATGTGATTTGGGAGTGTGTGCATGTGCCATGTGATCGTGTGCATGTGCCATGGGAGTGTGTGCATGTGCCAAGGGAGTGTGCACATGTGATTTGGGAGTGTGTGCATGTGCCATGGGAGTGTGTACATGTGCCTTGGGAGTGTGTGCATGTGATTTGGGAGTATGTGCATGTGCCATGGGAGTGTGCACATGTGCCATGGGAATGTGCGCATGTGATATGGGAGTGTGCCATGTGATATGGGAGTGTGCGCATGTGAACATGGAGTGTGAGCATGTGATATGGGAGTGTGACCATGTGATATGGGAGTGTGACCATGTGATTTGGGAGTGTATGCATGTGCCTTGGGAGTGTGTGCATGTGCCATGAGAGTGTGGGCATGTGCCACGAGAGTGTGTGCATGTGCCTTGTGAGTGTGAGCATGTGATTTGGGAGTGTGTGCATGTGCCTAGGGAGTGTGTGCATGTGCCATGGGAATGTGCGCATGTGCCTCGGGAGTGTGTGCATGTGCCATGGGAGCGTGAGCATGTGCCATGGGAGTGTGTGCATGTGATTTGGAAGTGTGTGCATGTGCCATGGGAGTGTGCGCATGTGCCATGGGAGTGTGTGCATATGCCATGGGAGTGTGTGCATGTACCATGGGATTGTGTGCATGTGCCATGGGGTTGTGTGCATGTGCCATGGGGGTGTGCGCATGTGCCATAGGAGTGTGTGCATGTGCCATGGGAGTGTGTGAATGTGATTTGGAAGTGTTCGCATGTGCCCTGGGAGTGTGTGCAAGTGCTATGGGAGTGTGCGCATGTGCCATGGGAGTGTGTGCATATGCCATGGGAGTGTGCGCATGTGGCATGGGAGTGTGCGCATGTGATTTGGAAGTGTGTGCATGTGATTTGGAAGTGTGTGCATGTGCCATGGGAGTGTGTGCATGTGAACATGGGAGTGTGCACATGTGCCATGGGAGTGTGCGCATGTGCAATGGGAGTGTATGCATGTGCCATGGGAGTGTGCTCATGTGTTTTGGGAGTGTGCTCATGTGTTTTGGGAGTGTGTGCATGTGCCATGGGAGTGTGTGCATGTGCCATGGAAGTGTGCGCATGTGCCATTGGAGAGTGTGCATGTGCCATGAGAATGTGCGCATGTGCCATGGGAGTGTGCACATGTGATTTGGGAGTGTGTGCATGTGCCATGTGATTGTGTGCATGTGCCATGGGAGTGTGTGCATGTGCCAAGGGAGTGTGCACATGTGATTTGGGAATGTGTGCATGTGCCATGGGAGTGTGTACATGTGCCATGGGAGTGTGTGCATGTGATATTGGAGTGTGTGCATGTGATTTGGGAATGTGTGCATGTGCCATGGGAGTGTGCGCATGTGCCTTGGGAGTGGGAGCATGTGATTTGGGAGTGTGTGCATGTGCCTTGGGAGTGTGTGCATGTGCCATGGGAGTGTGTGCATGTGCCATGGGAATGTGCGCATGTGCCGTGGTAGTGTGTGCATGTGCCATGGGAATGTGCGCATGTGCCATGGTAGTGTGTGCATGTGCCATGGGAGTGCGTGTATGTGCTATGGGAGTGTGTACATGTGATTTGGGAGTCTGTGCATGTGCCATGGGAGTGTGTGCATGTGCCATGGGAGTGTGTGCATGTGATTTGGGAGTGTGTGCATGTGTACATGGGAGTGAACGCATGTGCCATGGGAGTGTGATCATGTGTTTTGGGAGTGTGTGCATGTGCCATTGGAGTGTGTGCATGTGCCATGGGAGTGTGCTCATGTGTTTTGGGAGTGTGTGCATGTGCCATAGGAGTGTGCGCATGTGATTTGGGAGTGTGTACATGTGCCATGGGAGTGTGTATATGTGTCATGGGAGTGTGTGCATGTGCCATGGGAGTGTGCACATGTGATTTTGGAGTGTGCGCATGTGCCTCGGGAGTGTGCGCATGTACCTTGAGAGTGTGTGCATGTGCCATGGGAGTGTGTGCATGTGCCATGGGAGTGTGTGCATGGGCTTAGGGAATGTGTACATGTGCCATGGGAATGTGCGCATGTGCCTTGGGAGTGTGCGCATGTGATTTGAAAGTGTGTGCATGTGACATGGGAATGTGTGCATGTTCCATGGGTGTGTGCATGTGGCATGGGAGTGTGTGTATGTGCCATGGGATTGTGTGCATGTACCATGGGAGAGTGCGCATGTGCCATGGGAGTGTGTGCATGTGCCATGGGAGTGTGTGAATGTGATTTGGAGGTGTTCGCATGTGCCATGGGAGTGTGCGCATGTGCCATGGGAGTGTGTGCATATGCCATGTGAGTGTGTACATGTGCCATGGGAGCATGCACATGTGATTTGGGAGTGTGTGCATGAGCAATGGGAGTGTGTGCATGTGCCATGGGAGTGTGTGCATATGCCATGGGAGTGTGTACATGTGCCATGGGAGTGTGCGCTTGTGCCATGGGAGTGTGTGCATGTGATTTGGGAGTGTGCGCATGTGCAATGGGAGTGTGTGCATGTGCCATGGGAGTGTGTGCATGTGCCATGGGAGTGTGTGAATGTGATTTGGAGGTGTTCGCATGTGCCATGGGAGTGTGCGCATGTGCCATGGGAGTGTGTGCATATGCCATGTGAGTGTGTACATGTGCCATGGGAGTATGCACATGTGATTTGGGAGTGTGTGCATGTGCCATGGGAATGTGCGCATGTGCCTCGGGAGTGTGTGCATGTGCCATGGGAGCGTGAGCATGTGCCATGGGAGTGTGTGCATGTGATTTGGAAGTGTGTGCATGGGCCATGGGAGTGTGCGCATGTGCCATGGGAGTGTGCGCATGTGATTTGGGAGTGTGTGCATGTGTCATGGGAGTGTGCACATTTGATTTGGGAGTGTGCGCATGTGCAATGGGAGTGTGTGCATGTGCCATGGGAGTGTGTGCATGTGCCATGGGAGTGTGTGCATGTGCCATGGGAGTGTGTGCATGTGCCATGGGAGTGTGTGAATGTGATTTGGAAGTGTGTGTATGTGCCATGAGAGTGTGTGCAAGTGCCATGGGAGTGTGCACATGTGCCATGGGAGTATGCACATTTGATTTGGGAGTGTGTGCATGAGCCATGGGAGTTTGTGCATGTGATTTGGAAGTGTGTGCATGTGCCATGGGAGTGTGCGCATGTGATTTGGGAGTGTGTGCATGTGCCATGGGAGTGTGCGCATGTGTTTTGGGAGTGTGTGCATGGGCCATGGGAGTGTGCGCATGTGCCATGGGAGTGTGCGCATGTGATTTGGGAGTGTGTACATGTGTCATGGGAGTGTGTGCATGTGCCTTGGGAGTGTGAGCATGTGATTTGGGAGTGTGTGCATGTACCTTGGGAGTGTGAGCATGTGCCTTGGGAGTGTGTACATGTGCCATGGGAGTGTGTGCATGTGCCATGGGAATGTGCGCATGTGCCATGGAAGTGTGCACATGTGCCATGGGAGTGTGTATATGTGTCATGGGAGTATGTGCATGTGATTAGGATGTGTGCGCATGTGCCTTGGGAGTGTGCGCATGTGCCATGGGAGTGTGCTCATGTGATATTGGAGTGTGTGCATGTGATTTGGAGGTGTGTGCATGTGCCATGGGAGTGTGCCCATGTGCCTTGGGAGTGTGAGCATGTGATTTGGGAGTGTGTGCATGTGCCTTGGGAGTGTGAGCATGTGATATTGGAGTGTGTGCATGTGATTTGGAAGTGTGTGCATGTGCCATGGGAGTGTGCGCATGTGCCTTGGGAGTGGAAGCATGTGATTTGGGAGTGTTTGCATGTGCCTCTGGAGTGTGAGCATGTGCCTTGGGAGTGTGTGCATGTGCCATGGGAGTGTGTGCATGTGCCATGGGAGTGTGTGCATGTGCCATGGGAATGTGCGCATGTGCCATGGAAGTGTGCACATGTGCCATGGAAGTGTGTACATGTGTCATAGGAGTGTGTACATGTGTCATGGGAGTTTGTGCATGTGTCATGGGAGTTTGTGCACGTGATTTGGATGTGTGCGCATGTGCCTTGGGAGTGTGCGCATGTGATTTGGAAGTGTGTGCATGTGCCATGGGATTGTGCGCATGTGATTTGGGAGTGTGTGCATGTGCCATGGGAGTGTGCGCATGTGTTTTGGGAGTGTGTGCATGGGCCATGGGAGAGTGCGCATGTGCCATGGGAGTGTGCGCATGTGATTTGGGAGTGTGTACATGTGTCATGGGAGTGTGTGCATGTGTCATGGGAGTGTGCGCATTTGATTTGGGAGTGTGCGCATGTGCAATGGGAGTGTGTGCATGTGCCATGGGAGTGTGTGCATGTGCCATGGGAGTGTGTGCATGTGCCATGGGAGTGTGTGAATGTGATTTGGAAGTGTGTGTATGTGCCATGAGAGTGTGTGCAAGTGCCATGGGAGTGTGCACATGTGCCATGGGAGTATGCACATTTGATTTGGGAGTGTGTGCATGAGCCATGGGAGTTTGTGCATGTGATTTGGAAGTGTGTGCATGTGCCATGGGAGTGTGCGCATGTGATTTGGGAGTGTGCGCATGTGCCATGGGAGTGTGTGCATGTGATTTGGAAGTGTGTGCATGTGCCATGGGAGTGTGCGCATGTGATTTGGGAGTGTGTGCATGTGCCATGGGAGTGTGCGCATGTGTTTTGGGAGTGTGTGCATGGGCCATGGGAGTGTGCACATGTGCCATGGGAGTGTGCGCATGTGATTTGGGAGTGTGTACATGTGTCATGGGAGTGTGTGCATGTGTCATGGGAGTGTGCGCATGTGCCTTGGGAGTGTGAGCATGAGATTTGGGAGTGTGTGCATGTACCTTGGGAGTGTGAGCATGTGCCTTGGGAGTGTGTACATGTGCCATGGGAGTGTGTGCATGTGCCATGGGAATGTGCGCATGTGCCATGGAAGTGTACACATGTGCCATGAGAGTGTGTACATGTGTCATGGGAGTATGTGCATGTGATTAGGATGTGTGCGCATGTGCCTTGGGAGTGTGCGCATGTGCAATGGGAGTGTGTGCATGTGCCATGGGAGTGTGTGCATGTGCCATGGGAGTGTGTGCATGTGCCATGGGAGTGTGTGAATGTGATTTGGAAGTGTGTGTATGTGCCATGAGAGTGTGTGCAAGTGCCATGGGAGTGTGCACATGTGCCATGGGAGTATGCACATTTGATTTGGGAGTGTGTGCATGAGCCATGGGAGTTTGTGCATGTGATTTGGAAGTGTGTGCATGTGCCATGGGAGTGTGCGCATGTGATTTGGGAGTGTGCGCATGTGCCATGGGAGTGTGTGCATGTGATTTGGAAGTGTGTGCATGTGCCATGGGAGTGTGCGCATGTGATTTGGGAGTGTGTGCATGTGCCATGGGAGTGTGCGCATGTGTTTTGGGAGTGTGTGCATGGGCCATGGGAGTGTGCGCATGTGATTTGGGAGTGTGTACATGTGTCATGGGAGTGTGTGCATGTGTCATGGGAGTGTGCGCATGTGCCTTGGGAGTGTGAGCATGAGATTTGGGAGTGTGTGCATGTACCTTGGGAGTGTGAGCATGTGCCTTGGGAGTGTGTACATGTGCCATGGGAGTGTGTGCATGTGCCATGGGAATGTGCGCATGTGCCATGGAAGTGTACACATGTGCCTGGGAGTGTGTACATGTGTCATGGGAGTATGTGCATGTGATTAGGATGTGTGCACATGTGCCTTGGGAGTGTGCGCATGTGCCATGGGAGTGTGCTCATGTGATATTGGAGTGTGTGCATGTGATTTGGAAGTGTGTGCATGTGCCATGGGAGTGTGCCCATGTGCCTTGGGAGTGTGAGCATTTGATTTGGGAGTGTGTGCATGTGCCTTGGGAGTGTGAGCATGTGATATTGGAGTGTGTGCATGTGATTTGGAAGTGTGTGCATGTGCCATGGGAGTGTGCGCATGTGCCTTGGGAGTGGAAGCATGTGATTTGGGAGTGTTTGCATGTGCCTTGGGAGTGTGTGCATGTGCCATGGGAGTGTGTGCATGTGCCATGGGAGTGTGTGCATGTGCCATGGGAATGTGCGCATGTGCCATGGAAGTGTGCACATGTGCCATGGGAGTGTGTACATGTGTCATAGGAGTGTGTACATGTGTCATGGGAGTTTGTGCATGTGATTTTAATGTGTGCGCATGTGCCTTGGGAGTGTGCACATGTGATTTGGAAGTGTGTGCATGTGCCATGGGATTGTGCGCATGTGATTTGGGAGTGTGTGCATGTGCCATGGGAGTGTGCGCATGTGTTTTGGGAGTGTGTGCATGGGCCATGGGAGTGTGCGCATGTGCCATGTGAGTGTGCGCATGTGATTTGGGAGTGTGTACATGTGTCATGGGAGTGTGTGCATGTGTCATGGGAGTGTGTGCATTTGATTTGGGAGTGTGCGCATGTGCAATGGGAGTGTGTGCATGTGCCATGGGAGTGTGTGCATGTGCCATGGGAGTGTGTGCATGTGCCATGGGAGTGTGTGCATGTGCCATGGGAGTGTGTGAATGTGATTTGGAAGTGTGTGTATGTGCCATGAGAGTGTGTGCAAGTGCCATGGGAGTGTGCACATGTGCCATGGGAGTATGCACATTTGATTTGGGAGTGTGTGCATGAGCCATGGGAGTTTGTGCATGTGATTTGGAAGTGTGTGCATGTGCCATGGGAGTGTGCGCATGTGATTTGGGAGTGTGCGCATGTGCCATGGGAGTGTGTGCATGTGATTTTGAAGTGTGTGCATGTGCCATGGGAGTGTGCGCATGTGATTTGGGAGTGTGTGCATGTGCCATGGGAGTGTGCGCATGTGTTTTGGGAGTGTGTGCATGGGCCATGGGAGTGTGCGCATGTGCCATGGGAGTGTGCGCATGTGATTTGGGAGTGTGCACATGTGTCATGGGAGTGTGCGCATGTGCCTTGGGAGTGTGAGCATGTGATTTGGGAGTGTGTGCATGGGCCATGGGAGTGTGCGCATGTGCCATGGGAGTGTGCGCATGTGATTTGGGAGTGTGTACATGTGTCATGGGAGTGTGCGCATGTGTCATGGGAGTGTGCGCATGTGCCTTGGGAGTGTGAGCATGTGATTTGGGAGTGTGTGCATGTACCTTGGGAGTGTGAGCATGTGCCTTGGGAGTGTGTACATGTGCCATGGGAGTGTGTGCATGTGCCATGGGAATGTGCGCATGTGCCATGGAAGTGTGCACATGTGCCATGGGAGTGTGTACATGTGTCATGGGAGTATGTGCATGTGATTTGGATGTGTGCGCATGTGCCTTGGGAGTGTGCGCATGTGCCATGGGAGTGTGCTCATGTGATATTGGAGTGTGTGCATGTGATTTGGAAGTGTGTGCATGTGCCAAGGGAGTGTGCCCATGTGCCTTGGGAGTGTGAGCATGTGATTTGGGAGTGTGTGCATGTGCCTTGGGAGTGTGAGCATGTGATATTGGAGTGTGTGCATGTGATTTGGAAGTGTGTGCATGTGCCATGGGAGTGTGCGCATGTGCCTTGGGAGTGGAAGCATGTGATTTGGGAGTGTTTGCATGTGCCTCTGGAGTGTGAGCATGTGCCTTGGGAGTGTGTGCATGTGCCATGGGAGTGTGTGCATGTGCCATGGGAGGGTGTGCATGTGCCATGGGAATGTGCGCATGTGCCATGGAAGTGTGCACATGTGCCATGGGAGTGTGTACATGTGTCATAGGAGTGTGTACATGTGTAATGGGAGTTTGTGCATGTGATTTGGATGTGTGCGCATGTGCCTTGGGAGTGTGCGCATGTGATTTGGAAGTGTGTGCATGTGCCATGGGATTGTGCGCATGTGATTTGGGAGTGTGTGCATGTGCCATGGAAGTGTGCGCATGTGTTTTGGGAGTGTGTGCATGGGCCATGGGAGTGTGCGCATGTGCCATGGGAGTGTGCGCATGTGATTTGGGAGTGTGTACATGTGTCATGGGAGTGTGTGCATGTGTCATGGGAGTGTGCGCATTTGATTTGGGAGTGTGCGCATGTGCAATGGGAGTGTGTGCATGTGCCATGGGAGTGTGTGCATGTGCCATGGGAGTGTGTGCATGTGCCACGGGAGTGTGTGCATGTGCCATGGGAGTGTGTGCATGTGCCATGGGAGTGTGTGCAAGTGCCATGGGAGTGTGCACATGTGCCATGGGAGTATGCACATTTGATTTGGGAGTGTGTGCATGAGCCATGGGAGTTTGTGCATGTGATTTGGAAGTGTGTGCATGTGCCATGGGAGTGTGCGCATGTGATTTGGGAGTGTGCGCATGTGCCATGGGAGTGTGTGCATGTGATTTGGAAGTGTGTGCATGTGCCATGGGAGTGTGCGCATGTGATTTGGGAGTGTGTGCATGTGCCATGGGAGTGTGCGCATGTGTTTTGGGAGTGTGTGCATGGGCCATGGGAGTGTGCGCATGTGCCATGGGAGTGTGCGCATGTGATTTGGGAGTGTGTACATGTGTCATGGGAGTGTGCGCATGTGTCATGGGAATGTGCGCATGTGCCTTGGGAGTGTGAGCATGTGATTTGGGAGTGTGTGCATGTACCTTGGGAGTGTGAGCATGTGCCTTGGGAGTGTGTACATGTGCCATGGGAGTGTGTGCATGTGCCATGGGAATGTGCGCATGTGCCATGGAAGTGTGCACATGTGCAATGGGAGTGTGTACATGTGTCATGGGAGTATGTGCATGTGATTTGGATGTGTGCGCATGTGCCTTGGGAGTGTGCGCATGTGCCATGGGAGTGTGCTCATGTGATATTGGAGTGTGTGCATGTGATTTGGAAGTGTGTGCATGTGCCATGGGAGTGTGCCCATGTGCCTTGGGAATGTGAGCATGTGATTTGGGAGTGTGTGCATGTGCATTGGGAGTGTGAGCATGTGATATTGTAGTGTGTGCATGTGATTTGGAAGTGTGTGCATGTGCCATGGGAGTGTGCGCATGTGCCTTGGGAGTGGAAGCATGTGATTTTGGAGTGTTTGCATGTACCTCTGGAGTGTGAGCATGTGCCTTGGGAGTGTGTGCATGTGCCATGGGAGTGTGTGCATGTGCCATGGGAGTGTGCGCATGTGCCATGGGAATGTGCGCATGTGCCATGGAAGTGTGCACATGTGCCATGGGAGTGTGTACATGTGTCATGGGAGTGTGTACATGTGTCATGGGAGTATGTGCATGTGATTTGGCTGTGTGCGCATGTGCCTTGGGAGTGTGCGCATGTGCCATGGGAGTGTGCGCATGTGATTTGGAAGTGTGTGCATGTGCCATGAGAGTGTGCCCATGTGCCTTGGGAGTGTGAGCATGTGATTTGGGAGTGTGTGCATGTGCCTTGGGAGTGTGAGCATGTGATTTGGGAGTGTGTGCATGTGCCATGGGAGTGTGTGCATGTGCCATGGGAGTGGGAGCATGTGATTTGGGAGTGTGTGCATGTGCCTCTGGAGTGTGAGCATGTGCCTTGGGAGTGTGTGCATGTGCCATGGGAGTGTGTGCATGTGCCATGGGAGTGTGCTCATGTGTTTTGGGTGTGTGTGCATGTGCCATAGGAGTGTGCGCATGTGGCATGGGAGTATGCGCATGTGATTTGGGAGTGTGTACATGGGCCATGGGAGTGTGTGCATGTGTCATGGGAGTGTGCGCATGTGCCATGGGAGTGTGCACATATGATTTGGGAGTGTGTGCATGTGCCTTGGGAGTGTGAGCATGTGCCTTGGGAGTGTGTACATGTGCCATGGGAATGTGTGCATGTGCCATGGAAATGTGCGCATGTGCCATGGAAGTGTGCTCATGTGCCATGGGAGTGTGTACATGTGTCATGGGAGTATGCGCATGTGATTTGGATGTGTGCGCATGTGCCTTGGGAGTGTGCGCATGTGCCATGGGAGTGTGCGCATGTGATATTGGAGTGTGTGCATGTGATTTGGGAGTGTGTGCATGTGATTTGGGAGTGTGTGCATGTGCCTTGGGAGCCTGAGCATGTGATTTGGAAGTGTGTGCATGTGCCATGGGAGTGTGTGCATGTGCCATGGGAATGTGAGTATGTGCCATGGGAGTGTGTGCATGTGCCATGGGAATGTGCGTATGTGCCATATGAGTGTGTGTATGTGCCATGGGAGTGTGTGCATGTGCCATGGGAGTGTGTGCATGTGATTTGGGAGTGTGTGCATGTGCCAAGGGAGTGTGCACATGTGTTTTGGGAGTGTGTGCATGTGCCATGGGAGTGTGTGCATGTGTTCATGGGAGTGTGCACATGTGCCATGGGAGTGTGCACATGTGTTTTGGGAGTGTGTGCATGTGTCATGGGAGTGTGTGCATGTGCCATGGGAGTGTGCTCATGTGTTTTGGGAGTGTGTGCATGTGCCATAGGAGTGTGCGCATGTGGCATGGGAGCGTGCACATGTGATTTGGGAGTGTGTACATGTGCCATGGGAGTGTGTGCATGTGTCATGGGAGTGTGCGCATGTGCCATGGGAGTGTGCGCATATGATTTGGGAGTGTGTGCATGTGCCATGGGAGTATGTGCATGTGCCATGGGAGTGTGCACATGTGATTTTGGAGTGTGTGCATGTGCCTCGGGAGTGTGCGCATGTACCTTGGGAGTGTGTGCATGTGCCATGGGAGTGTGTGCATGTACCATGGGAGTGTGTGCATGTGCCATGGGAGTGTGTGCATGTGCTTTGGGAGTGTGTACATGTGCCATGGGAGTGTGCGCATGTGCCTTGGGAGTGTGCACATATGATTTGGAAGTGTGCGCATGTGCCTTGGGAGTGTGTGCATGTGACATGGGAGTGTGTGCATGTGCCTTGGGAGTGTGTGCATGTGATATGGGAGTGTGTGCATGTGCCATGGGAGTGTGTGCATGTGCCATGGGAGTGTGTGCATGTGCCATGGGAGTGTGCGCATGTGCCATGGGAGTGTGTGCATGTGCCATGGGAGTGTGTGAATGTGATTTGGAAATGTTCGCATGTGCCATGGGAGTGTGTGCAAGTGCCATGGGAGTGTGCACATGTGCCATGGGAGTATGCACATGTGATTTGGGAGTGTGTGCATGAGCCATGGGAGTGTGTGCATGTGCCATGGGAGTGTGCTCATGTGTTTTCTGAGTGTGTGCATGTGCCATGGGAGTGTGCGCATGTGCCATGGTAGTGTGCTCATGTGATTTGGAAGTGTGTGCATGTGCCTTGGGAGTGTGTGCATGTGACATGGGAGTGTGTGCATGTGCCTTGGGAGTGTGTGCATGTGACATGGGAGTGTGTGCATGTGCCATGGGAGTGTGTGCATTTGCCATGGGAGTGTGCACATGTGATTTTGGAGTGTGTGCATGTGCCTCGGGAGTGTGTGCATGTACCTTGAGAGTGTGTGCATGTGCCATGGGAGTGTGTGCATGTGCCATGGGAGTGTGTGCATGTGCGTTGGGAGTATGTACATGTGCCATGGGAGTGTGCGCATGTGCCTTGGGAGTGTGTGCATGTGATTTGGAAGTGTGTGCATGTGCCTTGGGAGTGTGTGCATGTTATATGGGAGTGTGTGCATGTGCCTTGGGAGTGTGTGCATGTGACATGGGAGTGTGTGCATGTGCCATGGGAGTGTGTGCATGTGCCATGGGAGTGTGTGCATGTGCCATGGGAGTATGCACATGTGCCATGGTAGTGTGTGCATGTGCAATGGGAGTGTGCGAAAGTGATTTGGGAGTGTGTGCATGTGCCATGGGAGTGTGCGCATGTGTTTTCTGAGTGTGTGCATGTGCCATGGGAGTGTGCGCATGTGCCATGGGAGTGTGCTCATGTGTTTTGGGAGTGTGTGCATGTGCCATGGGAGTGTGCGCATGTGATTTGGGAGTGTGCGCATGTGATTTGGGAGTGTGTTCATTTGCCATGGGAGTGTGTGCATGTACCATGGGAGTGTGCGCATGTGATATGGGAGTGTGAGCATGTGATTTGGAAGTGTGCGCATGTGCCTTGGGAGTGTGTGCATGTGCCACTGGAGTGTGTGCATGTGCCTTGGGAGTGTGAGCATGTGATTTGGGAGTGTGTGCATGTGCCTTGGGAGTGTGTGCATGTGCCATGGGAATGTGCGCATGTGCCATGGGAGTGTGTGCAAGTGCCATGGGAGTGTTCGCAAGTGCCATGGGAGTGTGTGCATGTGATTTGGAAGTGTGTGCATGTGCCATGGGAGTGTGTGCATATGCCATGGAAGTGTGCACATGTGCCATGGAAGTATGCGCATGTGATTTAGGAGTGTGCGCATGTGCCATGGGAGTGTGCGCATGTGTTTTGGGAGTGTGTGCATGTGCCATTGGAGTGTGTGAATGTGCCATGGGAGTGTGCTCATGTATTTTGGGAGTGTGTGCATGTGCCATAGGAGTGTGCGCATGTGATTTGGGAGTGTGTACATGTGCCATGGGAGTGTGTGCATGTGTCATGGGAGTGTGCGCATGTGCCATGGGAGTGTGTGCATATGATTTGGGAGTGTGTGCATGTGCCATGGGAGTGTGCACATGTGATTTTGGAGTGTGTGCATGTGTCTCGGGAGTGTGTGCATGTACCTTGAGAGTGTGTGCATGTGCCATGGGAGTGTGTGCATGTGCCATGGGAGTGTGTGCATGTGCGTTGGGAGTATGTACATGTGCCATGGGAGTGTGCGCATGTGCCTTGGGAGTGTGTGCATGTGATTTGGAAGTGTGTGCATGTGCCTTGGGAGTGTGTGCATGTTATATGGGAGTGTGTGCATGTGCCTTGGGAGTGTGTGCATGTGACATGGGAGTGTGTGCATGTGCCATGGGAGTGTGTGCATGTGCCATGGGAGTGTGTGCATGTGCCATGGGAGTGTGCACATGTGCCATGGTAGTGTGTGCATGTGCAATGGGAGTGTGCGAAAGTGATTTGGGAGTGTGTGCATGTGCCATGGGAGTGTGCGCATGTGTTTTCTGAGTGTGTGCATGTGCCATGGGAGTGTGCGCATGTGCCATGGGAGTGTGCTCATGTGTTTTGGGAGTGTGTGCATGTGCCATGGGAGTGTGCGCATGTGATTTGGGAGTGTGCGCATGTGATTTGGGAGTGTGTTCATTTGCCATGGGAGTGTGTGCATGTACCATGGGAGTGTGCGCATGTATTTTGGGAGTATGTGCATGTGCCATGGGAGTGTGCACATGTGCCATGGGAATGTGCGCATGTGATATGGGAGTGTGCGCATGTGATATGGGAGTGTGAGCATGTGATATAGGAGTGTGAGCATGTGATATGGGAGTGTGAGCATGTGATTTGGGAGTGTGCGCATGTGCCTTGGGAGTGTGTGCATGTGCCATGGGAATGTGCGCATGTGCCATGGGAGTGTGTGCAAGTGCCATGGGAGTGTGCGCAAGTGCCATGGGAGTGTGTGCATGTGATTTGGAAGTGTGTGCATGTGCCATGGGAGTGTGTGCATGTGCCATGGGAGTGTGTGCATATGCCATGGAAGTGTGCACATGTGCCATGGGAGTGTGCGCATGTGTTTTGGGAGTGTGTGCATGTGCCATTGGAGTGTGTGCATGTGCCATGGGAGTGTGCTCATGTATTTTGGGAGTGTGTGCATGTGCCATAGGAGTGTGCGCTTGTGATTTGGGAGTGTGCACATGTGCCATGGGAGTGTGTGCATGTGTCATGGGAGTGTGCGCATGTGCCATGGGAGTGTGCGCATATGATTTGGGAGTGTGTGCATGTGCCATGGGAGTGTGCACATGTGATTTTGGAGTGTGTGCATGTGCCTCGGGAGTGTGCGCATGTACCTTGAGAGTGTGTGCATGTGCCATGGGAGTGTGTGCATGTGCCATGAGAGTGTGTGCATGTGCTTTGGGAGTGTGTACATGTGCCATGGGAGTGTGCACATGTGCCTTGGGAGTGTGGGCATGTGATTTGGAAGTGTGTGCATGTGCCTTGGGAGTGTGCGCATGAGCCTTGGGAGTGTGTGCATGTGACATGGGAGTGTGTGCATGTGACATGGGAGTGTGTGCATGTTCCATGGGTGTGTGCATGTGCCATGGGAGAGTGCGCATGTGCCATGGGAGTGTGTACATATGCCATGGGAGTGTGTACATGTGCCATGGGAGTATGCACATGTGATTTGGGAGTGTGTGCATGAGCCATGGGAGTGTGTGCATGTGACATGGGAATGTGTGCATATGCCATGGGAGTGTGTACATGTGCCATGGGAGTATGCACATGTAATTTGGGAGTGTGTGCATGAGCCATGGGAGTGTGTGCATGTGCCATGGGAGTGTGCGCAAGTGATTTGGGAGTGTGTGCATGTGCCATGGGAGTGTGCGCATGTGTTTTGGGAGTGTGTGCATGTGTCATTGGAGTGTGCGCATGTGCCATGGGAGTGTGCTCATGTGTTTTGGGAGTGTGTGCATGGGCCTTGGGAGTGTGCGCATCTGCCATAGGAGTGTGCGCATTTGATTTGGGAGTGTGTGCATGTGCCATGGGAGTGTGCGCATGTACCATGGGAGTGTGCGCATGTTATTTGGGAGTATGAGCATGTGCCATGGGAGTGTGCACATGTGCCATGGGGGTGTGCGCATGTGATATGGGTGTGTGAGCATGTGATTTGGGAGTGTGTGCATGTGCCTTGGGAGTGTGCGCATGTGCCTTGGGAGTGTGTGCATGTGCCATGGGAGTGTGTGCATGTGCCACAGGAGTGTGCCCATGTGCCTTCGGAGTGTGAGCATGTGATTTGGGAGTGTGTGCATGTGCCTTGGGAGTGTGTGCATGTGCCATGGTTGTGTGTGCATGTGCCATGGGAATGTGCGCATGTGCCATGGGAGAGTGCGCAAGTGCCATGGGAGTGTGCGCAAGTGCCATGGGAGTGTGTGCATTTGATTTGGAAGTGTGTGCATGTGCCATGGGAGTGTGTGCATGTGCCATGGGAGTGTGTGCATATGCCATGGAAGTATGCACATGTGATTTGGGAGTGTGCGCATGTGCCACGGGAGTGTGTGCATGTGCCATGGTAGTGTGCGCATGTGGCATGGGAGTGTGCGCATGTGATTTGGAAGTGTATGCATGTGATTTGGAAGTGTGTGCATGTGCCATGGGAGTGTGTGCATGTGAACATGGGAGTGTGCGCATGTGCCATGGGAGTGTGCGCATGTGCCATGGGAGTGTGCGCATGTGCCATGGGAGTGTATGCATGTGCCATGGGAGTGTGCTCATGTGTTTTGGGAGTGTGTGCATGTGCCATGGGAGTGTGCGCATGTGATTTGGGAGTGTGTACATGTGCCATGGGAGTGTGTGCATGTGCCATGGGAGTGTGCGCATGTGATTTGGGAGTGTGTGCATGTGCAATGGGAGTGTGTGCATGTGCCATGGAAGTGTGCACATGGGATTTGGGAGTGTGTGCATGTGCCTTGGGAGTGTGCGCATGTGCCTTGGGAGTGTGTGCATGTAACATGGGAGTGTGTGCATGTGTCATGGGAGTGTGTGCATGTGCCATGGGAGTGTGTGCATGTGCCATGGGAGTGTGTGCATTTGCCATGGGAGTGTGCGCATGTGCCATGGAAGTGTGTGCATGTGCCATGGGAGTGTGTAAATGTGATTTGGAAGTGTGTGCATGTGCCATGGGAGTGTGTGCAAGTGCCATGGGAGTGTGTACATGTGCCATGGGAGTATGCGTATATGATTTGGGAGTGTGTGCATGAGCCATGGGAGTGTGCACATGTGCCATGGGAGTGTGTTCATGTGATTTGGAAATGTGTGCATGTGCCATGGGAGTGTGTGCATGTGCCATGGGAATGTGTGCATGTGCCATGGGAGTGTGTGCATGTGCCATGGGAGTGTGTGCATGTGCCATGGGAATGTGCTCATGTGTTTTGGGAGTGTGTGCATGTGCCATGGGAGTGTGCGCATGTGATTTGGGAGTGTGTGCATGTGCCATGGGATTGTGCGCATGTGCCATGGGAGTGTGAGCATGTGCCATGGGAGTGTGCGCATGTGGTATGGGAGTGTGTGCATGTGATTTGGGAGTGTGTGCATATGCCACTGGAGTATGCGCATGTGCCAAGGGGGTGTGCGCATGTGACTTGGGAGTGTGAGCATGTGATTTGGGAGTTTGTGCAGGTGCCTTGGGAGTGTGTGCATGTGCCTTGGGAGTGTGTGCATGTGCCATGGGAATGTGCGCATGTGCCACGGGAGTGTGTGCATGCACCATGGGAGTGTGCGCATGTGCCATGGGAATGTGCTCATGTGTTTTGGGAGTGTGTGCATGTGCCATGGGAGTGTGCGCATGTGATTTGGGAGTGTGTGCATGTGCCATGGGATTGTGCGCATGTGCCATGGGAGTGTGAGCATGTGCCATGGGAGTGTGCGCATGTGGTATGGGAGTGTGTGCATGTGATTTGGGAGTGTGTGCATGTGCCAAGGGGGTGTGCGCATGTGACTTGGGAGTGTGAGCATGTGATTTGGGAGTGTGTGCAGGTGCCTTGGGAGTGTGTGCAGGTGCCAAGGGAGTGTGTGCATGTGCCATGGGAGTGTGTGCATGTGCCATGGGAATGTGCGCATGTGCCACGGGAGTGTGTGCATGCACCATGGGAGTGTGCGCATGTGCCATGGGAGTGTGTGCATGTGAATTGGAAGTGTGTGCATGTGCCATGGGAGTGTGCACATGTGCCATGGGAGTGTGCGCATGTGATTTGGGAGTGTGCGCATGTGCCATGGGAGTGTGCGCATGTGCTATGGGAGTGTGTGCATGTGCCATGGGAGTGTGTGCATGTGATTCTGAAGTGTGTGCATGTGCCATGGGAGTGTGTGCATGTGATTTGGGAGTGTGTGCATGTGTATATTGGAGTGTGCGCATGTGCCATGGGAGTGTGCGCATGTGTTTTGGGAGTGTGTGCATGTGCCATGGGAGTGTGCGCATGTGATTTGGGAGTGTGTACATGTGCCTTGGGAGTGTGCGCATGTGCCATGGGAGTGTGCGCATGTGATTTGGTAGTGTGTGCATATGCCATGGGAGTTTGTGCTTCACTCTGGTCCTTCAGCGGTCCTTCACTCTGAATAAGAGCCTGTCTTATAGGTTTCCCACACACTGTACATATTGCCCACATTAATAATCATCCTACCTGCATCTTCTGCAGGTTATGAGCCTTTAAACATCCAAGATGGTGGCTCATGGAGCATCAAGCAGCCTGCAAACAGGAAGTGTCTTCTGACTGTGCTTCTCTGCATTCTGGGATTGCTGTTCCTTCCCTGACTCCAGCTCTGATCTGTCTGTGCAAAGCACAGCTATAACCTCTCCCCCTGCACTTTATCCTGCTCTCCTCTCCTCAGTATGTGATGCTTCTGAGTGAAGATGGCAGCGCCCATATCCTAGAGTCCTGAACAGAGCTGCAGCCCAGTGGGGGAAAGAATAATAAGTGACTTAAAGTATTTTAATTTCAATGGACGATCCTTTTCTTCTGTTTAAACAGGGGGTTTTGTTCTTAATTTTTTTTTTCAAATTGTGTGACCTCTCCTGGCCTAGAAAGTCATTTTTGAAAACTTTTTTGAATTTTTATATTTTTATGCAGAATCGTCATTACAGGTCTGGCATTAAAGTATTAATGTCACAATTACAACAATGTCATTCCATGTGTTTTCGCTTTGTTACTGGTGGATATCAGACTTTAATCACACAGCGTCTAGTGCTTAATGCTACAGCGCCCAGATCCAGAGCGTTGACACATTAGGGTCGATTCAAAGAAACATGTAACAGCTTGGATTTGGGTGCCGATCATCCTATTTTTCCCGTACGCTCGTGCGTTCGTATGAACTTGCGAGTGATTCTATAAGCAAATACGTTTCTATCCTAAAATGTACGTCCGTTCGTATGGCAGTTCGGGAATCAGACCTATGTCAGTTTCCATCCTGAATTTTCCGTTTCATTTCTCAGGTTGCAACATTGGTTTTGCCCTTTTTCCTTTTTTGTCTGGACGTAAATCCTTCTGATCTTGCGGCTGCGCACTACAAACTTACCTCATTAAAGTGCATTCTAAATATTTGGTCTTTTATTTTTCTTTATTTCATTCATTTTGTAGTAACCAACCATTAATGAATGCATTTGCATAAGTAAATCTTACTTTGTTTAATTTTTAGTTAACTTGCATTTGTTACTTGTGGATTTAATTTTAATATTTTGGCTTCAAATGGTACAACTTAAAATTTTGGGTGTGGTTACCCACACCCTCTACATACAGATTGCTCTCAAATATAAAAAAACACCCAGCAACTTCTGCATGTTATGAGTCTAGAAACAGCCAAGATGGCGGCTCAGGTATTTTCGGGCAGCCTGCAAACAGAAAGGGCCTTGTGACTGTGTTGCTCTGCATTCTTTGATTTCTGACCTTTCCGTGCCCCCAGCTCTGCTGTGTCTGTGCAAAATACAGCAGTAACCCACATCCTGCACTTTATCCCGCTCTCCTCAGTAAGTGTGATGCATCTGACCAAAGATGTGCTTAAATAATTAAACAAAGCAAAGGTAAACAACTACACCAATAAATGCAATCTAAAAATATTATTCTAGTACATTAATTTTAAAATAAATAACAAAGGACATAAGTTTCTTTAATTAACGCAAATATATTGCAAAATAAAGGTTTACATGCAAAGGACTAATTAAGGCCCACATTAAAATGCTTTTATAAGGTATACATGAATCAGGTATGCATTGCCATACAATTTATGGCCTCGGCCATGCTGATACATGCAGTTCATTGGAGCTCAAGACGCGCAGACTCCTCCACATAGCCAAAAAACCTGTTCATGAACAGCAATCCGACTGCTAAAAGGTGTCGGCAGTGGCTTTCTTTTAAAACGTATTTAGAGGTTTGAAAACTGTTCTCTGAATCACACCTAAACACATCCGAGTATCCTAAGTTTTACGTTTTGATCCTAAGTTTTAGGATTTGATCCTAAGTTTTACGTTTTGATCCTAAAATTTAGGAACAAACTTCCACTGATCGTAAGAGCATATACGCATTCGTACGTAGGCTCGTGCGAGTCGGAAATGGCCAAAAAAACATGAAAAAATGACTAACACCCACCCAAACTTACGATTTTCGATCCGAAATCAATTAACTTTTGCTCTTTGAATCGAGGGGTTTGTGTCTGTTTTTTTTGTTGAATATGGTGTGAGTCGCTGAGAGTCAGTTGCACTGAGCTGGCACTACCTCTCGCTGCCTGCAATGCTATACTGGTGTTAAAGCACCCAACATACATCACGTTCATCAATGATGGCCAGGTTACTACAGCGACTGAGGCGCTCTATTACATCGCCCGATAACCGCTGACAGCGTCTACTAGCGGTCGCTCATCCACCGATAGCTGGCGCTAGTAATAAATCAGCCTAATAAATCAGTCATTCGGGAAATGGCTCTTGGGTGGCAGCACCTGCTCCCCATTAAATTCAGTGAGAGCTGTTTGCTCAATGTAATAAACACAGCAACAGCAACAGACTCTGATGGGCTGCGCATGTGCCCTAGGAACGAGGAAGAGGTGAGTTGTCCTGGGCTTTTCTAGTTGGGGTGTCACATAGCGGGGCATCCCAATTCAGTATGCCCCGAGGCAATGGAACAAAACTCAAGAAAGTCAGATTCCCGGGTTTTGTTCTGCTTTAAAGAGATAATGAACCTTTAGTATTGTAGGGGCAGGTACTGTGTCAGAAGTGGGTGTGGACATACTAACTTTTCAGGGTGTGAAAGAGGGACATTTGCTAAATTAGGCCATGCCCCCTCACTGACAGATGGAAGAAGCCACGCCCCCTCATTGAGTGATGGATAGGAGATAGGGTGTAACAGTTACAACAATATAAACACTTTGAATAGGCAAATGAATCATTTATTGCTGCAGATCTGCATGTTACACATCAAAAAGGGACAAATGACAATGAGGTACAGGGGGGCATGGACTCAAAAGAGGGACAGTCCCTCCAAATCAGGAACACTTGGGTGGTATGGGTGTGGACCCCACAGCCATGATGCTGGGGCATTGTGGTCGGCAGAACATTGGCTACGGTGTCTAGGCAGGGGGTTACAATGGGGCCAGGTATGCTGGGGAGGACTTGGTAGGCAGGAAGCTGAAGTGGGTGTTGGGTGAGGCCAGCCCAAAGCAATGTGGCCCTCCGGGAATTCTCCCTATGGCTCGGTGTCAGGCTCTGCACCTTTTGGGCGTCTTCCATTGATCTCTGCACGCAGCCCCAGAAGTGCTTTGGGTGTTTGTTCTAGACCTGGCTATTCATCCATTGCACTGCTCAACAGCTCCACCTGATGTTCGGCTCACTGCAACTGCACGTAGCCAAAAGCGTGAGCTCTTGGGCTTGTTTTTTACTTCCGGGTTTTCCTTGGCCTGTGTACAGGAAGTGGCTTCACTCTTGCCCTGAAATGTCCCACTCAGCTTTATTGACAACATTATTTAAATGGACAGCTGGCCTGTATTCATTGCTGCTATCAGCTCAGTTCCGAGGCAGAGTCTGGGACCATCTGACAGTGTCTTTTTGCATTTGCTTTTAGCTACAGTGTCTGCCTATTTTGCTCCAACTTCTCTACACACCTGCTGTTACAAAAATGCTGTTTTAGGTGTAGTGCAGTGTATTGTTTTCCCCTCCTAAACGCAGTAAAAATGTCAGTCAGAGATGTGCCAGGATGTGCATTGAGGAGAGGCCTAGATTCAGCAGGCAGAGGTCGCAGAAGACTAGGGGCGAGTGGCAGCAGGAGTCGCGGTGAGAGGCCTGATCTCATGGCCCGGGAGAAGCCCCTGTCCTTCCATTGCCTCTGTCCTACACCCCCCCTTCAGCCGACGTATCTTATGCCTTGGGTTCAGCTCCACTATTCAGTGAGGACGATGTGTTACAGGACAGTCAGTAGCTACTGCCCAGCCAAGAAATGGAGGAGACATCTGCCACTTCTTTTGCTAGGCAGACAAACAATGAGGAGGAGAGTGGCGTGGGAGGTGGCGTGGCGAGCGCTCCAGCTCCTGCAGCAGATGCTGTTGAGGAAATTGAGAAGGACATCAGTGACGTGCAGATACAACTCGATGATGATGAAGCTGCACTTGGGAGCCCGGTGCAGAAGGGGCTTCATCACCATCAGGAGAAGAGGGTCCGAGGTTGCCCCTGAGTCAGCAGCTGAGGCAGCAAGGTGGAAGTATGGTTGGCAGTCAGCATGGTGGCTGAATTGGGATGTCTGGAGCCATACGTGGTGGGGGCGGGGTAGACCACCTGCTGCAACAGGCTACCTTCCCTGGGGGTAGTGGAGAAGGGGTTCCTGGAGTTGGCGGCAGTAGCAGTGAATTAGTGCGGACTGTTGGTCGAAAAATTAGCTACTCTTCAGTGTGGCAGTTTTTCATCAAGCATCCGCAGAGGGTAACCTGGCCACATGCAAGATGTGTAGACAGAAGGTGAAGCATGGCCAGGGCCCCAATGTTGGTACCAAGGCCCTGCGGCAACATATGCAGCGTCACCATAAAGCGACCTGGGAGAACCGAGGCTCCGAAGTGGGGGTTCAGCCTGCTGCATCAGCCAGTGCCACGCTGCTCCCAATTTCAGCCAGCCAAGGCTCCAGCACCTCAGCCAAAGGTAGCTGTGCGTCATACCCATCCTCTGTCGCTACAGATGCTCCTCCTACTACAGGTCAGTCATCCTGCCAGCAATCCATCAGCGAAGCCTTGTCTAAGAGACAACAGTATGCGGCCACTCATCCTATGGCGCAGAAGCTAAATGTGCTCCTGTCCAAGTTGCTGGTGCTGCAGTCCCTCCCTTTTCAGGTGGTGGACTCTGCACCTTTCAGAGAACTGATAGAGTCCCATATATCTTGCTCCCTGAGGTCCTAATACGCTTTTTGTGGCTCACCTGTCAGGAACGGTGCAATCACATCGGCCCACTCGGCAACAGGCAGCTGCTCTCTCTCAACCACGCGCTGGAATACAGTGAGGTAAGCCTCAACATCATTGCCCTTTGCAGGACCTGCTGAACGGCTCTCCTTGCACCATCAGTCTCGACCAGGCTTCTCTCCGGTTGTGAGACTAAGCCATAACAGTCTCTCTGAGTGCAGCAGTCTGCTCCATCAACAGGCGATTTGTCTCCTGCTGGTTTGCCATGGCCTGCTGCTGCGCTTGGTGCTGTTGTGCCATGGCCTGCTGCTGTGCTTGCTGCTGTGGGCCAGAGCCCACACATGCTGGAGGTTAGCCTGTATTAGCTGTTTTATCACCTCCTCCATGGTACTGGTTGAGCTTTTAACTGTCCACAATATAGCATTTTTGTCACTCCGTTGCCCCTAGCAACAGTCTATGCCCGCATCCTCCACCAATTTTTCAGGGATTGGGGCGAACGGCAGTGACACGGACGAAAATAAAATATTCACTAGCAAAACTATCTTTTACGTCAGAGATGGTTGCAGCACGCAACGCAGTATATCAAGCGGTTACTTCACCAGCTCTGTGAAAGTCCAAGGTTTGATAGTCCAGCAAACTGCAAGTCCAGGTTGTATCAAGTCCGCTTACAGGGCACAAACCTGTAGAGGACTGGGGAATGTGAAAACCCGGCATGGATCGTGCCTGATAGAGCATAGCAGGGGAAAAATAGACACCATTTATTACTTTCCCATACACCTTACATATATATATATATATATATATATATATATATATATATATATATATATATTCAAATAACATACATATTTGATAGTTCAGCCAGTGATGGAGAAGTGCTGAGGTGCAGGTCACCCAAAAGGAGACAAAGGTGGAGGGAATATGGAAAAGAGTGCAAGAATGAGTCAGAGGGCATAAGGAAAAAGAAGGGGGATGTGGAAAAGACAAAGGAGCGAATGTGGAAGAAAGTATACAGAAAGAGATGTAGAAATGTGGGCTGTAGGTGTTAGAAGAGAATGAGATTTTGAGCCGGACTGGGGTGCCTGGTTAATATTTCCCAGTACTCCCCTTATACAGAGTTTAGGATGATGCCCCATGTGACTGCACAGCTTGCATACCACAAGGGATGGACAAAAAACATGACCTAACATATTTTCAGACCAGGTTTTATTCTACTTTAAATGTCAGGTCCTGACGTTGAAAATGACAAAAGATTTTCTGAAGCCAGGCAGAAAAATAAGTTTGTATATTATTAAAGGAATAAGAGTAGATAGGCTAAAGCTTGATGATATTTTTTAATAATGAAAATCCTAAGAGAAAAGAAGCTTTTCTGGAGCCAGCCATGTGATATGTTTCTATACTCAGGCCTGTATGCTACAGAATATGCTATAAAATGAGTGAGAGCTATGAGCTCTCACAGATCTCGGATTTCAGTCTAGGGCCATCATGCCGTTAGTTGTCACAGTCACCATGCTGATTTCCCTCAATCTGGCGTACATCTTGTCATATCCAGGAGCAGCTCCTCGATCGATTTCCCCTATATGGCTCCTCAGCATCTTATTTCTCTGTGCCACTCCGTGTAGATCCAGATCTGGATCACAGTCTGCAGCCTGCCGGCTCGGCATCTTAGCGGCATATGAGGACTATGAATATGTGCAGGACGGAGACGTCATCATCGGAGGGGTCTTCACCGTCAATACCTTAATGAATAGCATAGACAAGGGGGGAGTCGCCTCCATGCTGTGCCTGCAGTAAGATCACTTAACTGTTCATTCAAAAGAGTGTAAAATATTTTTTGTTTAGGGTACAATGTGGATGTAAAGTAAATATAGGTTTAGGTATAAAACGTGTGGAGACAAAGGGAAGCCAGCGCACCAACATGCCAAGCAGAGATCAAATTGCTGCTCACAGCAGGGATGAAAGAAAAAAAACACAAAGAAGTATACTTTAAAACAAAAATGGAGGGAAAACAGTTTGTGGCTATCCATTTCTGTAGTTTCATTTCAGCAAGCTGTTTCCATGTTTCATTTATGCCTGTGGCTGTGTGTTGCTAATATGGGTGTCACTTTCCTGGCCTTCAGCCTACAAATACCAGCATCCTTCCACTAACAAGGGTGAGCTCCTCTCCCCCCCCCCCCCCCCCACAAAGCAGAGCTTCCCCAGATGAGAACTCTGGCAGTAACCTTTTAGCTACTGGAGCACAAGACTTTGTGATTCTCTCATCTGAAGAGGCTGTATTAAAGCAGGAGGGGTTATCATGTGAGCTCAGGGATGTGGAGCATCATCTCTGCGTCAATAAGATGATTAGCAAGCCAGGATCAGGAAGTCTTTCTTTTGTACACGAAGCACACCAGTTGGAGTATGTTACAAAACACATGCTAGATTAAAGGTTTTCTAATATAGCACAGCGTTGCAAACAAATAAAAAAGATAAAAATTAACAGTTAAGCTAAGCACCTTGTGGACAACATTTTTACACACAATAATGGACATTTTTTTAAAATGTCAATGAAAGTAGAACTACCCCTCAATGTGTTTTTATTAAATTTTAGAGGCTTTTGACAGACGTTTCAACTCAACTCATAATAAAATGCAATAAATAATATTTCAATAATAATGAAAAAAATCCCCTGCTCCTGCATTAATCCAGTAGAGGTGCATTTTTTAAGCACAGCTTATGGTTAATTTTAAAGCTACCTACTAACCTGCCCTCTCGCTGCTTCGATCCAGGGTTGTCCCAGGTCCCACAGCTGGCTGCTCCCTCATCCCAGGTAATAAGGCAGAGCAAGCTCCACCTGGTCTTCTTCAGTGCACGCTAAAACAGTTGAGCAGTAGGACCCAGGAAAACATTGGATGGAGGCAGCTGGAAGCCAGGTCAGTATTTAGCTTAAAATGGGCCTATCATCTCTATTCTGGCCCTGGAATCTAAAAGACTCACCCCACACCGGCGATCCCACAACACATGCATGGGTCATAGTTAAATTTTAACTTCCCTCCAGCTGAGTCACAAAGGAGGGGGCGTAGCTGCTCCCAATCTATTCAGATTAATAGAAGCAAGAGTGGCTCACGCATGCACCATGGAAACACCAGAAAGGTTAGTTTTTACAGCAATATGGGGGATTTTTACACTGCAAGAATGGACACCCCCTCATCCTGCCATTGGTCACAGTGATGCTAGCATGAGGGTCGTGGCCTGGTATGCCCCCCTTCTTGCAGTGAATGTAATAGGTGTGCTAGCCTCACTAATTCTGCTGGGGGGAGTTGGCAGCCAATTGTTACTGTGCTAAGCAACGCTGGGCCTTACAGTTTTACAGGTGGGTAGCCCATGTTATCTACTCTACACAGAAGGAGGATGACATTGCTCAGTAATGAGCCGGGCTGGGCTACCTGACTAGAGACAACCCCCTATTTTGTGAACATGCTTGACCTGCACATGAATGAGCATGAGAAAGTCAGATATTGCATTCTATTGGGGGATCTCTGTGCTGGTCACATAACACATTGGCCTGTCTCCACAAGTATAGACTGGCCTTGGGATGGTGGTGCAGGTTTATTATGGCAAGGGTGGCTGTGACAAAGAGCAGTGTATGTAATATAGACCCACTTTGACCTGCCAGTACAACATACTATGGTTTAGGTGGTCAAACATGCTCTTTGGATTGTTCTGGGGAGGGGAGGAGGTGTAGAGTGGGGGAGAGGTAATATTGTATAGGGTCCCTACACCAGGATACCAGTCCATAGGTCATTTAACATAGGTCCGGTGCTATTTCAGGGGTGTCTCTGGCTCATGCTAATGGCCACCAGGCTCTTCCACACACCTGGTTCACAAGAGAGAGTTGGAGAATTTGGCTGGGGGTATCAGCAAGCACACTGCCCACATGGCAGGCCCACACACTTTGAACTGGTATACAGGTGCTTGGGACCCTTTAGGGTAGTGTAGTGTGTAAAAGTAAAACATTGAACAATCTGCCACAAACCTTTAATAAAGAAAATCCAGGTCCAGAAGTCTTCTTGCTTGATGCCTGACATCTTCACCACCATCCTAGAAGGTTGTCCTCAGCAGATCTTGCCCCCACAAGTGGCTGTCCCCCTCCCTTCACTCTGGCCGCTTGCTGAGTGCTCGCTGCAAAATTTATAAACCCTGGGGTTTGGCTCCCCCTCTGATTCCCTTTATTCACCCTATGCCCCACTGTAACCCTATGGGTATCCAAGAGAGACCACATTCTAGGGGAATAAATCCCCTTATGCAGTGGTGAGCGCTTAGTCTCCGGCAGACTGTTGGAGTGAAGAGATGTTGGACCGAAACTCACTGGAAGAAGACTAGACCAGAGAGGATCCTCTTCTGGGACTTCAGAAGATGCTAGGACTTGATGCACAGTCACCGAGAGGAAACAGTGGAATAAAAAAAGAAGACACAGAAGAGAGTTTAAAAATAATTTGTTTCTTAAAAAACAATTTGGGCATATTTTATAAAGCTTTTGTCACTACTAGTAAACTGTCCCGAGAGTAAAATAACTCAATAAAATGTATAGGCAGTTTTCACAGCACATGAGGGACCCATTGAGGGTTTTGAAGAAAATATTTTTACAGTAATTAAATGATAGAAAACCTTCATCTAAATTACGTTTTAATTAAAGGTCACGCACAAAAACGAACAGCTGTTTTATGCCATGAGAGAGCAGGGAAAATCTGGGTGCATTGGGTCTTGGATGATTGTCAGTGCTCTTGGTTTTAGTCTACAGTCTAGTTATTGAAGATATCTTGTAAAGATGGTAGTGATATGCCAATGATTAGCATTGAGCATGCCCGTAGAAGTTTGGGTTCACCAAATTCGGCCAAACTTTGAACAAAAGTTTGGATCGGGTACCCGATCTTGACCTGAACCTGAAGCCTATTGAAATCAATGGGGACCTGAACTTTGGGAACCAAAAATGGCCCAAAATTACATATGAGGGGCGGGTGAGGAGTGGGGGGGCGAAGGGTGGCCCATCTCTCAAGGGGCCCCCATAGGCAGAATCGGACTGAAACTATCCTAAGTAAATTGTGGCAGCAGGATGGGTGGTGGAGGTGAGTGAGGGGTGTCCTTTAACATAATATAGATAGAGTGTACAGACCTAGGGGGTGGCCATCTGGCCATTCGCTTCCTATATGCTGCACACTCTGCATTAGGTTAAAGGGCACCCCTCACTTGCCGCTATGGATTAAATGCTGGTTGATAGGCTGCTCAGTGCCAGCCACATCCCCAGCATCTCTGGGCTGAGGCACACTCTTGCGTCGAGCCCAGTTGAACGGCTTGACTTGCGTACTGCACTTGCTTGCCGCAGACCATGCCCACCCACTATACGGAGCTGGGTGTTAGCGTGTGTCCCTGCCCCAGGAAAAACCATGGCAGCAGCGGGGGAGCAGCGGGGGCAGTGGGCATGCTTCATTTACCTTGCCTTCCCGCCACTCCTCGATCTTCTGGATGTGGCAGCCCGACCAGCAGCGCCAAGTGCCAGACCGTGTGAGTATACCTTTATTATTTTGCTTTCTTTTTTTTTTTTAACCAGGGGAATGGGACGGGTGAGAATGCCACACTGCCTATAGGGAATGGGAGGGGGGAAATTCACACTGCCTATGGGGAATGGGAGAGGGAGGAATTCACACTCGGTATGGGAGGGGGGAAAATTCACACTGCCTATGGGGAATGGGAGGGGGAAGGCCACACTGCCTATGGGAATGGGATGGACAGAATGCCACACTGGTGATGAGAATGGGATGGGGGAATGCCACACTGCCTATGGGAATAGGAGGGGGTTAATGCCACACTGCCTATGGAAATAGGAGGGGGGTAATTCCACACTGCCTATGGAAATGAGATGGGGGGATACCACACTGCCTATATGGGAAACAGGATGGGGGTAATGTCACACTGCCCATGGGAATGTGATAAGGGATAATGTCACACTGCCTATGGGAATGGGAGGGGGTAATGCCACACTGCCTATGGGAATAAGATAGAGGAAATGCCACACTGGTGATGAGAATGGGATGGGGGGAATGCCACACTGCCTATGGGAATAGAAGGGGGTAATGCCACACTGCCTATGGAAATGGGAGGGGGTAATGCCGCACTGCCTATGTAAATGAGATGGGGGGATGCCCCACTGCCTATGGAAATAGGATAGGGTGAATGCTACACTGCCTGTATGGGGAATGGGATAGGGGTATGCCTCACTGCCTATGGGAATGGGATAGGGGTAATGTCACACTGCCTATGGGAATGCGAGGGGGTAATGCCACACTGCCTATAGGAATAGGACAGGGGGAATGCCACACTGGTGATGAGAATGGGATGGGGGTAATGCCACACTGCCTATGGAAATGGGAGGGGGGTAATGCCACACTGCCTATGGAAATGAGATGGGGGATGCCACACTGCCTATATGGGGAATAGGATGGGGGTAATGTCACACTGCCTATGGGATGGGGGTAATGCCGCACTGCTTATGTGGGGAATGGGAGGGGGAAATTGCCACTCTGCCTGTAACTGGGAGATTATACACCTTGTCTATTTTTTGATCCTTGGGGGGACGGTGTTTTACCACATTTGTCTCAGAATATTTTTTTCTTATTTCCTGGCTCCAAATCCTAGGTGCGTCTTATAGGGTGAAACATGCATGTATACTGAAAATTGTGGCGTGTATTTAAATGCAGTTCCTTTTACTCTGGTACCCCTAAATAAAATCCTGCCTTTAGAAGTCACGTAATCAGCAAATTCCACTTGCATCTAATTTATTCTCAGTATAACTACAGCTGATTTATAAAGGCCTCATGGTGTTTGTAAGAGAACATTATTGAACAGTCAGCATCATGAAAAACAAGGAACACAGCAGGCAGCTCAGGTGTAAAGTTGTAGGGAAGTGTATTGCAGGGTTAGGTTATAAAAGAAAATATCCTAAGTTCTGAACATCCCACAGAGCACTATTCAATCCAGCATCCGTGAATGGAGAATGGCACATGTGCAAACCAACCAAACCTAAATGGCAACTGCTATGTGTGGACTAAGGCTATCACTCCACATGAGACTGAACACACCACCCTCACCATCATGGCAGCATTATGTTTTGGGGAGACTTTTCTTCAGCATGGACCAGGAAGCTGGTCAGAGTTACAGATGGGAAGATGAATAGAGATAAATTCAGGGAAATCTTGAAGGAAAACCTGTTAGAGGCTGCAAAAGACTTGACAATGGGTTTGCTCTGTGCAGATATTTTTTAAAGCAGACAACACCCCTGCTGCACGGATATGGCCGCCACTGATATAAGAAACTCTAGGGGAGAAGCATCCAGAATGCTGGAACGCCCCTGCACGTAACCCCCCAGAACCACCTGTAACTTTTCCTTTCCCTCGGTCCTCTGCCAGGAATAGAGCGCTGGGATTGGCTGCTGGGTGCCCACGTGAGCGTGCCGTTCTGGTGGCCAGAACAATGGCACCACTCGCTAGCTCGTGGGCAGGCGGCAGCCAATCACAGCGCTGTATTCCCAGAGGGGGACCAAGGGAAAAGTAAGGTATTCTGGGGGTTTATGTGCAGGGGGAGCTCCACCATTCTGGATGCTCCCCCAGAGTGTATTATACAAGTGGCTACCAACTGAGGTGTTGGTTTAGGTTTTACAAAAACACCAAAAAGAAAATATTACTATTTGTATATATGTATAAAAATTACAGATCATTTTTTCCCCACAGACCTCGGTTATTGTATTACAAAAACTTCCTCTCCTTCCTCTTTACCATCAATGAAATTAACCAAGCCCCTGGACTGCCTAACGTCACTTTGGGCTATCACGTGTATGACTCATGTTCAGATCCAAGGAAAGCAGTAAAAAGTGTCCTACAAATTTTATCTGGGCCGGGTGACGTGATTCCAAATTACTGCTGCTCTCAGCAGAAAATCATTGGCTTTATTGGTGACCATTTCTCTCTGTCAACTCTTCCAACAGCCCAGCTCACTGGGATATATAGATATACACAGGTGGGCAACCACAGCAATACACTAATGTATTTACAACACTGGGAAACGTGAACAAACCTGTTTGTTTGTTTCTTAAAGTGGACCAACACCCAGGATTTTGACTATCCTGGGTTTTGGTCCACTTTGGTGGGGCACCCCGATCGGGGGTGCCCCGCTGTGTGAAACCCCCCAGAAAGCCCCAAAAACTCACCTCTCCCCGCTCCCACGTGACCGCTGCAGCCAATCCCCGCCGGCGAAAAAGCGGGAGGCAGCGACGGACAAGAGAGCGTGCCCGCCGCCGCCTCCCGCACGTCACTCTTACAGGGCGCGCGCCCACGCCGGCCATTCACAAATGGCCGGAGCTGGTGCGCGTCCTGCTAGAGGGACGCACGGGAGGCGGCGGCGTGCGCCGCTGGATCGAGGAGCAGGTAGGGATTTAAGGGTTTCTTGGGGGTTTTTCGGGGTGCCCCGCAGTCAGGGAGCTGATCGGTCTGGGAATCTTATAGATTCCCGGGCCGATCATGGGAGGGTGTTGGTCCACTTTAAATTGAAAGAACAATTGATGTCAAGGATACATAAATGTGCTCTCAGCAGAGGGGTGGGACACAGACAATGGGAAACCAGGGTTTCACTACTGATATGGATGGTCTTGGAACCTACTTCCAGAAAAGGTCCCCTGCAGTATAAGGGCCCCCACAGGTCCTGCTCGGGAAGCCGGAAAGTCAAGGGACTGTGCAGGCACCCAGGGGTTCCCTTGCCTAGATTATACAGCAGAAACTCACAGGCAAAGTCATGGTCAAACGTAGCCGAGGTCGGGGATCAGAGAAAAAAGGATAGTCAAAGTTCAAGGCGAAAGGCCATGTTCAATCATAATCTAATTTCCATAATCCAAGTCAGGGGTTGATAGCAAGTCCAGGTTCATATCAGATGTCATTAATGTGATATCTAGAAAGTTAAGGGTCAAGAATCCAGGAATTCCCTGAAACAAGCTGGATGGATCTAGAGCAGGGGTTCCCAACCTTTTCTCATCAAATATCTCTTTCCATGTTTTAATTAACTTTTGTAAAGTATAGATGGCAGCAGATCAGGTTTGGGTACAGTCAGTCAGGTTTGTCGAGTACCACCTGATAGAATCTCGAGTACCACCAGTGTTACTAATACAAAGGGTTGGGCACCACTGATCTAGAGAGAGATCTTCTGGTGCCATTGCTACAGTGCACTGCAATGAGATACTTGTGTGTCTGCATTATACAAGTGCATTCTGTGGCATGCATGTTATGAACCAGCTTAGACACATATACACTGGGGGATGGATTTAGTGCATGTGCCCAGCTAGATGATGATCACACATGTACACCTTGAGATGGAACATGTGCACATATGCAACGAGTTGCTCACAATCTGAGTAAGTTCTTACTCAGGCATTTTGTGAACACACAGATCCATGCTGGTACCCCCTCACACACACTGCACGCTCATTTAAAGAAAGATTTTCCAAGTGGTTCCTTTGCTTCTAACCACTGGGGAGCAGGAAAGCTCCCAGGTACTCTCTTTAGACCCATAACCAATCCACTTAACCAAATGCTGCACTAAAGTGCATCCAGGATCTCCTTGAGCTTGTAACTTGACCCCATACTCCTCGAAATCATCAACAACCACCGGTTCAGGAGGGCTCTGCTGGATTTTGAACTAATTTACTGGCTCCAGGCATGAAAACCTGGATGTAAGATGATGGGATGATGTAAGATGATGGGAGCAGCAGATCAAAGACCACCTGACTGATCCTTCTCTTTATGATAAAGGGTCCAGTGAAGCAGAGGGCAAGCTTCTTAGGTGAATGCTGGAGTCAATAATTTTCCGTAGATGACAAGAGCTGATCTCCAAACTAGTAATATGAAATGGCATGTCAGCAGCAATCAGCACCCTTCCTTTGATGTTCTTGACACTTGCTTGCAAAACTTGCTTGACCTTGGAGTGAATCTGTGACAGGTCAACGGACTAAGGAGGATATGCCAATGAAAGGGCTAATGTGATGTGGAGGGCTTGGCACAGCTGAGTCCAGAACAAGGAAGTAACTGGGATTTCTAGTCCGATGCGATCTCCTTAGGAAAATCAGAGAGATGAGCAATATTCAGAATAAAGATGTTGGCCAATTTGGAAGCTGATGGAAGGTACTTCAATGGGAAAAAACATAGACTATAGACTCGATTCAGAGAGACACAAATAGACTTCCGGTTTAGTGCCGTTGTCGTATCATTTTCAAAAGTTCCCGCTCTCGTATGAATGTGCGATTCTATGCATGCATTGTAAACGTTCTGTAAAGTTTCCGTTCGCTCGTATGCCAGAGTACGAGTACGAGGATGTCATTTTCCATCGAGACTTTTCTGATACATTTTCTCATGTAACAACGTGGCCTTTCGTTTTTGCCCTTTTCCCATTGTATCCTCACACGAATCTTTTACGTTTCCCGATAGATTCTGTTTCACTTTTACAAAAGATAATCGTCCAGACGGAATCCTTACGATCTTGCGCCTGCACACTACAAACTTAACTCATTAAAGTGCTCGCATACATATTTCACTCCATCACTTCTACTACAATGTTTAGCTAAACCGCTTTGCGCTATCCTGCAGCTTCCCTTTGGAACCCTTAAAGCTCACCCTAACCACTTAGCGCTATCCTGCAGCTTCCCTTTGGATCCCTTAAAGCTCACCCTAACCACTTAGCGCTATCCTGCAGCTTCCCTTTTGAACCCTTAAAGCTCACCCTAATCACTTAGCGCTATCCTGCAGCTTCCCTTTTGATCCCTTAAAGCTCACCCTAACCACTTAGCGCTATCCTGCAGCTTCCCTTTTGATCCCTTAAAGCTCACCCAAATCCCTTCGCGGTTAGGTTCTTCTTCGATTTTTGGTCCCTAAAACTTACACAAATCCCTTCGCGGTTAGGTTCTTCTTCCATTTTTGGTCCCTAAAACTTACCCAAATCCCTTCACGGTTAGGTTCTTCTTCCATTTTTGGTCCCTAAAACTTACCCAAATCTCTTCGCGGTTAGGTTCTTCTTCCATTTTTGGTCCCTAAAACTTACCCAAATCCCTTCGCGGTTAGGTTCTTCTTCCATTTTTGGTCCCTAAAACTTACCCAAATCCCTTCGCGGTTAGGTTCTTCTTCCATTTTTGGTCCCTAAAACTTACCCAAATCCCTTCGCGGTTAGGTTCTTCTTCCATTTTTGGTCCCTGAAACTTACCCAAATCCCTTCGCGGTTAGGTTCTTCTTCCATTTTTGGTCCCTAAAACTTACCCAAATCCCTTCGCGGTCATCTAAATCTTCAGCTCTAAATATGTATTTGCCCCTTTGTTTCTTAGAAATGTATGTGTTTCAAGAAATGACACAGAAACGTGGTTTTCTTTAGTTTTTTTTCCCCAAAGAGTCAACCATCACCTTCATATCGGCCACCAACGCAAGGACCCTCCGATGCATTTCCAATATTTTCTAGCGTGTGGTCCCTGTAACAAATAGAGACAAAATCATTAGTTTCAGACAAATACATGTTTGCCACCTGTGGATTGAATGTTTGGTAGTAAACACATTAAATAAAGGCGACATATGTAATTCTGTCAACTCATTAAGCTAAGGAAGTGGCCCCAGATCAGTCTTGCGAGTCATTAAGCTAAGGAAGTGGCCACAAGTCACTCTTAAATTGCCATTGGCTAGGGCTGGATGTATCTGTGTGTTGATGTCAAGTACCACATAAATGCTAATAATGCCCTGACTACTTACTTGGCTGGTGGTCGAGAGCTTGCTCGTTGGGGACAACACGATGAGGTCCTGGGTCCTGGCTCTGCTGTGAAGAAGTGCCTGTAGAAACATGGGAAATACGTTCAGTTTTATGGTCAAATTCCTCAGTAAGCAAATGTCTATTGGCAAGTCTGGTTCACATCATTCACCTTTTCCAGCTTCTGCTTGGAGCACATCTGCTGCCTCTTCCACTTCCTCACCCGCTCCAGAAGCATCTAGACAAACAGATGAAAGGAATCAGTTGGGTAGGAGATAGCATGTATATGTGTGTGTGTAGACATGAAGAGTGACATACCAGAGACTCCCGCATGCGTGGCAGGGTACGAATGCCTGCCCACGCTGTGCTGCCCCTCCTCTGTTGTAAGGTCCAGGGGCTGGTCTGAGGACCCCACAGAGGAGGGGTAGGCCCGTCGCCCTGGAGATCCACCACCTTCACTCCCAGCTGCAGAATCATGCAGCACTGGTCGGCCTGTGCGCCTCCGGGTGCGGCGAATGCAGTAATCCATTTCCAACCCTACCAAAGAAAAGGCATTATAAATAAAAGACCTACCTTCTGTCGTAGTTACATCTTGCATGCAATCGCTATGTACTTACTTGGGAAATGGATACCGAAAAACCTCCGCACCCGGGGCATGTGCAGTCGTTTCAGGTCTGACCAATGCTGCATGATCTGTGTGTGGGTGAAGGTGGTGTCAGTCTGTTGTTGGATCTCCAAGATGATCTCCAGGGCGACGTTTCGTTTTTCAAACAAGTTGGGCAGGTAGTCGTACCTGCGCTCCAGCATGGTCTACAAAACACAAATCAAACATAGCAATAAATTATACATGCCTATAAAGAATTGCAAACTATACATTTTTGGGTCAATCACATTAAAACATACCCACACACACTTCTAGGCTAAGTTAACTTTCAAATCTGGCCGCACTGTTGTTTGGCACGTGTGTGGCGTGCGTTTGGGTGTGCATGTATTTTACCCAAATTTGGATCAAATCTCTTACTTCGTGCGCATCCTTAACATGTCGAGCAGCATTTAGATGTCACTTGAAAGGCCTACAAATACACTTACGAGCATGATGATCTCTTCTTGTTGGCGGGTGAAGATAGTTGGCGCCATCTTTCTTCTTCTTCTCAGAAGCAGATAAGTAATGCCCCAGCGGTTTCCGGGTTCCGCACGTCCGTGCGAACGGCCGGACGTACGCGTAAGCAAACGCGTAGGCGTCACACCTTAGTTAAAGGTCCATGCACATCCAGCTCATTCTCTTTGAGAGTCCAGGCAAAATGCCAGCAAAAAAACAAGCGCAGAAACCGTCCAAGGAGACCACGCAGAAGAAGGCTACCAAGCGGCCTGAGCATGGCGAGGGCCCTAAAACAAGGTCTCAAGAGGCCAAAGCGAGGCTAAGGCCTACTACAAAGGCTGCGCCAAAAAAGGAGGTGGCAGCAGCCAAACCAAAGCCAAAGGCACCAAAGGCTACACCAGCTCATGCCCTCCAGAAGGGTAAGAGGGTACGAAGCCCCACCACACCCTGGCCCACATCCTCCCCCACGTGGCACCAAGGCACTTGCCAAAGGGCCCAAACACAGGCCCAGAAGCCGCAGCAGGGCCAGAAGCCGCAGCAGGGCCAGAAGCCGCAGCAGGGCCCGAAGCCGCAGCAGGGCCAGAAGCCGCAGCAGGGCCCGAAGCCGCAGCAGGGCCAGAAGCCTCAGCAGGGCCAGAAGATGCAGCAGGGCCAGAAGCCGCAGCAGGGCCAGAAGCCGCAGCAGGGCCAGAAGACGCAGCAGGGCCAGAAGCCGCAGCAGGGCAACAAGGCCAACAGCCAAAAGCAGCCACAGCAGGCCCAGAAGCCTGAAAAGGCAGCCAAGGCCAAGGTCCCCCTCCCCACTCGCACGTGGCTACCAAACCAAGGCCAAGGGTGGCTGACCCACCAGCTATGGCTCACCCCAGCCAAGTACCTCAAAGGGCCCACAGAGCCACAGGGCCACAAGCAGCAGTTCCAGCTCCTCCAGACCCTCTCTTCCTCGCCCACATTCTCCTCCGGAACAGGTTGTCATGCATTCCCCCTATGCCACATCAACACCTGCAACTTCAGTCGCCACCCAGCCACGAACACCCAGTCCCTTTCCCAGTCCAGTACGATCCACAGCCAGCCTCCAGTCCTTGAGGTCTCCTACATACTCCCAGGCCAGAATGTCACCCCATTTGCCACCAAACACTGAGGCGCCACAACCACCCCAAACAGGGTGCACATTGCGCAGAGACCACTTGAGTGGCCATTTTGGTGAGCCCCAAACTCTGGCATTGGCTAGTGGGCTAATGTTATATTATGATGAGATATATGGGAGCAAATCCAAAACTACTAGCAAGCAGCGCAAATGTGAGATTTTGGCAGAACTCACCAGACAAGTCAATGCAGCGGGGGAGGAACTCAAAGATGTACAACAGATTCAGCGGAAGATCTCGGACCTGAAATATGCCGTACGGAAGAAACAGAATAAAAGGCGGCAGTACAGGTACATAGCTTATTTGTTGTTTTATATTCTTCTTGTCTATCCATCAGTGCGCTTAATTATGATTACTATGTTTTTCAGCTTACAAACTGACGGATGATTCCCCACTAAATTGGAATTTACCCAGGCTGAGTAGATGGTGCTGGGCCTGCTACATCCTGTTGCCTTAGAGGGACACTCGGCACAACTGGACACGGACAACCCACCCATTCCAGCAGGTTAGTAATGTGTTAATGACCCTAAAAATGTTAAAACAATTCTAATTAGGCAGCAAGGCATATCTAAACACATGGCCCTAGGGTGTGGCTTGGAGTAGAGTGATCACTTTGACCAGGGTGCGTCATGTGTGTCGACAGGTAAAGGGCAAATGAGCACGACCATACATGACGTTTAAGAACATTTAGGAAGAGTAGGAAACTATGGAGCTTAGGAAATGAATGCGTGCTATGTATTTATTGACAATCACATGCCACACTAACATCTTTTGCTGTTGTGCAATTTGCTAAGAGCTGGGTTTGGGGCCCAACGGCTTAAGATGGTGTGATTGAAATGTTTTAACAGATACAATGTTCCCCACCAGATTCATATTGGAACTGCTATTTGCCAGCTTAGCCTGTTAACTTAATGGGCTATAAGGGATGTGGAAACACACACAACAGCCATTACTTGCATGTTTGTTTTTCGGCACGTGACCAATGTGTCTATTCTGGTGCAACAATACATGCCCAATATAATGGCATTCATAGTGAAGGCCAAGTGGCACCGTTGTGGTAGTGGCCATTCCTGCTTGGGCACGTTTGTGTTTGAAGCAGATGTGTTATTAACCATCACCAATGCATAGTTGTGTTTTTTTTTACATTGTTGTTTTTCTTCTAAAGCAGCCCAGCCTCATCCCTCAGCTAGTGGGGACTCCTCTGCCATGTTACCTCTGCCGTCTTCTTCCGTGCTGCCTAGGACCCAGGATCCGAGATCTACGGTAAGTGATTTTGGATGCTGTTGCGTATGCATGTGGCTTGCAATGTTTTTATTGTCTGATTGACATATGTATTGCCCACACTGACCCTTTTTTTTTACATGTCCCCAACAGAGCCACACACTGATGGAGGAAATCCAGGAGCTTGAGGAGGATGGAAGCTTCCTTGGAACTTATGAAGATCTCCCCCCGGGGCCAGAATCTGCAACTGTCCCAAAATGTTTCTCCGCCAAATCCTCAGCAGCAGAGGGAAGCTGGCTGCATGCTGCCTGCACATCGTGGGCAACATGCAGAGACTGCCCCTCCAGTCCCCAGTTTCAGATCTGCTGTTGAGGATTTGGCCAGCATACCTGTGGCTGTTGGGGGTCCTAGACCAACATCATCTGCACGCCCCACAACCCGGGGAATTGGGAGGCGTACTCAACAACATCACCCAGTTTCCCAGGGGAGGGGCTTGCAGATGATGGAGGCAGCATGGCACCATGAGAGGCGGCTTTTTCGTCGCCAAAATCGACAAAATCAAGATAATATTATTGGGCAATTAGATCAACTCAATAATACCTTAAGTGCCATGCTGACTGAATTTAGGACCCATAACAGCCACATGGCCAACTTGACCTCAGATATCAGGTCCAGCATGGCAGAAATGCAAAGTAACCAAAGAAACATTTTGGAACAGTTGCAGATTCTGAATGCAACACAGGCCCAGGTTAGGGCCCACCCCCAAGGGCCCCAACCTGGGTTCTATGGGCATCCCCCATATTAATGTGTTTTTGGCATGAATCTGTTCTACATCTTTGATCAACATCCCCACTGGATTGACTTGTCTGGTGAGGCCTACAAATCTTGCATTTTGCGCTGCAATTGCTAGTGTGTTTAGGATTTACCCCCATATAGCTCATTAAACTCCTGAGGTAGCCCACTAGCCAATGCCAGAGGACAAGGCTCACTGAAGCGGCCACTTAAGCTGTTGCACTGCAGCCTTGGCCATAATTAAATTTGTGGTGGCTCCTCATGTTTGTAGCCATGATCGGGTGACATTCTGGCCTGGCAAACTAAGCCCTTGGACCCTGGCTGTGATTGTACTTGTGACATACGCTCTGTCTTTTGGATGTCATCACTATTCAGTTGCCCACCGGGTCATTCACTGGCCTTTTCTTAATTAGGTCATTGTATTTTGATACTGTTACAGGCAATGTCATTGTATTTTGACTGCCATTGTGTATTGTTGATTACGTCACAGTCAATGGCATTGTCCTGATTGATTGTATTACAGCCTGCTATTGTTCTACTGATTGCGTCACCGGCAGAGTTGAGGGATTGTGTGCCCTGCTGCTATTGGTCGGTGTGTGTGTCATGCAATAGGAGACTTGTGTATATAAGGCCTAGAATGGCACTAATAAAGACACTTCACCTTCACCCTCAATACTGAAGTTCTGTCTCTTATTGGGGGAAATGCTATATTACAGTTCACTAGCCCTTGTAAGGGCTGTTCCTGTTTCCTCATGGACGACTCTGGAATTCCAGCAGCACCTCTTACGATTGGGAAAAGGACGTCTCGGGCGGTGAAGCCCTCCGGCGATAAGGGTTATCGCTACAGTACTGAACTGGGATTGGGACTGGGTGTTCTTGTTTTGGTGGCCCAATGAGAAAGAGGTGTAGATGTGGCATAGGTATGTCTGCTTTCAATCTGTGCCTGGGGAAAATGTGGGCAAGCAGGAGAGGGCTTATTTGTGTTCATTTTTTTGTTATGGAACATGTTTTGAAATTAATTTCATGTCCATGTCTTCCCCCGAAGTATGTGAGTGGCCATCACCTAACATTATGTTGTGAAAAAAGGAACCTTTTCAAAAGTAAAACAAAATTGGGTCCAACAAGTTAATGTCTGTGGTTTTTTGATTAAGAAATATGAGTTCAAGTAGCCACCGATGCAAACAATAACAAATCTGTCTAAATAAGTCCACAAACATTTTTGTTGATTGTTGTAAATAATTCATTATTGTTTTGTTCATAATTAAATTACAAAAAAAAAATACAAAGTTAACCAAACAATAACAACAAAGTAAAAAAAAAAAAAAAAAACAAGGCAAAACAATTAACAAAAATGTGTGGCGATTAAATTGTCACGGACGGCTTGGCCAGACGCACTGTGCTGCCCAACATAGGCGTCCTCGGCCTCATTGGCGGGTGGAGAGGGTGGCAAATCCACATAGCCGGGACCCGCTGCAAGATGGCAAAATTATGCAGCGCTGCACAGGCCATAATTATATCGATGACATTTTTGGGGTCATACTGAAGGGAGCCCCCATTGTGGTCCAAACACCGGGTCTTCAACAGTCCAAAGGCCCTCTCCACCACTGCCCTGGTTTTTCTATGCGCCCGATTATAGGCCTCTTGTGCTGGAGTCTGTGGGCGGAGTACAGGAGTCATCAGCCACGGGAGGAGTGGCTAACCAGAATCTCCTTGAAAAATTTAAGATAAACAAATATTAACATTAATGCATACATTGCAGGGCAAAAATCCCAAAGATACATGATTAAGAAGGTAGGTGACATTGTCCCCAAAATATGAGCATACATATTGCACAGGCAAAAGCAAACAATAAACATAAATGATAGATGGGGGACCAAAGTTTATAAATAATATTGCGGATGCTGGGCAATCAGGCAGACTGGTACCAGCTATTGTTTCCTGTTTGTGCTTCAGAACAATGTAGGATGGGTTAACTTTACATGACCCATTTTCTGCTTTGTCTGAGTCCAAAACAGGTGTAAGGCAGCCCCTGCACTTTATCTCGCTCACCTCTACTCAGTAAGTGTAATGCATATAAGCAAAGATGGCGCAGACCCTCGAGTCACTAACAGATTGACCGAAAAGTGTTGGGAAGACTGTTTAAGACTTTTGCTGTAATTACACTTTGGAGTAGAAACAATGCAGGACAAACACTTGGGCAGGCAATGTAGTTTGGAGAAATGTAATGTAAATGTAAATGTAATGGGTCCAGTGGGGTTTCACATGTTCCCAAGGTGATGACCAAGCCATCGTTTATAAAAGGTGAATCCAACCAAAATCCAAGCCATATATATAAACTAAAAATATGTAATTGGACTCAACTTACCAAGGAGCCATGCACCCGCAAATTCCCCTGACTCAAACCGCCGGAATAATCCTGATCTGCGAAGGATGTAGGCGTCATGGGCTGAGCCAGGGTAGCCTGCGAGGATGCTAAGAAAGCGCATGTCCTGGGCCACCACTGCTTGCACATTCAGTGAGTGGCCCATTTTTCTGTTCCTGGGTAAAAATAATTAAAAATTACATCATTAATGCTTTGCAAATTAGTCAAACGCTCACTTCTAATACCCTAAGTCAAACGTTATCATTAGGGATGAGCGAATCGATCCGGACGAACCCGGATTCGATCCGAATTTCAGGAAAAATTAGATTCGGATCGAATCCGAATTTCCCCGCGATTCGATCGCTCGAAGTTTTCCTTTAACATCCATTCATTTACATTACAGGCATTCTAAGATGGCGGACGGGACATGTCCAGACATCAACCCCGCGCCAGTGCAAGCTGGGACAGTCACATGCAGCCTATCAGCAGCCAGCAAGCCCGGTGACGTCACAGCGCTATTTAAGGCCGGCCATCTTGCTTTTCCTCATTTCTCTATTGCATTCGTGAGAGACAGGACGCTGCTGTAGGCAGGGAGAGAGACAGTTAGACAGGCAGGGACAGACAGGGACAGGCTGGAAACAGGCAGGAGACAGACAGGAGACAGACAGAAAGTCAGCGAAAAACAGGGAAAGGTAGAAAAATCAGAGGCTGTCAGCCTGTCACAGGGAGTTTTTTTTTTTTTTTTCATCCAGCCTGACAGGCTTTGTTAGCGTTTTCAGGCTGCTTATACTAACTAACTGTGCATATATACTGAACTGATCTTAAGTCTGCTGTGAGGCATCCCATTCTGTGACTACAGCAGCCTCTGTTTAAGACCATATAACCATTTGCACTTATTCTCATAGAAATTAGGCCTGATAAAGACACTTTTGCTGTGCATACTCTCTGGTTTTTGTGGCATCCCATTCTGTGACTACACCAGCCTCTATTTAATACCATAATAACCATTTGCACTTATTCTCATAGAAATTAGGCCTGAGAAAGACACTTTTGCTGTGCATGCTCTCTGGTTTTTGTGGCATCCCATTCTGTGACTACACCAGCCTCTATTTAATACCATAATAACCATTTGCCCTTATTCTCATAGAAATTAGGCCTGATAAAGACACTTTTGTTGTGCATGCTCTCTGGTTTTTGTGGCATCCCATTCTGTGACTACACCAGCCTCTATTTAATACCATAATAACCATTTGCACTTATTCTCATAGAAATCAGGCCTGATAAAGACACTTTTGCTGTGCATGCTCTCTGGTTTTTGTGGCATCCTATTCTGTGACTACACCAGCCTCTATTTAATACCATAATAACCATTTGCACTTATTGTCATAGAAATTAGGCCTGATAAAGACACTTTTGCTGTGCATGCTCTCTGGTTTTTGTGGCATCCCATTCTGTGACTACACCAGCCTCTATTTAATACCATAATAACCATTTGCACTTATTCTCATAGAAATTAGGCCTGATAAAGACACTTTTGCTGTGCATTTTCTCTGGTTTTTGTGGCATCCCATTCTGTGACTACACCAGCCTCTATTTAATACCATAATAACCATTTGCACTTATTCTCATAGAAATTAGGCCTGATAAAGACACTTTTGCTGTGCATGCTCTCTGGTTTTTGTGGCATCCCATTCTGTGACTACACCAGCCTCTATTTAATACCATAATAACCATTTGCACTTATTCTCATAGAAATTAGGCCTGATAAAGACACTTTTGCTGTGCATGCTCTCTGGTTTTTGTGGCATCCCATTCTGTAACTACACCAGCCTCTATTTAATACCATAATAACCATTTGCACTTATTCTCATAGAAATCAGGCCTGATAAAGACACTTTTGCTGTGCATGCTCTCTGGTTTTTGTGGCATCCCATTCTGTGACTACACCAGCCTCTATTTAATACCATAATAACCATTTGCACTTATTCTCATAGAAATTAGGCCTGATAAAGACACTTTTGCTGTGCATGCTCTCTGGTTTTTGTGGCATCCCATTCTGTGACTACACCGCCTCTATTTAATACCATAATAACCATTTGCACTTATTCTCATAGAAATTAGGCCTGATAAAGACACTTTTGCTGTGCATGCTCTCTGGTTTTTGTGGCATCCCATTCTGTGACTACACCAGCCTCTATTTAATACCATAATAACCATTTGCACTTATTCTCATAGAAATTAGGCCTGATAAAGACACTTTTGCTGTGCATGCTCTCTGGTTTTTGTGGCATCCCATTCTGTGACAACACCAGCCTCTATTTAATACCATAATAACCATTTGCACTTATTCTCATAGAAATTAGGCCTGATAAAGACACTTTTGCTGTGCATGCTCTCTGGTTTTTGTGGCATCCCATTCTGTGACTACACCAGCCTCTATTTAATATCATAATAACCATTTGCACTTATTCTCATAGAAATTAGGCCTGATAAAGACACTTTTGCTGTGCATGCTCTCTGGTTTTTGTGGCATCCCATTCTGTGACTACACCAGCCTCTATTTAATACCATAATAACCATTTGCACTTATTCTCATAGAAATCAGGCCTGATAAAGACACTTTTGCTGTGCATGCTCTCTGGTTTTTGTGGCATCCCATTCTGTGACTACACCAGCCTCTATTTAATACCATAATAACCATTTGCACTTATTCTCATAGAAATTAGGCCTGATAAAGACACTTTTGCTGTGCATGCTCTCTGGTTTTTGTGGCATCCCATTCTGTGACTACACCGCCTCTATTTAATACCATAATAACCATTTGCACTTATTCTCATAGAAATTAGGCCTGATAAAGACACTTTTGCTGTGCATGCTCTCTGGTTTTAGTGGCATCCCATTCTGTGACTACACCAGCCTCTATTTAATACCATAATAACCATTTGCACTTATTCTCATAGAAATTAGGCCTGATAAAGACACTTTTGCTGTGCATGCTCTCTGGTTTTTGTGGCATCCCATTCTGTGACTACACCAGCCTCTATTTAATACCATAATAACCATTTGCACTTATTCTCATAGAAATTAGGCCTGATAAAGGCACTTTTGCTGTGCATGCTCTCTGGTTTTTGTGGCATCCCATTCTGTGACTACACCAGCCTCTATTTAATACCATAATAACCATTTGCACTTATTCTCATAGAAATCAGGCCTGATAAAGACACTTTTGCTGTGCATGCTCTCTGGTTTTTGTGGCATCCCATTCTGTGACTACACCAGCCTCTATTTAATACCATATTAACCATTTGCACTTATTCTCATAGAAATTAGGCCTGATAAAGACACTTTTGCTGTGCATGCTCTCTGGTTTTTGTGGCATCCCATTCTGTGACTACACCAGCCTCTATTTAATACCATAATAACCATTTGCACTTATTCTCATAGAAATTAGGCCTGATAAAGACACTTTTGCTGTGCATGCTCTCTGGTTTTTGTGGCATCCCATTCTGTGACAACACCAGCCTCTATTTAATACCATAATAACCATTTGCACTTATTCTCATAGAAATTAGGGCCTGATAAAGACACTTTTGCTGTGCATAGCTCTCTGGTTTTTGTGGCATCCCATTCTGTGACTACACCAGCCTCTATTTAATACCATAATAACCATTTGCACTTATTCTCATAGAAATTAGGCCTGATAAAGACACTTTTGCTGTGCATGCTCTCTGGTTTTTGTGGCATCCCATTCTGTGACTACACCAGCCTCTATTTAATACCATAATAACCATTTGCACTTATTCTCATAGAAATCAGGGCCTGATAAAGACACTTTTGCTGTGCATGCTCTCTGGTTTTTGTGGCATCCCATTCTGTGACTACACCAGCCTCTATTTAATACCATAATAACCATTTGCACTTACTCTCATAGAAATTAGGCCTGATAAAGACACTTTTGCCTGTGCATGCTCTCTGGTTTTTGTGGCATCACTATTCTGTGACTACACCGCCCTCTATTTAATACCATAATAACCATTTGCACTTATTCTCATAGAAATTAGGCCTGATAAAGTTACTTTTGCTGTGCATGCTCTCTGGTTTTTGTGGCATCCCATTCTGTGACTACACCAGCCTCTATTTAATACCATAATAACCATTTTGCACTTATTCTCATAGAAATCAGGCCTGATAAAGACACTTTTTGCTGTGCATGCTCTCTGGTTTTTGTGGTATCCCATTCTGTGACTACGACCAGCCTCTATTTAATACCATAATAACCATTTGCCACTTATTCTCATAGAAATCAGGCCTGATAAAGACACTTTTGCTGTGCATGCTCTCTGGTTTTGTGGCATCCCATTCTGTGACTACACCAGCCTCTATTTAATACCATAATAACCATTTGCACTTATTCTCATAGAAATTAGGCCTGATAAAGACACTTTTGCTGTGCATGCTCTCTGGTTTTTGTGGCATCCCATTCTTCTGTGACTACACCGCCTCTATTTAATACCATAATAACCATTTGCACTTATTCTCATAGAAGTTAGGCCTGATAAAGACACTTTTGCTGTGCATGCTCTCTGGTTTTTGTGGCATCCCATTCTGTGGACTACACCAGCCTCTATTTAATACCATAATAACCATTTGCACTTATTCTCATAGAAATTAGGCCTGATAAAGACACTTTTGCTGTGCATGCTCTCTGGTTTTTGTGGCAACCCATTCTGTGACAACACCAGCCTCTATTTAATACCATAATAACCATTTGCACTTATTCTCATAGAAATTAGGCCTGATAAAGACACTTTTGCTGTGCATGCTCTCTGGTTTTTGTGGCATCCCATTCTGTGACTACACCAGCCTCTATTTAATACCATAATAACCATTTGCACTTATTCTCATAGAAATTAGGCCTGATAAAGACACTTTTGCTGTGCATGCTCTCTGGTTTTTGTGGCATCCCATTCTGTGACTACACCAGCCTCTATTTAATACCATAATAACCATTTGCACTTATTCTCATAGAAATCAGGCCTGATAAAGACACTTTTGCTGTGCATGCTCTCTGGTTTTTGTGGCATCCACCATTCTGTGACTACACCAGCCTCTATTTAATACCATAATAACCATTTTGCACTTATTCTCATAGAAATTAGGCCTGATAAAGACACTTTTGCTGTGCATGCTCTCTGGTTTTTGTGGGCATCCCATTCTGTGACTACACCGCCTCTATTTAATACCATAATAACCATTTGCACTTATTCTCATAGAAATTAGGCATGATAAAGACACTTTTGCTGTGCATGCTCTCTGGTTTTTGTGGCATCCCATTCTGTGACTACACCAGCCTCTATTTAATACCATAATAACCATTTGCACTTAATCTCATAGAAATTAGGCCTGATAAAGACACTTTTGCTGTGCATGCTCTCTGGATTTTGTGGCATCCCATTCTGTGACTACACCAGCCTCTATTTAATACCATAATAACCATTTGCACTTATTCTCATAGAAATTAGGCCTGATAAAGGACACTTTTGCTGTGCATGCTCTCTGGTTTTTTGTGGCATCCCATTCTGTGACTACACCAGCCTCTATTTAATACCATAATAACCATTTGCCACTTATTCTCATAGAAATCAGGCCTGATAAAGACACTTTTGCTGTGCATGCTCTCTCGTGGTTTTTTGAGAGCATCCCATTCTGTGACTTACACCAGCCCTCTATTTAATACCATAATAACCATTTGCACTTATTCTCATAGAAATCAGGCCTGATAAAGACACTTTTGTGTGCATGCTCTCTGGTTTTTGTGGCATCCCATTCTGTGACTACACCAGCCTCTATTTAATACCATAATA